>PVHT021183518.1:16803976-16855460 GCA_004024745.2 Catagonus wagneri | reverse complement strand
ACTGTCTCTGTCATCTTGACTCCAACTTGATATTTTGGTCCAGAACCTCAGATTTTATTCTTTTTATTTATAGTTTGTTAAAAATAATTTTTATTTTTCCCTTATAGCTGGTTTACAGTGTTCTGTCAATTTTCTACTGTACCGCAAGGTGATCCAGTCACACATACATGTATACATTGCTTTTCTCACATTATCATGCTCTATCATAAGTGACTGGATATAGTTCTCAGTGGTATACAGCAGGATCTCATTGCTTATGCATTCCAAAGGCAACAGTTTACATCTATTAACCCCAAATTCCCAGTCCAGCCCTCCCCCTCCCCCTCCCCCTCCCCCTTGGCAACCATAAGTCTGTTCTCCAAGTCCATGAGTTTCTTTTCTGTGAAAAGTTTCATTTGTGCTGTATATTAGATTCCAGATATAAGTGATATCATATGGTATTTGCCTTTCTCTTTCTGACTTACTTCACTTAGTATGAGAGTCTCTACTTTCATCCATGTTGCTGCAAATGGCATTATTTTGTTCTTTTTTATGTCCGAGTAGTATTCCATTGTGTATATATACCACATCTTCTTAATCCATTCACCTGTTGATGGGCATTTAGGTTGTTTCCATGTGTTAGCTATTATGAATAGTGCTGCAGTGAACATACAGGTGCATATGTCTTTTTCAAGGAAAGTTTTGTCTAGATATATGCCCAAGAGTGGGATTGCTGGGTCATATGGTAGTTCTATGTTTAGTTTTCTGAGTTAGCTCCATACTGTTTTCCATAGTGGTTGTACCAATTTACATTCCCACCAATAGTATAGGAAGCAGACCCTCAGATTTTAAAAATGATTTTTCAGGTTAAGGAAAGGTCATTTTTCCACAGTTCGGTTCTCTCAAAAACTTCCATCTCCCACTGAAAGTCATAGTCGAGGAGTGAAGCAATTACATGCTAGAACTTCAGGGCCAGTTGGAAAGTCAGTTGAACACTTGGCATCAGTCGATCCTATTTATCACAGGCCTGCAAATGCACATTTCTAGAAAAGGTGACCTCTCTGTGCACACATATAATTTTTAAAAAAGAAAGGGCAATATGAAGGGGGCTGAGGTTTGTCCAGAAATCAACACAATGAAAGCAAACAATGAAGAATAGGCACTAGAATTCAAGTTACCAGATGTTTTAAAGGGACAGGGTGCCAGGAGTTCCCATCATGGCACAGCAGAAACGAATCTGACTAGGAACCATGAGGTTGCATGTTCGATTCCCGGCCTCTCTCAGTGGGTTAAGGATCCAGCATTGCTGTGAGCTGTGGTGTAGGTCACAGATGCGTCTCGGATCTGGCATGGCTGTGGCTGTGGCATAGGTCACCAGTAACAGCTCCGATTAGATCCCTAGCCTGGGACCCTCCATGTGCCGTGAATGTGGCCCTAAAAAGTAAAAAAAAAAAAAAAGAGAGAGAGAGAGAGACAGGGTGCCAGTTTTTAACTCTATTTTGAACACCACATTACAAAAGAACTATTTTAAAAAATAAAAAAGGCTTGAGGGAAAAAAGAAATAGAAAGAATGTCACAACCATTGAGTGACCCCCTGTTTGTTCCTGATAAATTTCAATCCCATCTTCTTCCTCCATTCCCAGTTATTTTGGAATGTGATTATCAGCAATCTCTGACCTTCAAAGAGAAACCTGAGTGAATTCATTGGAACTCCCTGTCTATGACAGTATGATTCTTTGAGTTTCTTGAGATGTGTTGTCATTTTCACTTTGAAGTGAATCTAACTGCTATCCTGTCCAGTGACTTTGAGTTTAATGTACTCTCCTTCCATCTTATCCCCCAAGTCATCAGTTGAAGGTTTTGCATCCTGGTCAGACATGGTGATGGTGGCTTCACCCAGGGTCTCCGCCCAGCAGTGGCCTCGGGTAGGCAGAACCTCGCTCCGGAGTTTACCCTGAATTATTTCTGGAGCAAATCCAAGATGTTATATTATTTCATCTGTAAGTAGTTCAAATTTTTCAGTTAATAAATGGCGAATTTTTTCTATGTCACTATTTTCCTGTTATCTCATTTTTAATGACTGTAGTATTTCATCATATGACTGTATTATTTACTTGGACAAACCCTATTGTGGGCATTAAAATCACTTCTAGTTTGGCATTATTACAACAAACCTTTAATGATTATACTAGTAAATGATTCTTAGTGTACATTCTTGATTATTTAACAAAATCAATTCTTAGAAAGGGAACTGGTGGCTCAAAAGTTTTAAGCATTTTTTGATACATTACATCAAATTGCCCTTTAGTAAGCTTGTACCAGTGTGTAGTACCACTAGAACTCTATGAAGATGTCCTCTCATTCACATCTCTGCCAATATTGAGTATTATTTCAAGAGACCTTTGCCAATTTGATAAGTAAAAAGAAGTATTTTATTATTGCTTTAATTTCTGTTTTATTTCTAGTGAGAATAAACTTTACCTAGAAAAATTTTAAATGCTTTTATTATTATTTTAAAAAAATTATTGGACTTTAGTTGACTTATAATGTTGTATTAGTTTAAGGTGTACAAAGTGAATTTTTATTAGATTCCACATATAAGTGATATCATGTGATTTACGTGGTATTTTTCTTTGACTTCATTTAGTATGACAATCTCTAGGTCCGTCATTGTTGTTACAAATGGCATTATTTCCTTCTTTTTTATGGCTGATTAACATAACACCATAAATGTATATCTTCTTCTCCTCCTCCTTCTTCTTCCTCTTCTGCTGCTGCTTCTTGCTTTTCCTCTTCCTCCCCCCATCGTTCTCCTCCTCCTCTCCCCTCCCCTCCCCATTCCTCACCTCTCTCCCTGATTCTTCTTCCTTTTGCTTTTAAAGGTCACACTATGGGTCAACTTGGAGCTGAGCTGCTGGCCACAGCCACAGCCACAGCACCATGGGATCCAAGCCACATCTGCGACCTACACCATAGCTTACAGCAACGCAGGATCCTTGACTCACTGAGCGAGGCCAGGGATTGAACCTTCATCCTCATGGATACAAGTTGGGTTTGTAACACACTGAGCCACCATGGGAACTCCCTGTACCACATCTTATTTATTGATTCCTCTGTCAATGGACATTTAGATTGCTTCCATGTCTTGGCTATTGTAAATAGTGCTGCAGTGAATATTGGGGTACATGTATCTTTTCAAATTATGGTTTTCTCAGAATACATATCCCAGGAGTGGGATTGCTGTATCATATCATGGTAGTTCTATATTTAGCTTTTTAAAGGACCTCTATACTGTCCTCCCTAGAGGTTGCGCCAATTTAAATCCCCACCAACAGTGTAGGAGGGTTCCCTTTTCTCCATACCCTCTCCACATTTATTTTTTGTAGGCTTTTTAATGATAGCCATTCTGACTGGTATGAGGTGGTACTTCATGGTAGGTTTGATTTGCATTTCTCTAATAATTAGTGATATTGAGCATCTTTTCATGTGCTTTTTGGCCATCTGTCTCCTTTGGTGAAATGTCTGTCTAGATCTTCTACCCATTTTTTCATTGGATTGTTGTTTTGTTTTTTTTAGGGCTGCACCTATGGCATATGGAGGTTCCCAGGCTAGGGGTCGAATCAGAGCTGTAGACCCTGGCCTAGGCCACAGCCACAGCAATGCCAGATCAGAAGTGCATCTGTGACCTACACCACAGCTCACAGCAAGGCCGGATCCTTAACCCACTGAGTGAGGCTAGAGATTGAACCTGAAACCTCGTGGCTCCTAATTGGATTAATTTCTGCTGCGCCACGATGGGAACTCCTGATTTTTTTTGATATTAAGTTGTATGAGCTGTTTGTATATTTTGGAGATTAATCCCTTGTCAGTTGCTTTGTTTGCAAAGATTTTCTCCCATACTGTGGTTTGCCTTTTCATTTTTTAATGGTTATCTTTGCTATGCAAAATTAAAAATGTTTTTAGAACAATATATACATATGGTTGCAAGTGATAGTCCCTGTGCCCAACTGCTCCCCACCCACAGACTCCCAGAGGCAATGAATTGTTTTTGTTATTTCTTCTGGTGGAGACTTCCATACATCTAAATGGTTTATTTATTATTATTTATTAATTATAGACATTTTCATTGGCTTTCTGTAATGATAGTTGAAGATTTCCATTTCACCCCCCATCTAGAGTATTTATAACTCTCTTTTTCTTTCTTTCTTTTTTTTTTACCTTATCTAGGGCCGCACTCGCAGCATATGGAGGTTCCCAGGCTAGGGGTCTAACAGGAGCTGTAGTTGCCAGCCTTTGCTACAGCCACAGCAATGCAGGATCCGAGCCGTGTCTGCGACCTACACCACAGCTCACGGCAACGCTGGATCCTAAACCCACTGAGTAAGGCCAGGGATCGAACCCGAAAGCTCATGGTTCCTAGTTGGATTTGTTAACCACTGAGCCACGACAGGAACTCCTATATTACATAAAATGTGGCTAACAAGCACATGTCACATGTGTGCAGTGTTTATAATCAAGAGTAGAATTGCTCAGTCATAGGCTGGGCATATCTTCAATTTGAATAAATAATGATAAACATTTTCTTTCTCATACCGTCTTTCTTAATTTTGTTATCAATATGATAGCCCCATAAAACAAATTTGTGAATGTATCCTTTCTCTCTCTCTCTTTTTTTTTTTTGGTCTTTCTAGGGCCACACCTGCAGCATATGGAAGTTCCCAGGCTAGGGGTTGAAATGGAGCTACAGCTGCTGGCCTATGCCACAGCAATGCGGGGTCCCAGCTGCATCTGTGACCCATACCACAGCTCATGGCAATGCCAGATCCTTAGCCCACTGAGCAAGGCCAGGGATGGAACCTACTCCTCACGGATACTAGTCGGGTTCATTACCGTTGAGCCACAATGGGAACTCTGTGAATGTACCCTCTTTTGATTCTCTGGAAGAGTTTGTGTAAGACTGGAATTATTTCTTCCCTAAAGTACTGAAGAACTTACCAATGAAACTATCTGAGTCTAGATTTTGTGTGTGTGTGTGTGTGTGTGTGTGCGTGTGTGTGTGTGTGTGTGTATGTGTGTGTGTAAATGTTTCTAATTATCAGTTTAATTTCTTGTGCAATTCTAGAAACATTCAGGTTTTCTATTCCTGTGTTAAGCTGTATGTTTTTAAGGTATTTGTCTATTTTATTTAAATTTTCAAACTCTTGGTATAAAATAGTTCACAATATTTTATCTTTTAATTGCCTACATCATTTCTGACATTTTAATGCTATCTCTTTTCTATCGGTTTTGTAAGAAGTTATAACTTTTATTAGTTTTTTCCTTCTTAACTAACTTTTCTTTTTAAATATCTATTGCCTTTTTTTTTTGCTTTTTAGGGCAGCACTTGCTGCATATGGAATTTCCCAGGCTAGGGGTCAAATCGGAGCTACAGCTGCTGGCCTAGGCCACAGTCACAGCAACGCTGAATCTGAGCTGCACAGCTCATGGCAATACCGGATTCCCGACCCACTGAGCGAAGCCAGGGATCAAACCCACGTCCTCATGGATCCTAGTCAGGTTTGTTACACTGAGCTACAATTGGAACTCCAAGATTTGTTATATCTTTTTGGTGAATTCAACTTTCACCATTATGAGTTGACCATTCTGATATCTAGTAATAATTGTGTTATTGGAGTCTCTTTTCTCAAATAGAAAAATGGCAATGTCAGCTTTCTTTTTCTTTGTATTTGCAAGGTATATATTTTCCAGTCATTTTGCTTTCAGTCTCTCTGTATCATATTTCAATGTGACTTTAAAAATCATATAATTGAGTTTTAAAACCCAGTCGGATAACTTTTGTTTGTGAAACATTTTGTCTTACTACATTTTATATAATTCCTGATATATTTAGCTAAAATTGTCATCTCAGTTTGTATTTGTTCTGATTGTTCTACACATCTTTTTCACCTACTTTTTCGGCCTTCTTTTAGATTGATTATTTTTTGTTTGTATTTTAAAAATAATTCTACTTTATCCTTCTGTTAGTTTGGAATAAGTATAGTATATTCTATTCTCTCACAAGTAATTCAACAATTGCAACATGAATGCTTGACTTATTAAAGTGTAATGGTAATCTTTACTTTTATATTCTCCACTGATAGTCTAAGCAGTTTAGAACACTCAAACCTTATCTATTTCTCTTCTGCATTATATGCTATTTTTGTGTTTTAATCATAAACGTTTTAATTCTCATAAGATATTATCACTTTTTGTTGTATCCAGTATTTGTTTTCTCATATATTCATCACTTTCTTTGCCTTTTATTCCTTGTAGCATTTCTGAGCTTCCTTTGGCCATAATTTCCCCTCTCCCTGGAAGCCTCTTTAGGGTTCATTTAGTGCTAGTCAATTGGATGTGAACTCATTCAGTTTATTTATTTATTTATTTATGTCTAAAGATACAGTTATTAGATTATTTAACTTTCATTTTTCCCAAGTATTCTTACTAGCCTATAATGCTGGGTTGGAAATTATTTCCCTTCAGCACAAAATCATTTCACTGTTTTTTTTTTTTATCTTTTTAGGGCTGCACCCATGGCATATGGAAGTTCCTAGGCTAGGGATCAAATCGGAGCTAGTATTCCTTGCCCCAACACCTCAGCTCTCAACTTATTGGCCTATTGTGTAGTGAAAATAAGAGCTTGACTGTACCAATTGCTTTCTTAGCCTTTTATTCCAGTCTCCATTCCAAATTCGTTTTCAACCCAAACTGCTACAGTGGGAAGCTGACATGGTAAGCTTCTTCCTGGACTCAGACTTAACAAAGGTACACACAGCCAGAAACCTCTAGAAGGGATGAGGTGACCACACCTTCATGATATAGATGCTGTAATGTCCCCAAATATACAGAGATGGCTGAGAAGCAGCAGACTTGATGTAGGAACTGAATAAATTCCAGGCAGCACATAGGTGCCAGTGACAGGCGGCATAGTCAGGAGCCACAGCAGGCCAGGGGACAGAGAGGTGGTGATTGAAGATTGCAAACTTAGGTGATTTTATTTCTTTCACACAGGAGAAAAATAAGCTCACATAGGTTGGTGATTTTTATTTCTTTTACACAGGAGAAAAATAAGCTCACATTTAAAAGTGGCAGAGCTTGGTGTAGGCTGGTGGCTACAGCTCCGATTCGATCCCTAGCCTGGGAATCTCCATATGCTGTGGGTGCGGCCCTAAAAAAGTAAAAGGGGCAGAGCTAAGATTTCTTGGAGCACTCTTTGGTTGACATTAAAACCCTACCCTTTCCTTTTGCAAAGAAAGGTTGTATTGCCTTTGAGATCAGCAAGACACAAGTCACACAGCAAGGTTAGATCCAGGATGGGATCTCAGGACCCTGAGGTCCTGTTCAGGACTCTTTTCTGTGAAGCCACACAGGTGCCTGACTGGTCAGAAACCACCATCCTGGGAGTTCCCATTGTGGCTCAGCAGTAACAAACCTGACTAGTATCCATGAGGATATGAGTTTGATCCCTGGCCTTGCTCTCTGGGTTAAGGCTCCAGCGTTGCTTGAGCTGTGGTATAGGTCACAGTTGCAGCTTGGATCCTGCTTTGCAGTGGCTGTGGCTGTGCCCGGCAGCTGCAGCTGCAATTCAACCCCTAGCCTGGGAACTTCAATATGCTGCAAGTGTGGCTCTAAAAAGCTGAAAAAAAAAAAAGAAAAGAAAAGAAACCATGGTCTGTGAATTCCACAGAGGTCTCCAGCATGAGTTCAAGCCAGAGGAAGCGCCCTCTGTGGAGGGTTTGCGCTCTGGACTGTGTTAAGCACTTCCTGGCCAGCTTCACTGACCAAACTCAAACCTGGGTCTTTCTGCCAAGATCTCAGACCTTTATGTTATCCGTTTCTTATTTGCTGTTTCCCATATGTGAGAATAATTAAGAAAGCTACATCAAAGCAAATGTTTGTAAGAGTCAGATCTTTTAAAAAAAGTTTCCCTTGAACTAGAAGTCAGCCTTTCTATTTTAAAGGTTGCCTGTGAAAACTTACCTTGTACTCATTAATAAGGCAAAAGAGGAAGGTTGCCAGGCGAGGGGAGAGAATGCGGAGAGGTGACCACAGCAGGCTCGGTGGGCAGCAGGCTGTGTTCTTTGACCTAATGAACAAAATTGACTCCCCTGGGTCACGGTTTGTGCCGAGCAGCCTCAGAACACAGCGGTGTTCTGCACATTCCCCCTGCCCCCATTCCACAGACTCTCAATGTTCTGGGAATATGCTCCGAGCTTTGTTCTTTCCACATCTTCTCTCAGGAAGTCCCCTCTGCCCATCATGCTCTTCTTGCTTTTCTCTGATCAATTCCTATTCCTTCTCTAGAGCCAGGTTCAAATTCTGTCTCCTTTGTAAACATTTTAAAATTCCTCACAGAGATAACTGCTGTTCCACTTCAGACCATCCTGTGCTTGCTTGGTTTCTTACAGTCTCCCACTAACTGTTGCTCTCTTTTGCATTGACTTCTGTTTCTGTCTTAGCTGCAGGGTCCTTAAGGGCAGGGAATCCTGTCTTTTTCATCTTGTCCTCTCCCGTGCCTTGCACAAGTGCCTTCCAGGGCAATGTCAACGATTAAGGAACACCATATAGAACCTCCACAACTGGATCTCCAAACATGGGGGCAGCATTAAAAACACCTGGATGAGCCTCCACTACTGAATTCCCGAATACCTTCTCTCTCTCAAGAATCTTACAGTTCCTTTTCTCTCTTTGAGCTAGTGGTCATTTTAGACCATGTGGCCAGGGGTTGGGGCATAAACACATCCTGTTTCTTTCTTGGTTAAGATCCATGTGCACTCCTGGAAGAGTATCTCCTGTCCTCTGTTGACTTCGGGGTCCTGGGACTTGGATTTCACTGGGATTGAAAGATGCCGTGTATTTCCGTGGCTCAAGTTGGGGAGCTGGCCAAGTTGATGAGGAAGCAAAAGTAACAGAAGGAAGCCACAGGGAGAGGGGAGACAGAGGACTCCTGGGAGGAGTGCTAGGTGCTTCTCCAGCAATTCTTCCCTGAGGACATCAGATGCCTTAATGGAGTCCCTGTGGAGATAGTTGCAATGGGTCGTGAAGAAACTAAGAGGACTTTCAGAGAAATTTGGGGGCAGGTTAGGAAGAAGGACCTGACACCACAGTGGTTTTCAGAAAAGGGAGAGTTAGGAGCAACCAAAATCAAAGGCTAATAGTCAGAGATTTGCTGCTTCTTACAGTGATGCAATCACTGAGCTTGCTTTCAAAGAGTCGCTGGAACCCAGGCAGAAAGGGCTTGACTTCCTAAGAGACTGAGAGGACTAATGAGAACATTATGGCTTTGGACTGGAGGGTGACCTGGAAAAGGGGAATGCCATGTAACTTATAATCCTGAGCTCTGAGTTTACCTGATTTGAAAGCAGTTTGTATATCCAGTATTTTCCTAATGAAGCAGTAAAGTAACTTGTGGACTGCACAGTTCATTGCTGGAAAGAGCGTGATGAAGGGAGAACTGAGGGAGAGAAACACCTTGCACCTCTCACTGATGCACCTGATGCAGAGAGAAAGTCACTGAAATAGGTGAAGTGATTTCAGCACTGTCTGCATTTTGTCTCCGGGCGTCAGCGTCAGAACCAGTTCTGGCTGTGCTGGAATGAGATGGGCTCTTGAGAATCTTTTATTTATTTTTTGTCTTTTTAGGCCCACACCCACAGCATATGGAGGTTCCCAGGCTAGGGGTCTAATCGGAGCTGTAGCTGCTGGCCTATACCACAGCCACAACAGCACCAAATCTGAGCCGAGTCTGAGACCTGTACCACAGTTCACAGCAACACCGGATCCCCAACCCACTGAGTGAGACCAGGGATCGAACCTGCAACCTCATGGTTCCTAGTCGGATTGTTTCCACTGTGCCACTTACAGAACTCCCGCTCTTGAGAATCTGAACGGGAAATGCTACTGACCTTCCCCAACAAGGATCCTTCTGCCCAGTGTCATCGGAGCCAATAGAATGAGTGAATTTTGTCGTGAAGCAAAGGGATTTTATCCACCTCCCCCCCATTTTTGGCTGCCCTGCCGTATATGGAACTCAGGGGCCAGGGATCAGATTCCGAGCCACAGTCACGACCTAAGCCACAGCTGAGGCCGGATCCTTAACCCACTGTGCCGGGCCAGGAATTGAACCTGCGTCCCAGTGCTCCCAAGATACCACAGATCCTATTGTGCCACAGCGGGAGCTCCAGGAGTTTTATTCTTTGATCAGAGAATGGAGAGGTGCAAGGGCCAGCTTTAGAGTACCGGGCTCTCCCTGTAGCGCCATGGGTGGGCTGCTTTATAGGAAATCTTCCTGGAGAGAAATCTTTCTCTCAGGCCCAGCGCAGCGGCACTGCTCACGGCTTCAGATCCCAGAGCAGGCGCGTCGTCTCTGCACACGCCCACCACCGCCATCTTGAACGCAGGGGTTGTGCTCATGGCGTGTGTGCCCGGTCGCCCCAGCTGAACTCTAAGGCACAGATATTTTGCAGTAGGAAGGCTGGTCTGAAGTTCCGGGTGAGAGGCCTCTGCACACAGTTCCCTGGGAGCAAGTGACACTAGACCGAGCACAAAGGAAAAGGAAAAAAAAAAAAGTTAGACTTTGTTATCCACATTCTATTTTTATTTCCCATGAATTGTTAATGGACTTTGCAGGCAACAGAACCATCTATTTCTGTTGTGGCCCAGCTTGTCCTCTTTTCCACCTACATTCCTTAGGATCACCTGAAATTGTCAATAGAGTTTGAAGGTCAGGGTTAAGGTCTCTGTTGGAGCATTTTCTTCCGTTTTACGTGGTTGGGCTCTGCCTGAAGTTTCTTTCCCTAGCAGCGACTGAAAGAGCCCAGCAGTTGTCTCGGACCCTTCAGTGTTCTGTGAGAGACACCTCAGCTCGGGCTACAGTCAGATTAGTCCCTGGCCTTCCACAGGCTTCTGGAAGAAAGAAGGAGGGGTGAACAGTTATGCCTGTGAGTGGAGAGAGAGAACTAGAGGTGATGATGGAGGTGGGATGGAGGTGAGATTGTCTTGTTAATTTACCGGAACAGGTAGGGATGTGCTTATGTGAAAAGTTAACCCTAAAACAAATTTTTGTAATTGAAAACATTTTCCTTTTAGTTTTCATAAATAAACAGAAAAATATTTTCAATGGGAAATTTTAATCCTAAAATGGTAAAATTGCATTTTCCAAAAGTAACCCCTTAAAAAAAAATCAGACACAAGAAGGGGAAATATGTTTTCATAAGGTATCAATGATAATTGGCAGTCACAACCTATGCATTTTACGATGAATGGAACATGTAGATTAGAAAGTGGCCACCAAACTCCTCAGTGGTGTTATAGTGCCTTTGTCGGCATCCTGGAGAATATAGTGGAAAGAAGGGTCTATGTAATCAAAGGAAACACCTGACCTGGGTGTGCCAGTATAACATGGCACCCTCTGTGGAGTTTTCTCCTTCTTCCCTCCTATCAGGCATATAGATCCAGTATAGTGATAATATACAGGCACATTTTAATTAATATAACTTTTTAAAATTTATATTTATTTATTTATTTTTGCTTTTTAGTGCCACACCCATGGGCATATAGAGGTTCCCAGGCTAGGAGTTGAATGGGAGCTGTAGCTGCCAGCCTATACCACAGCCACACAACGCAGGATCTGAGCCTTGTCTGTAATCTACACCACAGTGCAGAGCAGTGCCGGATCCCCTACCCACTGAGTGAGGCCAGGGATCAAACTTGCATCCTCATGGATACTAGTCGGATTCATTTCCGCTTCACCACAACAGGAACTGCTGATAATATTTTTTTGAACAAAGAAAGCACTTTATTTTTCAACATTTCTAATGTGTTAAATTGTAGTGTACTAAATAAGTATTAGTTTACTATGTTTCATTTACTTATACATTTATAGCCAATACTGAGAGTTTTTTAATGTTTTCTCAAAAATTTTAAAGCTCGTAGAACACATAATTTTGATTATTACAATCATTTTGCGTGGTTTCTTGCCTTGCATAGTCATTTTTAAACTTCCATACTACTATGCAAAGTGAGGGGTACACACACACACACACACACACACACAGCTGGCTTTGATTTGCTAATATTTGGGGTGGATTTTTTTTGCATATGTGTTCATGAGAGATTGGCTAATAGGTTTTGTTGTTGTAATGACCTTAGAAGGTTTTATCACTCATAAGTTGAAAAATATTTCCTCCTTGGAGTTCCTGTTGTGGCTCAGCAGAAATGAATCTGACTAGGAACCATGAGGTTGCGGGTTCGATCCCTGGCCTTGCTCAGTGGGTTAAGGATCCAGAGTTGCCGTGAGCTGTGGTGTAGGTCACAGACACGGCTCAGATCTGGCATGGCTGTGGCTGTGGCGCAGGCCAGCAGTTGAAGCTCCGATTTGACCCCTAGCCTGGGTTCCTCCATTTGCTGTGAGTGAGGCTCTAAAAAAAAGCAAAAAAAAAAAGGAAGAAAGATATTTCCTTCTTTTCTATTTCCTGGAAGCAATTGTGTATAAGGTTAGCGTTATTTCTGAAATAGAAAGACCCTATTTCCAAATAAAGTCATATTCACAGGTAGTGAGGAGGATAAGGACTTTGACACCTTTGGGGAAGCACAATTCAGCTTGTAACAGCAAGCCTCAACAAATTTGTAGAGACAGAAATTAGTCTGCCCACTAACCATAGTGAAATTAAGCTAGAAATCAATGTGAAAATAACAATTAGAAAATCTCCAAATGCTTGGAAATTAAGCAGTAATATTTCCAGTGACCCATGGGTGAAAGCAGAAAACCGTAAATGAAATTAAAAAGTATTTTGAGCTTCATGGTAACATCAAAACATGCAAACACAGCTAAAGAGGTGCTTACAGGAGACTCTCTAACATTAAATGTATATGTTAAGAAGAAAATCTGAAAGTCAAATATTAAAGTATCAAACTCAATAGACTTGAAAAACCAAGCAAATTAAAGCCAAAATAATAAAAAGGAATTTCTAAGATTGGATCCTAATGACATAGAAAACAATCTACTGTTTCAAACAATATCTCATTCACATACATTTTGTTTACTTTTTTCAATTTAATTTGATTTTTATCTTATATTGGAGTATACTTGATGTTGGGTTAGTTTCAGGTGTACAGTGATGTGTTTCAGTTACACATATATGTATATCCTTTCTTCTTCAGATTTTTTTTCCCAAATAGGTTATTACAGAATGTTGAGTAGAGTTCCTTGTTGATTATCATTACATATATATATAGTGGTACATACATATGTTAATTCTAAACTCCTAATTTCTGCTTCTCCCCCCACCTTTTCCTTTTGGTAACCACAGGATTGTTTAAGTCTGTGAGTCTGTTTGTGTTTTGTAAATAGGTTTAGCTATATCATTTTTATTAGATTCCATGTATTAGTGATCTCATATGATATTGTTTTTCTCTGTTTGAATTACTTCACATTGTATAATAATCTCTAGGTCCATCCATGTTACAGCAAATGGCATTACTTCATTCTTTTTTGTGGCTGAGTAATATTCCATTGTACATATGTACCATATCTTTATCCATTCCTCTGTCACTGGATATTTAGGTTGCTTCCATGTCTTGAGTATTGTAAATAGTGCTGCAGTGAATATTGGAGTACACGTATCTTTTCAAATTATGTTTTTTCTGGATAGTTCTATTTTTATTTTTTAAGGAAAGTTGATTCTGTTCTCCCTAGTGGTTGTACCAATTTACATTCCCACCAACAGAATGTAGGATGGTTCCGTTTTCTCCACATCCTCTCCAGCATTTATTATTTGTAGATTTTTTGATGATGGCCATTCTGACTGGTGTGAGGTAGTAATTATAGTTTTAATTTGCATTTCTGTAATACTTAGTGATATTGAACATCTTTTCATGTGGTTTTTTTGGCAATCTGTATGTTTTCAGAGAAATGTTCACTTAGATCTTCTGATCATTTTTTAATTGGGTTGTTTGTTTTTTGATATTGAGCTGCATAAGCTGTTTGTGTATTTTGGAGATTAATGCCTTGTCAGTTATTTGTTTGCAAAGATTTTCTCCCATTCTGTGTATTATCTTTTCATTTTGTTTGTGGTTTCCCTGCTGTGCAAAAGTTTTAAAGTTTAATTAGGTCTCATTTGTTTTATTTTGTTTTTGTTACTCTGGGAAGGGGATCAAAAAAGATATTGCTGTAATTTATGTCAAAGAATGTTCTGTGTATGTTTTCCCCCAAGAGTCTTTTAGTATCTGGTCTTACATTTAGGTGTTTAATCCATTTTGGGTCTATTTTTAGGTATGGTGTTAGGGAATGTTCTAATTTCATCTTTTACATGTAACCATCCAGTTTTCCAAGCACCACTTACTAAAGAGACTGTCTTTTATCCTTTGCATATCCTTGTATCCTTAATTGTAGATTAATTGACCATAGGTGCATGTGCTTATTTCTGGGCTTTCTATACTGTTCCATTGATCTAGATTTCTGTTTTTGTGCCAGTACAATACTGTTTTGATGACTATAGCTTTGTGATATAGTCTAAAGTCAGGAAGCACGATTCCTCCAGCTCTGTTTTTCTTTCTCAGGATTCCTTTGGCTATTTGGGGTCTTTTGTATTTCCATACAAATTAAAAAAATTTTTTTTTGTTCTGGTCCTGTGAAAAATGCCATTGGTAATTTGATGGGGATTGCATTGAATCTATAGATTGCCTTCGGTAGTGTAGTCATTTTGACAATATTGTCTTCTATTTGAAGAATATGGCATAACTTTCCATCTGTTTGTATCATCTTTTATTTCTTTCATCAGTGTCAGTGTTCTTAGAGTATGCGTGTTTTGCATGCCTAGGTAGGTTTATTCCTAGATATTTTATTCTTTTTGGTGTGATGGTAAATGGGATTGTTTCCTTATTTTACTTTTCTGATCTTTTGTTGTTAGTGTATAGAACTATAAGAAATTTCTGTTTATTAATTTTGTGTCCTGCAGCTTCACTGAGTTCACTGATGAGCTCTAGTAGTTTTCTGATAGCATCTTTAGGGTTTTTTTGTGTATAGTATCTTGTCATCTCAAATAGTGACAGTTTTATTTCTTTTCCAATTTGGATTCCTTTTACTTCTTTTTCTTGTCTGATTTCCATGACTAGGACTTCCAAAACTATGTTGGATAAAAATAATGAGAGTGGACATCCTTGTCTTGTTCCTAATCTTAATAGGAAAGCTTTCAGCTTTTCACCGTTGAGGATGAAAAGCTGTGGGTTTGTCATATATAGCTTTTATTATGTTGAGGTAGGTTCCTTCTATTCTCACTTTATGGACAGTTTTTATCAGAAATGGATGTTGAATTTTGTCAAAAGCTTTTTATGCATCTTTTTTTTTTTTGTCTTTTTGCCTTTATCTAGGGCCGCACCCGCGGCATATGGAGGTTCCCAGGCTAGGGGTCTAACAGGAGCTGTAGCTGCTGGCCTACACCACAGCCACAGCAACGCGGGATCTGAGCCCCATCTGCAACCTACACCACAGCTCACAGCAACACTGGATCCTTAACCCACTGAGCAAGGCCAGGGATCGAACCCGCAACCTCATGGTTCTTAGTTGGATTCGTTAACCACTGAGCCACGAAGGGAACTCCTTTTTATGCATCTCTTGATACATGATCATATGGTTTTTATTTTATTCTTCAGTTTGTTAATGTGGCATATCACTCTGATTGATTTGTGGATATTGAAGAATCCTTGCATTCCTGGGATACATCCCACTTGATCATGGTATATGATCCTTCTACTATATTGTTGGAGTCATTTTGCTAATTTTTTTTGTGGATTTTTACATCTATGTTCATCAGTGATATTGGCCTATAATTTTCTTTTTTTGTGGTATCTTTGGTTTTGGTTTCAGGGTCTTGGTGGCCTCATAGAATGAATTTGGGAGTGTTCCTTCCTTTGCAATTTTTTTTGGAATAGTTTCAGAAAGATAGGTATTAGTTCTTTCTAAATGTTTGAGGGAATTTGCATGCAAAGCCATCCAATTCTGGATTTTTGTTTTTTCGAGTTTTTAAAATCACTGCTTTAATTTCAGTACATGTGATCGGTCTGTTCCTATTTTCTGTTTCTTCCTGGTTCAGTCTTAGAAGATTGTACCTTTTAAATAATTTTTCCATTTCTTCTAGGTCATTTTTTTGATATATATATAGCTACTTGTAGTAGTCTCTTATGATCCTTTGTATTTCTGTGGTGTCAGTTGTCACTTCTTTTTTGTTTTTAATTTTACCGATTAGAGCCCTCTCTCTTTTTTTCTTGATGAGTTTAGCTAAAGGTTTATCACTTTTCTGGCATAAGAATTTTAAAGTGCTTATCAGAGTCAGTGGTTGCTGGAACACAAAAGCAATGTAAGCAGTCCAGTGCTTTGAATGCTTCTTTGCACTTCTCTTTACTGATCAACAAAAGTTAGGGGTTTGGAAATCCTGGGCCATCATTTTGTTCTTGGACTACTTGAATTTCCTGCCTTTCCTGAGGGGTGTGCTAGTTTTTGTGCATGTTACGGAAGGGCCCATATCATTGAACAGTTTTACTATTCCGAAATCTCCAGAATTTCTCTAAATCCCTAACATTTGGGGGCTTAGCCAGTTTATGAAAGTAGAGATTTTAAAGACCCATGCTTACCCCTTATTACAACATTATATGTCTAATATAGTTTATTGAGGTCTGACTGAGAGAATTGCCATTTTTTTTTATTACTCGGTGAATTTTATTATGTTTATAGTTGTACAACGATCATCACAACCCAAAGGGAATTGTCATTTGTCAAGGCATAATTTCCAGCCTATCTATATATATTTTTTGGTCTTTTTGCCTTTTCTAGGGCCACACTTGTGCCATATGGAGGTTCCCAGGCTAGGGGTCTAATTGGAGCTGTAGCCGCCGGCCTGCACCACAGCCACAGCAATGCAGGATCTGAGCTGCGCCTGCGACCCATACCACAGCTCACGGCAATGCTGGATTGTTAACTCACTGAGCAAGGCCAGGGATCGAACCCGCAACCTCAGGGTTCCTAGTCGGATTTGTTAACTGCTGCGCCACGACAGGAACTCCCAGCCTATATTTTCCAGATGATGTAAACTTTGTGCTTTTTCAGTGCCTTTCCAAACACAGCTCTGTCATCCAGATAAAGTAGTACCTTTAGGTAATTTGTGTCTCTCATTTCTTTCATCATCTGTTTGGATACTATGAGCCCACAAAATGCCTGAAGACAATTTTTTTTTCAAATTGGTACAACCACATAGGGTAGATAAAAATATATTTCCTGGAGTTCCCTTCGTGGCTCAGTGGTTAACGAATCCGACTAAGAACCATGAGGTTGCAGGTTTGATCCCTGGCCTTGTTCAGTGGGTTAAGGATCCGGCGTTGCCGTGAGCTGTGGTGTAGGTTGCAGTCACGGCTCGGATCCCGCGTTGCTGTGGCTGTGGTGAAGGCCGGCAGCTACAGCTCCTGTTAGATCCCTAGCCTGGGAACCTCCATATGCCGTGGGTGTGGCTCTACATAAAGGCAAAAAGACAAAAAAATATATATATATATATTTCCTATTTCAGCCAAGGGAATTTGGTTGTGTGCTCTCTCAAATTCAGCTTAAAGACCCTTGATGTTCCACTAGGCATCCTGTGCACAGACATGTAGTATTGGTTTCGTTTAGTGCATCTACTTATAATTAAGAATTGCATGAATTTCAAATTTTTAGGACTTTTTAAATTATAAAAAGTAAGCATATGGGCTGTGGGATTCAGGGATCATGCTATTAACAAACAAATCTTGATAACTCCTATTAAATCATTAACCTCGATCAGGGAAATCTTAGACAGCTTTCTAAAAACTTGGGGCCTATGGATGTTTCTGATGCTGCTCCCTCCCTGCTCATGAAAGTTGAAGAGTTTACTCCACAGCTAGAGCTGTCTCTCTAACCTCCTCTCCCACTCTTTTTGAGAATCACCAGAATTGGACTTTATTTATTTTTTAAAAATTCCTCAATGGATTTTATTACATTTATATTTGTACAGTGATAATCACAACCCAATTTTATAGCATTTCCCCAAACCCCCAGTGCATTCCCCCACCCCCAACCTGTATCATTTGGAAAACATAAATTTTTCAAAATCTGTGAATCAGTGTCTGTTCTGCAAAGAAGTTCATTGTGTCCTTTTTTCAGATTCCACATGTAAGTGATAGCATATGATGTTGGTGTCTCATTGTCTGACCGACTTCACTTAGGATGATAATTTCTAGGTCCATCCATGTTGCTGCAAATGCCGTTACTTCTTTCCTTTTAATGGCTGAGTAATATTGCACTGTGTACATGTACCACATCTTTTTTATCCACTCCTCTGTCGATGGACATTTAGGCTGTTACCATGTTTTGGCTATTGTGTAGAGTGCTGCAGTGAACATTGGACTACATGTATCTTTTTGAGTCATGATTTTCTCTTGATAGATGTCCAGGAGTGGATTGCTAGATCAAATGGTAATTCTATTTTTATTTTTCTGAGGAATCTCCATACCGTTTTTCGTAGTGGTTGCACCAATTTACATTCCCACCAACAGTGTAATAGGGTTCCCTTTTCTCTACACCCTCTCCAGCATTTATTGTTTTTAGACATTTTGATGATGGCCATTCTGGCTAGTGTAAGGTGGTACCTCACAGTGGTTTTGATTTGCATTTCTCTAATAATTAGTGATGTTGAACACCTTTTCATGTGTTTTTTGGCCATCTGTATGTCTTCTTTGGAGAATTGTCTCTTTAGATCTTCTGCCCGTTTTTTGATGGGGTTGTTTATTTTTTTGGTATTGAGGTACAGAAGGTGTTTGTAAATTTTGGAAATTAATCCTTTGTCAGTTGCTTCATTTCCAAATATTTTCTCCCATTCTGTGGGTTGTCTTTTCATTTTGTTTAGGGTTTCCTTTGCTGTGCAGAAACTTTTAATTAAGTCCCATTTGTTTCTTTTTGTTTTTATTGTCATTACTCTAGGAGGTGTATTCAAGAAGATATTGCTGTGGTTTATGTGGTTTATGTGGTTTATGTGTTTGGCCTATGTTTTCCTCGAAGAGTTTTATAGTATTCAGTCTTACATTTAGGTCTTTAATCCATTTTGAGTTTATTCTTGTGTATGGGGTTAGGAAGTGTTCTACTTTCATTCTTTTACATGTGGCTGTCCAGTTTTACCAGCACTACTTATTGAAGGGGCTGTCTTTTCTCCGTCATATATTCTTGCCTCCTTTGTCATAGATTAGTTGACTGTAGGTGCATGGGTTTAATTCTGGGCTTTCTTTCCTGTTCCACTGATCTATATGTCTGTTTTTGTGCCAGTATCTTATGGTTTTGATGACTGTAGCTTTGTAGTATAGTCTGAAGTCAGGGAACCTGATTCCTTCAGCTCCATTTTTCTTTCTCAGGATGTCTTTGGCTGTTCTGGATCTTTTGTGCTTCTTAACAAACTTAAAATATTTTGTTCTAATTCTTTGAAAAATGTCCTTGATAATTTGATAGGGATTGAATTAAATCTGTAGATTGCCTTGGGTAGTATAGTCATTTTGATAATATTGATTCTTCTAATCCAAGAGCATGGTATGTCTTTCCATCTGTTTGTGTCATCTTCGATTTCTTTCATCAGCATCTTAAAGTTTTCAGAGTACAGGTCTTTTGTCTCTTTAGGTAGATTTATTCCTAAATATTTTATTCTTTTTGATGTGATAGTAAATGGAATTGCTTCCCTAATTTCTCCTTCTGATCTTTCATTGTTAGTATATAGAAATGCACTTGATTTTTGTGTATTAGTTTTGTATCCTGCAATTCTGCCAAATTCATTGATGAGCTCTGACAGTTTTCTGGTAGAGTCTTTAGGATTTTCTAAGTATGGTATCATGTCATCTGCAAAGAGTGATAGTTTTACCTCTTCCTTTCCAATTTGGATTACTTTGTTTCTGTTTCTTCTGTGATTGCTGTGGCTAGGACTTCCAAAACTGTGTTGAATAGTAGTAGCCAGAGTGGACATCCTTGTCTTGTTTCTAACTCAGTGGGAATTGTTTCAGCTTTTCACCATTGAGAATGATGTTAGCTTTGGATTTGTTGTATATGGCCTTTATTATGTTGAGGTAGGTTCCCTCTATGTCCACTTTCTGAAGGATTTTTATCAGAAATGGGGTTGGATTTTGTCAAAACCTTTTTCTGCATCTATTGAGAGGATCATACTTTTTTTAAATCCATGCATCACTGGGGTAAATCCCACTTGATCATAATGTACAGTCCTTTTAATGTATTGTTGGATTTGGATTGCTAGTATTTTGCTTAGGATTTTTGGTCTGTAGTTTTCTTTCTTTTTTTTTTTTTGTGGTGTCTTTGTCTGGTTTTGGTATCAGTGTGATGATGGCCTCATAGAATGAGTTTGGGAGTGTCTCTTCCTCTGCAGTTTTTTGGAATAGTTTCAGAAGGATAGGTGTTAGCTCTTTTCTAAATGTTTGTTATAATTTGCCTGTGAAGCCATCTGGTCCTTGACTTTTGTTTGTTGGGAGTTTTTAATCACAGTTACAATTTCAGTACTTGTGATTGGTCCATTCATCTTTTCTATTTCATCTTCATTTAGTCTTGGAAGATTGTACCTTTCTTAGAATTTGTCCATTTCTTCTAGGTTTTCCATTTTATTGGCATATAGTTGCATGTAGTAGTTTCCTATGATCCTTTGTATTTCTGTGATGTCCACTGTAACTTCTTTTTCATTTCTAATTTTATTGATTTGAGTCCTTTCTCTCTTTTTCTTGATAAGTCTGGTTAAGGGTTTATCAATTTTGTTGATCTTTTCAAAGGATCAGCTTTTAGTTTCATTGATCTTTTCTATGGTTTTCTTCATTTCTGTTTCATTTATTTTTGCTCTGATCTTAATGATTTCTTTCCTTCTACTAACTTTAGGTCTTGCCTGTTCTCTCTCTAGCTGCTTTAGATGTAAAGTTAGGTTATTTGAGCTTTTTCTTGTTTCCTGAGGTAGACTTGTATTGTTATAAACTTCCCTCTTAGAACTGCTTTTGCTGCATCCCATAGGTTTTGGAGTGTTGTATCTTTGTTGTCATTTGCTTCTAGGTGTTTTTTTAATTTCCTCTTTGATTTCTTCAGTGATCTGTTGGTTGTTTAGTAGCATGTTGTTTAATCTCCATGTGTTTGTCTTTTTTGCAGTTTTTTTCTTGTTGTTGATTTCCAGTCATATAGTGTTGTGGTTGGAAAAGATGCTTGATATGATTTCAATTTTATTCAAGTTACCAAGGCTTGATTTGTGGCCCAGAATGTGATCAATGCTAGAGAATGTTCCATGTGCACTTGAGAAGAATGTGCATTCTGCTGCTTTGGGATGGAATGTCCTATAAATATCTATTAAGTCCATCTGGTCTACTGCTTCAGTTAGGGCCTGTGTTTCCTTGTAGATTTTTTGTCTGGATGATCTGTCCATTGCTGTAAGTGTGGTGTTATAGTTCCCTGCAATTATGGTGTTATTGTCAGTTTCTCATTTTAAGGTTGTTAGCAGTTGTCTTATATGTTGTGGTGATCCTATGTTGGGTGCGTATGTATTTACAGTTGTTATATCTTCTTCTTTGATTAATCCTTTGATCATTATGTACTGTCCTTCTTTGTCTCTATTTTTTATTTTAAGGTCTATTTTGTCTGATATGAGTATTGCTACTCCAGTTTTCTTTTCATTCCTGTTTGCATGGAATATTTTCTTCCATCCTGTCACTTTCAATTTGTATGTGTCCATAAAAGTGAACTGGATATGAATGGTTCTTCTTTTTGTATCCATTCAGCCAACCTGTGTCTTTTGGTTGGGGCATTTAGTCTATTTACATTTAAGGTAATTATTGATATGTATGTTCTTACTGTTATTTTATTAACTGTCTTGGATTTGTTTTTGTTGCCCCTTTTTCTTCCCTTCTTCTCTTGTTCTCTCCTGTTGTGGTTTGATGACTGTCTTTAGTGTTGTATTTGAGCTGATTTTTCTTATTTGTGTGTATCAGTTATAGATTTTTGGTTTGCAGTTACCCTGAAGTTTTGATATAGGAATATATATATATTCCTATATATATATATATATATATATATATATATATATATATATATATGAGGTTGTTTTAAGTTGTTGGTCTCTTAATTGCAAGTGCATCTCCAGTGTCCTACATTTGTACCCTCCTCTTATCACAATTTCTGATTTTGGTAGCATATTTGTGTGTGGATGATTTCTTACCTTTACTGTATATATGTCTTTACTGGTGATCCTTGTCATTTGTGGTATTTTTCTTTTTAGTTGTGGCCTTTTCTTTTCTGCCTGGAGAAGTTCCTTTAGTATTTGTTGTAAAGCTGGTTTAGTGTTGCTGAATTCTCTTAGCTTTTGCTTATCTGTACAGCTTTTGATTTCTCCTTCAAATCTGAATGAAAGCCTTGCTGGGTATAGTAATCTTAGTTGGAGGTTTTCCTTTCATCACATTAAGTATATCATGCCACTCCCTTCTGGCCTGCAGAGTTTCTGCTAAAAAATCTGCTGATAACCTTATCGGGGTTCCTTTGTATGTTATTTGTTTCTTTTCCCTAGCTGCTTTCAGTATTTTGTCTTTGTCTTTAATTTTGGTCATTTTGATTAATATGTGTCTTGGGGTGTTCCTCCTTGGGTTTATTTTATATGGTTCTCGTTGCACTTCCTGGATTTGAGTGAGTGGTTCCTTTCCCATGTTAGGGAAGTTTTCGGCTATTATCTATTTGAATGTTTTTTCTGTCCCTTTCTCTCTCTCTTCTCCTTCTGATACCCCTATGATATGGATGATGGTGCATTTAACATTGTCCCAGAGTTCTCTAAGACTGTCATTTCTTTTTAATCTTTTTTCTTTTTTGTTCTGTATCAGTGATTTCTGTTAGTCTGTCCTCCACCTCACTTATTCATTCTTCTGCCTCCTGTATTCTGATGTTGTTTCCTTCTAATGAGCTTTTTTAGTTCAGTTATTGTATTTTGCATCTCTTCTTGCTCAAGTTTTAAATCTTGTATTTCTTTGCTCAGTGTTTTCTGTAAATTATCAGTCTTTGCCTCCAGTTTATTACCAGTGTCTTGCATCATCTTTAGTATCATCAATCTGAAGTCTTTTTTCCTGGAGGCTGATAATCTCCAGATCACATAGCTAGTTTTCTAGATTTTTTTCTTGTTCCCTTATCTGAGTTATAGTTCTCTGGTTTTTCATTTTTATAGGTTTTTGGTGTGGTCTCCTTTTTACAGGCAATAGAATTGGAGCCTCTCTTACTTCTGATGTCTGCCACTCCTGTGGCTGAAGTCAATATGAGGCTTGCTGTAGGCTTCCTGATGTGAGGGAGTGGTGCTCACTGGTAGGTGAGGCTGATTCATATCCCTCTGGTGGGTGGGGCTTTGTCTCTGGTTGAGATTAGAGGTGGCTGTGTCCCTGGGGGTCTTTAGGCAACCTCTTTACTGATGGGTGGGGCCAGATTTTCCCAAAATGGCCACCTCTAGAGAAACACATGCTCATGAATATTTCTGAGATCTTTGCCTGCAGTGTCCTTCCCCCACAACGAGCCACAGTCACCTCCTGTTTTCCCAGGAGATCCTCGAAGAACTGCAGTCAAGTTCAACCCAGATTCCTATGGAGCCTGTGGTTTGCCCTGGAACCTAGTGCACCTGAAAGCCTATGTGCGCCTTTCAAGAATGTGGTCTCCATTTCCCCCAGTCCTGTGGAGCTCTTGCGCACAAGTCTCACTGGCCTTCCATATCGGATGCTCTAGGGGCTCTTTCTGCCGATCCCAGATCCCCAGACATGGGTACCTGATGTGGGGCTCAGAACTCTCACTCATGTAGGCCATTCTCTGTGGTACAGTTACTTTCCAGTCTGTGGGCTTCCCACTCAATGGGAACAGGGTTGCTTATATCACATAATCGCCCATCCTGTAATCTTGATGTGGCCTCCTCTTTGTCTTTTGGAGTAGGATATCTTTTTGAAAGTTTCTAGCCTATTTGGTTGAAGGTTGTTCAGCATTTGGTTGTAATTCTGTTATTTTTATGAGAGAAAGTGAGCTCCATTCCTTCTATTCTGCCATCTTAATCACATCTCTCCAAAAGTGGACTTTAAACTCACATTCTCCCACAGTGTTTTCAGCTTGAGGATATGGGGTTCAGAGGTTTCCCTCTTTCCTCTCTGACAGTGTCTTCTTAAGACATTATTGCATATATAGAGTTATTGTATGATTTATCATCAAAACAAACTTGGGGAGTTAGAAGAATTCCTCTCAATCTTTACTTCCAGACAATAGACGTAAACAGGCGATTTATTAGCAGTTGGCCTCCCAGGCACAAGGCCTTGTCAGGAGCATAGCTTAGGTAACTATCTTAAGCTTCTGTGCCAAAATCTGAAAGGGGCCAGCTATGGCCCTCATAGTAACCACTATTCCTGACATGCCTGTTTAGGCACTCATTTCCTTCTGTATTCCTCAACAACCATAGGGACCCCAAGCCTGCCATAACAAACCCCAAACATGCATAGAGTAAGCTCTGTTATTTTTTTTCTTTTTTGCCTTTTTATGTAGAGCCGCACCTGCGGCATATGGAGATTCCCAGGCTAGGGGTCTAACAGGAGCTGTAGCCGCTGGCCTTTGCCACAGCCACAGCAACGCGGGATCTGAGCCGCGTCTGCAACCTTCACCACAGCTCATGGCAACACCGGATCCTTAACCCACTGAGCAAGGCCAGGGATCAAACCCACAACCTCATGGTTCTTAGTTGGATTCGTTAACCACTGAACCACGAAGGGAACTCCGAGTAAGCTTTGTTATTAATCCAGAGATCCAACCCTGTTAAATATGTATCAGAAGTTCCCATTGTGGCTCAATGGAAATGAATCTGACCAGCATCCATGAGGATTCAGGTTTGATCCATGGCCTCACTCAGTGGGTTAAGGCTCTAGAGTTGCCGTGAGCTGTGATGTAGGTCACAGACATAGCTCAGATATTGTGTTGCTGTGGCTGTGGCATAGACTGGTAGCTACAGCTCTGATCCAGCCCCTAGCCTGGGGATCTTCGTATGTCGTGGGTGCAGCCCTAAAAAGAGAAAAGTCTAAATATGTATCAGATTTTAGAAAGATTTGAAAATTATAGTAATTTGGTACCAACTGTTCAGTGCCACAGAATATGGTCTTTTATTTTGATTACACATTTTGTTGAGGCCCTATTTATCACTAGATAAGGGACATTAAGGTGATGGTTAGTTCTAGTCATCCTAGGAGATAAGTTCACTATTTTATAGTCTTAGAGCTATTGCTTTCCCCCAGCCTGACTGTAGGGCTAGACTCTGGTCGCTAGAAAATAATTTTCCAAGTAGCTACACTTGGCCTCAAGCTCCTAAGGTAAATTTTTTTTGTTAGTTTGCAAAAGTATTATTTATACCACTAGCACCCTGACCTACTCTTTCGCTATCAGAAGATTATCTCTGACCCACAAGAGTCCAAATATCTAATCTCCAGAAAAATTACATTAGAGAGTCCTTGGACTTGAAGATCTGAGGCAAAGTGGAGATACCAAACTGAAGGAAGGATGAAAATGAGTAATTTGATCCCCAAATGGTGAGACTAACATTGCACTTGCTTTAGTTGACTTGGAGAAAGCAAGAATTTTGAAGGTAATTCTCTGTGAACATTAGTATCTTCAGAGGAAATATCTACTAATAGTGACAAAGGAAAATTTGCAGTGGAAAAGTGGACTAATTGTATGTTTACCTCACAGGGAAGCCTTCTAACAGTCATGTTCTGCAAAGTCACATAGAACTTATACTTACATTTCCCGCTTTCACCTCTTAAGATTAAATGAATGAAAGTCCAAGAATCACTAGAATTATTTATTTATTTATTTATTTTTTGTCTTTTTGCCTTTATGTAGAGCCACACCTGCAGCATATGGAGGTTCCCAGGCTAGGGGTCTAACAGGAGCTGTAGCTGCCAGCCTTCACCACAGCCACAGCAACGCGGGATCCGAGCCGCGTCTGCAACCTACACCACAGCTCACAGCAACGCTGGATCCTTAACCCACTGAGCAAGGCCAGGGATCGAACGCGCAACCTCATGGTTCTTAGTCGGATTCGTTAACCACTGAGCCACGAAGGGAACTCCTAGACTTTTTTTTTTTAAAGTGTTAATATGAAGGAGATCAAAACAAGAGAACGGCCCCCCCCAAATAATGAACAGAAAAAGGACCTAGAGAAAAAGCCATAATCAAGGATCGAAGTCAAACTGCAAAGAACTTAAAATAAATATTATCAAAGAGATACCAGAAGATGTTGCAATAATAAGCAAGAACAGGATGCTACATACAAGAGTAATCAAATATCAAGGAAAAGCTCCTGAAGGATAAAAATAGGATAACTAAAATAAAACATTCAGTGAAAAGGTTGGAAGAAGAAGTTGAAGTATCAGAGATAGACTGAGACAAAGAGAAGGAAAACAGGATAGAAAAGCTAAGGAAATTAGAGGATTAAATTATGAGGTACAACATCTGATATAGGAGTTGCGGAAAATGAACCTCTAAGTTGAGGGTGAGGAAATTATTTGAAAATGTGAGAATTTTTTTCCCCATAATTGAAGACTATAAGTGTCCAGATTTAAATGACTGACTGTCCCTACAAACAATAAAAAAATGATGGAACACAAGAAACATCATTATGAAGTTTCAGAGTATTACTCTAGGTGATGTGGTTCTAAAAATTGCCAAAGAAAATAAATAGTCACATGCAGGAGATAGGGAGTAAAAATGACATCTGTTTTCTTATCCTCAACATTTGGCAGCTAGACGATAGTAGAAAAATGAAATTCTGAATGAAAATGTTTTCTTAACCTCTAGTTTTCTCTTTAATCAAAATGAGAAGCTACAATAAAGTTCTTAAAATTTTTTTAAAAATTTATTTTTATATGCAAGCTCTCAAAAAATTTACCTATCATGTACATTTTATCAGTAACTTACCGGAGAATGTACTCCACTAAAACAAGGGAATAAACCAAGAAAGAGGAAGATGGTATCCATGAACTAGAGGATACAATTTAGAAATCCCCAAATGATAGCTGTATAGCTGTCCTAGAAAAGCAACCTCTTCAGAGGGAAAAGATACTAGGAGGCTCTGGAAGGGTAGGGTGGGTTGGGGGTGGGGGTGGGGAAGAGACAGAAAGAGGAGAGGTTGATTTACAAGAAAGAAAAAGAATACCCAACTTTTATATAATTGGAGACCCTAAAGGAAGTTCCCATTGTGACCCAGCAGTAACGAGCCTAACTAGTATCCATGAGGATCTGTTTCGATCCCTGGCCTTGTTCAGTGGGTTAAGGATCTGGCTTTGCTGTGAGCCATAGTGTAGGTCACAGACACGGTTTGGATCCCACATTGCTGTGGTTATGGCGCAGGTGGGCAGCAATTGCCCCAATTCAACCTCTAGCCTGGGACCATCCATATGCTGCAGGTGCATAGAGTAAACTAAAACAAAATATTGGAGACCCTGAAAAAGGAAAAAAAACTTGAAGCAGAATTCATATGTAAAAATTATAATTTAAGAAAAAATCTCCTGAATAAAACACATGTACATATTAAAAAGAACACCATGACTTTGGGGAAAATTCCCCACTATAGTTATCTCTAGATATGTCCTAATAAAACTATTAGCTTTTGAAAGTAGAGGAAAGGAGTTCCCGTCGTGGCTCAGTGGTTAATGAATCCGACTAGGAACCATGAGGTTGTGGGTTCGATCCCTGGCCTTGCTCAGTGGGTTAAGGATCTGGTGTTGCTGTGAGCTGTGGTGTAGGTTGCAGACACGGCTTGGATCCTGCGTTCCTGTGGCTGTGGCATAGGCCGGCAGCTACAGCTCCTGTTAGACCCCTAGCCTGGGAACCTCCATATGCTGCGAGTGTGGCCCTAGATAAGGCAAAAAGACAAAAAAAGGAAAAAAGGCAAAGGGAAAAAAAATCTTCTGAATCTCCAGGTTAAAAAAAAAAAAACTGAGTTAACTTACAAAGGGAAAACTATTGGAGCTTCATCGGACTTTCCAACAGCCACATTTAATGTAGAACATTGTTGAAGAATTTCTACAGGATACATGAAGAAAGGAAATAATCCATTTTATTCTTCAGGTATCAAGGTTACATAGAAACTTTTGAATGTGTGAGTACTTGTTAGCTCATTCTGTACAATCTACTAGAAAGTAAGTAGATGATGTAGAAAGTAAGTAGATCAAACCTCCATATGCCACGGGTGCGGCCATAAAAAGGACAAAAAGACAAAAAAATATTATTAATGACATCCTAGTAGCAGAGTACCCTTGGTGGCCAGATTTTTGTTAATCAGCACAATTTTGCATAGAAACGAACAGATACCTAAAACTGTGGGTTTTATCCATTTCATCTGCCTTCACTAATCAAGTTCATTTTAAGACTTACTTGTCGTCCAAACAAGATGGAGCCTAAACAATATGTTTGCCAGAATTATTTTCTAGAAACTTGGCATCAGCTGTGTTTAGTTGAGCCGAGCTTGTTAAGACTGGATGGGACCACTAACTCTTCAGCTGGGCATGTGCAAGTATCTTCTGGATGACTCTTTGAACACGCAGAGTCTTGTAGTGTAGTTACATCTGCACAGAACGATGATTACTGCACCTTTACCCTATCAGCTTTCCCCCTGCCCCCCACACCTCTGACGGCCCTGCTTATTCTTTATCCCATAAGTACGCCAAGCCCCCTGCCTTTGCTGAGGCAGATTTGAGATTTGTTGTCCAGTGTACTCACTTGGCTGCCTTGGGACTACATCTTCTCTTTGCTGCAAATCTGGCATCTCAGTGCTTTGATTTGTTGTGCTTTGGGCAAAATGAACCGGTAACACACCTTGGGGAAATGACTGCTTTCAAGTCTAGGGCACGAATAACTTGTTTTGCAGAAGGCAAGTAAACCCTCAACGAGGCATGGGATTATGTCAAAAGGACACAGGAGCCAGCTTGCAGGACTCCCACTGGCCAAACCTGGGACAACATTAGAATCAAAAAGAACAATGACTGTAAATGACTAAAACGTATTAAACAGGTAAAAGTCAATGAATCTCTAATCATATTGAGAAAAAAATCCTAAACAAAGCCAAACCTTGTTTACTAGTCATTGAGGGCGACAACTACAACAAATATCCAGAGATATTAGTAATTAAAGTAAAAGAATCAAGCACACAGTAGGGACTTATATCACGATAACTACCTTGTTTTTATTTTTAAGCAAAAGATCTTCTTTACTGAAGAATGCCTGCTAAAAACAAAAAGAGTTGGGAACTGGGTAGTCACAAAGTATCATCGCTCAGACCCAGAGCTGTTCCCAAGGGAAAAAATAAGGATTTACAGTGGCAGGATCTGGTAATCACCACATTGCCACAGTAACCAAATCAATATTTCAGTGGTGGGATAACGAGATGCCACACACTGTCTCCAGATTGGATGCAGGGTGACACACAGCACCACCTCTGAGGTATTCTTGCTCCTAATTAAGTGTTTAGGTCTAATAACTTCAGTTTATGTGAAATACAGAGGATACAGGAAAAATTAAAACCATAAGGAAACAGACATACCCAGAATTCTATAAGACAGTTACTTTGCTCTCTTAAGTAAGAGGGGGATAAAAAGGAGGGGGTGAATATTCTCATTTAAAAGAGACTTCAGAGAGAGTTCCTGTTGTGGGGCAGTGGAAATGAATCTAACTAGTATCCATGAAGACGTGGGTTCAATCCCTGGCCTGGCTCAGTGGGTCGGGGATCTGGCATTGCCATGAGCTGTGGTGTAGGTTGCATTCACAGCTCATATCCCTGAATTGCTGTGGCTGTGGCATAGGCCAGCAGCTGTAGCTCTGTTTCGACCCCTAGTCTGGGAACTTCCACATGCTGTGGGTATGGCCCTAAAAAAACAAAGCAAAGCAAAAAGACTTCAGAGACACATTCACCAAATGCTGGTTACAGTCTCAATTGAATATTGATTTAAAAAAAAAGTTATAAAGGGTATTTTGGGGAGGTGATAACTAGGAAATTTGAATATAGACTAGGTATTAGATGATATTAGAAGATCATAATGAATTTTCTTGGGTATAAAAAATGCTGTTGTGATTATGTAGAAACTGGTCCTTACTTTTCAGAAGTGGCTACTAAAATATTTAGGGGTGAGATATTATAATCTATATTATTTACTCTAGAATACTTTAACCAGATGGCTGGTTCGCTCAGCTGGTTAGAGCGAGGTGCTAATAGAATAGTTTAGCAGAAGAAAACTAAAAAAGGCAAGTATGGCAAAATATTAACAGTTTAAAAATCTAGATTGTGGATATATGAGTGCTCATTATACCACTTTTTTCTGCTCCTCTATATGTTTGAAAGTTGCAGTAATAAAAACTTTAAAAATGTTCCGTAGCTGAAGGTGTCTGACAAAGAAATGTCTGGCTGCCTGAGTATGTGCCTCGTTTGTCTTTGAGATTAGTGGAGAGGGAACTGGAAGTTACTGGCTAGAGTGGTAGGACTGTTCCGTCACTGGTTGTGTGCTTTGAGGCCCTTAATCACAAGGTTGGAAAGTGGCCAACAGGACAACTGGCCAGGACACGGATCACAGGGTGTGACTATGTGTCTGTGGACTTCTTCCTCAGTTTCGTCCTGCCCTGAGGCTTTGAGTTCTGTCTTACTGGGGGGTCAAACTGTCCTGGACAGTCCCTTAGGCAGTGGAATAGTCATTTGGATGGACTTACTATGACCCATTAGGGAGGGTCACCTGGAATCAGGTTTTTGCCTATTACATCTATCTATGAGAATCATTTATCCACATAATCTTGTGTCTCTGGCTCAGTAGAAACATGGGTTAAGGAAAAAACATGAAGCTCTCAGACCTAAAAAAACATGAAGCTCTCAGATTTCAGGGAAATAGAGACTTTGGTATTTAAATAGTTAATACTCTAGGGTGTTTTTTTGGGGGACTGTACCTGTGGTATATGGAAGTTCCCAGGCTAGGGGTCGAATAAGAATTGTATCTGCCTGCCTACACTACAGCAACAGCAACACGGTATCCAGACTGTGTCTGCAACCTATACCACAGCTTATGGCAACACTGGATCCTTAACTGCGAGGCCAGGGATCAAACCCCCATCCTCATGGATACCAGTCAGGTTTGTTTCCACTGAGCCACAATGGGAACTCCAATACTCTAGTTTTTAACCTCATTGGATTAAACAGAGATTCACTATAGTAGATGCCTAAGAATTCTAGATGATTCTTCCATTTTATAGGTGAAGCTAATGAGATCCAGAGAAGGTCAGGAGTTTGTCTTACACCCTGTGGTTTGATAGAGGACTAGAACCCAGATCTCATCATTCTGTCTGTACTTTTTGCTTTTTTCTTTTGTTATTTAATTAAATTAATTTTTTATTTGATAAATTTGATGTTATATTTTGTACATTTAAAAGTACACATTGTATTACTTTGATAGATTTGTATATTGTAATAATATTGTCATTGAAGCGATATTTATCACATCATTATAGTAAATGTTATTATCTATATTCATTATACTGTGCTACAGTTAATTTACTATTTGTTACAAATTTGTACCCTTAAACACCACCAGTATTATCCCCTATACCCCCCAACCCCCAGAAGCCACCATTTTACTCTCTGTTTTTTTTTTTAGGTTTCATTTTGTTGGGTCCACAAATAAGTGATATCATACAGAACTGGTCTTTGTCTGACTTTTCTCGCTCAGCATAATGTGGTCAAGTCCATCTGTGTTATTGCAAATGGCAGGATATTCTCCTTTCCCATTGCTGAATAATATTATATATATAATCTTTTATATATATAAAATCTCACATCTTTTAAATCTGTCATCCACTGGGGTTCCCGTCGTGGCTCAGTGGTTAACGAATCCGACTAAGAACCATGAGGTTGCGGGTTCGATCCCTGGCCTTGCTCAGTGGGTTAAGGATCCGGCGTTGCCGTGAGCTGTGGTGTAGGTTGCAGATGCGGCTCGGATCCCGCGTTGTTGTGGCTGTGGCGAAGGCTGGCAGCTACAGCTCCTGTTAGATCCCTAGCCTGGGAACCTCCATATGCCGTGGGTACGGCTCTAAATAAAGAAAAAAAGGCAAAAAAAATCTGTCATCTACTGATGAACATTTGGGTTGTTTCCTTATCACGGCTATTGTGAATAATGCTGTGATAAACATAGATGAACACATATCTTGTCTAAATCCTATTTTCATTTCCTTTGGGTATATACCCAGAAATGGAATTGCTGGATTGTGTGGTAGAGCTATTCTTAATTTTTCTGAGAAATCTCCATATTGCTTCCCATAGTGGTTGAACTAATTCCTATTCCCATCAACAGTGTATAAAGGTTCCCTTTTTACCACATCCTTACTGGCACTCGCTGTCTCGTCTTTTCGCCAATAACCATTCTAATATGTGTGAGGTGATACCTCATTATTGTTTTGATTTGCATTTCCACGGTGCTTAGCGATTTTAGCATCTTTTCATGTGCCTATTGGCCATATTGGCCATATTGATGTCCTCCTCAGAGAAATGTCTATTTAGTTCTTCTACCCACTTTTTTTTTTTTTTTTTGTCTTTTTGCCTTTATGTAGAGCCACACCTGTGGCATATGGAGGTTCCCAGGCTAGGGGTCTAACAGGAGCTGTAGCTGCCGGCCTTCGCCACAGCCACAGCAACGCGGGATCCGAGCCGCATCTGCAACCTACACCACAGCTCACGGCAACGCTGGATCCTTAACCCACTGAGCAAGGCCAGGGATCGAACCCGCAACCTCACGGTTCCTAGTCGGATTCGTTAACCACTGAGCCACAAAGGGAACTCCCTCTACCCACTTTTTAACTGGATTTTTTTTTTGCTTTTAAGCTGTATCCTCAAGTATTTTTGATTTTAACCTTTTATCTGATGTATAATTTGCAAAGTTTTTCTCTCGTTCTCTAGGCTGCCATTTCATTTTTTTAGTTGCTTTTTCTGTTGCTATACAGAACTGTTGAGTTTGATGTAGTTTGATTTGTTGATTTTCGTTTTTGTTGTTTGTGCTTCTAGTGTCATGTCCAAAAAATCCTTGCCAAGACCAATATCAAGGAACTTCTATTTTTTTTCTAGGAGTTTTATGGTGTCAGGTCTTTTGTTTAAGTCTTTGATCAATTGCATAAACTCTTAATCTTATCATATTTCCTTTTCAGTTGCTGCAAATTCTTTGCCTCCATCTAGATCTTTCTGGGTGCTAAAAGAAATTTTTAAAATATTTCCACCTTATGCGCTGTGCAGTCTACTTCAATAAACAGTTAAAGGACCACATATCTCATATTGTGGTTTACCTGGAATGTTGGAAGTTGTTACAGTGCTGAGCAGTTGCACAGGGCAGCAAATGCAGAGGGCAAATAAATGATGAGTACTGATGTGAAAGGATGTTTCCAGAAAAAGACGAGGCTGATTGAGCCTTCAGGTGGCTTCTTCAACTTGTAGTCACTATTTTGGTGAAAGAAACTGGTTTTGTCTGTTTCTAGAGAGCACAAGGCTTTCTAGGCCCAATCCACTCAAGTGAAATTTCAAGAGATTTCTGTGTAAAGCAGCATGCCTTTTTTTTTTTTTTAACTTTCAGAGGAGGACCTACTTGTCCAGAGACCCAACTATTTGTGTCTGTATTGAGGGTATGCTCTCCCCAAGTGACAGAGAATCAAAACCATCCCAGCATTTTGCCTGATCAATTATTATTTTTTTTCTTGTCTTTTTAGGGCCACACCCACAGCCTATGGAGGTTCCCAGGCTAGGGGTTGAATCAGAGTTATAGCTGCCGGCCTGTGCCACAGCCACAGCAATGCAAGATCCAAGCTGCATCTGCACCCTATACCACAGCTCATGGCAACGCCGGATCTTTAACCCACTGAGCAAGGCCAGGGATCGAACCTGCGTTCTCATGGATACCAGCTGGGTTTGTTAATCACTGAGCCACAGCGGGAACTCCTGCTTGGTCAGTTCTGAATCAGAGCCAGGGGTGTTGGGTAGACTGGGAAGGAAGTTTACCTTAATGTGACCAAAGCATCAGCCATCTAGTTCAGTATCTTCACTGTATCTCCTTTGGACCAGCTGGGATTAACATTTGCCAAAGCTTGCTCTTTTGTTCCTTTCATTCACATATGTTAATACAGTCAATTAGGTAACAGGTTTTTTTTTTTTTTCCCACTTAAATTTATTCACACCTTGACTTGACTCCTAGGCCATTATTCCTGCTTTGATCAAGCAATCATCATGCGCTTTTTGGTAAGGATATTATTCATTTCACGAGGTTTTTCCTAGTTCAACATCTAGATGGTAACTTAGTTCAGAGTGCCAGGAGCATTCCACTCTAACTGCCAGCCGAAAAGCAAGGAAACGGGAGGGGTCTAGGCCACTGGTTCCTAGAAAGGAACCCAACAGGAATTATGACTGTGAGAAAGTTTTCCCTGGATCAGAAGTCACTAAGAAGCTCTTCTTAAGGCTATGATAGCTCTGTCAGTCATTTCTCTATAGCATTGCCTGTGCCTGTGTCTCTGTAGGACCATTTTGAATAGGACTCCTATGTCACTCATCATCTTGGCAGAGTTGTCTTCTTTCTAGGAGAATTTATTGAATAAAACTATCCATAAAAAGCACATAGAATGGCATTCTCATTGCACATTGGAGCAATGACCATGCCACAAATGGGATTCCAGGATTATAACTTCTACCTCCCAGACAGCAAGCTTGGACATGGATGTGAGGGGAGCTGAGATGGTGTGAGGACATAATACCCAAACATATCATAAATTAATGGAAGAGCTGACACTAGAATTTAGAAATATATGCTTGCATGCTTTCAGCTTGAAATTACATTCCCATAAGCTGGAAACAGGTTAAGACTTCTCATGGTTAGTTTATAGTCAGAAAAACCAAGTTGAGGGCCATGGGAAATATATGTGAACTCAACTAAAGAAACACTTGGGGAAGAGGGAAAACACCTCAACTGTGGCTCTACAATGGGTCCCTCATGTATTTCCCATCCTGGCACTCAGTACCATAGTCCACCTGACCTCTCAGGCTCTGCTGAAACCTCTGTTTCCTGACTACCTCTCAGGCAGGAGCAGTGAGATGCCAAAGTGTATCTGAAACACAGCTTCCTCTGGTGGCTCTCCCTGATTTTTCTCTTTGGCAAGTCTATTGGATACAGTTATAAATACTGTTTCCTGAAGTAAAGACACATTGTGAAACAATATTTGCTGTTGTGCTTTGAATATATGCTTTCCCTGGATCCAAGCCAGGTCCGGTCTTTGGAGACAGGAGGAGAGCATGAGTTACTCTCTAGGTAAGGACGTCAGTGTCAGATTCTGCTCGAGGTTTGAACTCACCCTGGCACCACAAGTTCTGAGTAACATTCAAGGTGGGAGGTTTATGGAATGGTTTGTTGGAGAAGCAAGGAGACCCACTGTTGAGGTCCAGAATGGCCTTGGGCTTTTGTTGAAGAAGGCACAGAGACCCCTTCTGATGCCAAAGCTTGTCCAGATTCCCAGTGTCTAACGTGGCCCTGGGGTAACAAGCCCAGAGCTTGAACTTGGTTCTGGAAGAGAGGTTCCAGGTGCTTACTCACCTCCAGGACTGTGCTGGCCCATGGCAAAATTTTTACCAGGGTTCATGCAGTGTCAGTGTCAAGTCATCAGCTGTTCTTTATAGAATGGGAAATAATCTCCTTTATTCTGTAATTGTATTTCTCTACTTTCTTGATAGCAAAATATTATTTTCTTGTATGAAATTATTGTAATGTCAAGTGTTAACCTAAATATTGTATTCAAATAAAAAGGTTGGCAATTCCTGGTTCCCAATTTTTAAAAATTGATTGTAGTCTGTGAAATTTCAAAGTGTAGGAACCACTGTTTTTGGTGTTCCAAGGAAAATAGTTTCCCAGAGGCATGGGACTGGAAGGGAGTGTTCTTTAGGTGTGTTTAAAGCTCCCTGCATCTAGATTCATTTAGCTCCTACTCCTCCCATGCACTGTTCCTTTTTAGACCTCATCTGCCCTTAGATTGACCCAGTTTCCTCCTTGTGTGGACCTGCTTCTCCAAGAACACAGTGAACTTGGCCCAGCAAAGCTGTGGTCTGTGTCCACCCTCATAGCTTATGTCCTTTGATGTTTGTGCTTCTGCCTGACTAATGGCCTGTCCTTTTTCCTTCAGGACGCAGAAGGGATGTCTCCAATTGGCTAACTACTAGGGAAAAGGATCACATTAATACATAAAGTATCCCATGGAACAGATTCTAATTTGGTGATAGATTTGACAGTGCTGGGCAAACCTCAGATATCTTTTAGAAGGATCTATCACCATCTTCTAAAATTCCTAAGTCATTACTCAGGGGTTTTCCAGAAAAAAATTTTAGTTGAGGTTTGATATCACCCGGGAATGCTAGCACATTGGCATAGTTTTAATAGAACTGAATAGCTCACTATTATACAAACATTTATTTGATCATCTTTTTTTTTGTCTCATTTAAGCATACCATAAGATTCTGAGGGAATGGACAGGGCAGGTAGTTTTTAATGTAAAAATGAGATGGAATATTATTAGAATGCTCCTTTCTAGCTATCTTAGGTTTCCATTCTGGATAGAGGAGATTGCTAAAAAAATTCATGGTGTGTGTGTGTCCAAGCATATGGGGGTAATGATGATTATGAATAAAAGGACAGATGCTAAAATAAGATCTGTGTGTCCCAAAATATATTATTAAAAGCATTAGCTACAGATCTGCCTTAGATAAGAGTCAGGAAGAAGCCTAAATTTCATATGTCTAAATATTTAAAAATTATGTCAAGCCAGTGAACTATTGAATAAAATATGTTCTATCTTTCTGACTTGATGGCTCATTTTTTTGTGGATTCTGTATTTTCAAATTTGCCTCACTAAAATTTATTTGTAACCCCCACATCAATACTTGCAGCATTGTCATGGTCATTCACAAATATGCACAGAATGGTGACAGATTTAAGTTGCCCAAAGCGCATGTTCCCAAATGAGGTTGAATAAGGCAACGCTCCATTTCTTTTTTTTTTTTTTTTAATTGAGATATGATTGGTATGTCACAGTTGATGTATATAAAATAATTTTGGGTACAACATAAGGATTCAGTGTTGTACATTCTAGGGTTAGAATTGGAGCTGTAGCTGCCGGCCTGCGCCACAGCCCCAGCAACATGGGATCTGAGCCACATCTGTGACCTACACCACATCTCATGGCAACACTGGATCCCTAACCCACTGAGTGAGACCAGGGGTTGAACCCACATCCTCATAGATACTAGTTGGATTCATTTCTGCCGTGCCACAATGGGAACAATGGTAGTTCTATTATTGATTTTTTTTAAAAGGTTTTATTAAAGTATAGTTGATTTACAGTGTTCCTTCAATTTCTGATATATGGCAAAATGACCCAGTCATGCATATATATATGTGTGTGTGTATATATATATATATATTCTTTTTTTCGTACCACCACCAGAAGAGCAAATCCTGCACTCTAGAGCTATAGGGACAGGTGCCATTCTGTAGTCATTTCCCTTGTTTGTCCACTGTAGGGATCTCTCTCTCTGTGGCCCCAAGGGCAGGTCTGCTCCCTAACCATTGCTAAGAGGCTCTCTCTGTAGCTGCAGGATTTGCACTTCTGGCAGTGATATGAAAAAAAGAATGTATATATATGCATGACTGGAATAAAAGTGGCAAGAGTGGCTATCCTTACCTTGTTCCTGATCTTAGAAGAAAAGCTCTCAGCTTTTCACCATTGCATGTGACGTTCTTTCCATGTAATTTATGGCCTTCATTATGTTGTGGTACATATCTACTTTTTTTTTTTTATCATAAATGGATGTTGATTTTTGTCAAATGCTTTTTCTGCATCTATTGATATGACATATGATTTTTATCCTTCATTTTATTAATATGGCATATCATTTGATTTGATTTGTGGGTGTTGACCCATCCTTTCATCTCTGGAATAAATCCCTCTTGATCATGGTGTATGATCCTTTCAGTGTAGTGTTGAATTCAATTTGCTAATATTTTGTTGAGGATTTTTGCATCTATGTTCATCAGGGATATTGACGTGTAATTTTCTTGTAGATTGCTGTTGATTTGGTATCAAAGTAATGCTGGCCTTGTAAAGTGAGTTTGGCAATGTTTCCTCTCCTATTTTTTGTAAGAGTTTAAGAGGTATTGGCATTAGTTCTTTAAATGTTTGGTAGAATTCATTCGTGAAGCCATTTGGTCTTGGACTTCTGTTTGTGGGAGGTTCTTGATTACTGATTCAGTCTCCTCTGAACTGGTCTGTTCAGATATTCTATTTCTTCGTGATTCAGCATTGGTAGGACATGTTTCTAGGAATTTATCCATTTCTTCTAGATTGTCAAATTTTTTGGTGTATGATTATTTATAGTAGTCTTAGAATTCTTTGTATTTCTGTGGTGTCAGTTCTAGTCTCTCCTCTTTCAATTCTAATTCTGTTTGATTTCTCTCTTTTTTTTCCTGCTGAGTCTATCTAAATTCCTGTCAGTTCATTCATCTTTTCAAGAAACCAGTTCTTTTTTAAAAATTAAATTTATTTTTAATAGGGTGTAATTGATTTATAGTGTTGAGTCAATTTCTGCTGTACAGCATAGTGACCCATTTTCTCATATTATACTTCATTATGGTCTATTCCAAGAGACTGATATAGTTCCCTGTGCTATAAGTATAACCTCATTGTTTATCCATTCTAACTGTAATAGTTTGCATCTATCAACCCCAAACTCCCCATCCATCCCATTTCTTCCCTCTTCCGCCTTGACAACCACAAGTCTGTTCTCTATGTCCATGAGTCTTCCAGTTACATTCTTTTCTTTTCCAAATTACTTTGGCTATTTTAGTTTCTTTGTTTTCATATAAACTTAGAATAAATTTGATGTCAGTACTGAACATCTTTTCATGTGCCCGTTGTACACCTTTATGTCCTCTGAAAAAGTGACTACTCAGATTCTCCACCCATTTTTTAAAAATTGGCTTTTGTTGTTAGTTGTATGAGGTTTTTTGTTTTGGATGTTAAGTATTACTGGGTATATGATTTACAAGTATCTTTTCCCATTCAGTAGGTTACCTTTCCATTTTGGTAGTTTCCTTTACTGTGTAGAAACCTTTTACTTTGATGTAGTCCTGTTTGTTAATTGCTGTTTTTGTTTCCCTTGCCTTTGGAGTCAGACTGACAAAAAATTGCTAAGAATGATGTCACTGAAGTTACTATCTATATTTCTTCTAGGTTTCAAGTCTAGCATTCAAGTCTTTAATTCATTCTGACTTAATTTTTGTGTATGGTGTAAGTGGTCTAGTTTCATTCTTTTACATCCGACTGTTCAGTTTTCCAGACTCCATTTTTTGGAGAAACCACCTTATCCATTGTATATTCTTTGCTCATTTGTCATATATTAATCGTCCATACATGCTTGGGTTCATTACTGGATTTTTAATTCTTTTTTTAAAATGATTTTTATTTTTTCCATTATAGTTGGTTTATAATGTTCTGTCAATTTTCTACTGTATGGATTTTCAGTTCCGTTCTATTGATCTCTGTGTCTTTTTTCTGAATGCCAATACCATATTGTTTTTAATTACTGTATCTTTTTAGTATAGTTTGAAATCAGGGAATGTGATACATCCAGCTTTGTTCTTCTTTCTCATGATTGTTTTGGCCACTCAATCTTTTGTGTTTCTATATAAATTTTAGAATTATTTGTTCAACTTCTATGAAATATGCCTTTGGAAATTTGATAGAGATTGTATTTAATCGGAAGATTTCTTTGGTCAATGTGAACATTTTAATACTATTAATTCCTCAAATCCACGAATAAAGCATATGTCCAGTCAGTTGTGATAAAACATGGTGGAGAATAGTGTGAGAAAAAGATTATATGTGTGTGTGACTGGGTCACTTTGCTGTACGGTAGAAAATTGACAGAATACTGCCAACCAACAATAGTGGAAAAAATAAAAATCATTAAAATAAATCTTTTCATTTATTTGCTCTTCTTAAAATGTTTTCATCAATGTCTTACAGTTTTCAGTGTACAGGTCTTTTACCTTCTTGGTTCATTTTTTTTGCTAGGTATTTTACTCTTTTGATGTAATTGTGATGAGACTGTTTACCTAATTTTTCCTTCTGATAGTTCATTATTACTGTATAGAAACAGCACATGTTCAGTATATGGATTTTTGTATCCTGTGTCTTTACTGAATTTCTTTATTCTAATCATTTTTTTTGTGTGTGTGTGTGGATTCTTTAGTGTTCTCTATGTATAGTGTTATATTCTGTGACAGTTATGCTTCTTCCCTTCCAATTTGGATACATTTTATTTCTTAATCTTGCAAGATTGCAGTGGCTATGACTTCTAATATTATGTTGAAAAAAGTGTGAAAGTGGGCAACCTTATCTTGTTTCTGATATTAGAGGAAATGCCTTCAGCTTTTCACCATTGTCATATAAGGCCTTTAATATGTTGAGATACTTTTTTTTTGTACATTTACTTTGTTGAGAATTTTTATTGTAAGTGGATGCTGAATCTTGCCAAATGCTTTTTCTGCATCTATCTAATCACGTGATTTTTTATCTTTCATTTTTTTTACTATTATGTATCACATTGATTTATTTACAAATGTTGAACCATTTTTTTCATCCTAGGAATAAATCCCACTTGACCATAGTGTCCGTAGTGTATAATCCTTCTACTATACTGCTGGATTTGTTTTGCTAAAATTTAGTTGAGGATTTTTGTGACTTTGCTTTGTTGTTGTGTCCTTGTCTGGTTTTGGTATCAGGGTAATCCTGGCTTTGTAAAATGTTTTTGGAAGGTTTCTCTTTTCTTCTATTTTTTTTTGTAAGAGTTTGAGAAGGATAGTTGTTAAATCTTTGAATGTTCTATAGAATTTACCAGTTAAGCTGTCTGGTTCTAGCCTTTTTTTTTCTTCCAGTGCAAGAGCATGGGATATTTTTCCATATCTTTGAAGTATTACAGTTTCCTTCACCAGTGTTTTATAGTTTTCAAAATGTATATCTCTTACCTCTTTGGTTAAGTTTATCCCTAGGTATTTTACTTATTTCTGAATATAATTTTAAATAGGATTGTTTTTAAACATTCCCTGATATTTTATTTTTGGTGTATGGACACACAACATATTTCTATATTTTATTGTTTAATTATTATTATTTTGTTTTTTTTATGACCACAGCATATGGAAGTAGCGTATGGAAGTACCAGTCTAGGGGTCGAATCGGAGCTGTAGCTGCCAGTCTACACTACAGCCACAGCAACGCCAAGCTGTATCTGTGACCTACACCACAGCTCATGGTCACACTGGATTCTTAACCCATTGAGCGAGGACAGGGATCAGCCTGTGTCCTCATGGATACTAGTTGGGTTCATTACCGCTGAGACATGACGGAAAATCCCAGATTTCTATATTTTAATCTTTTATCCTACAACTTTTCTGAATTCATTTATCTGTTAAAACGATTATTGGTTGGAGACTTTAGTGTTCTCTATTTAGAGTATCATGTCATCTGCAAGTAGTGACAGTTTTACCTCTTCCTTTCCAATTTGGATACTTTTTTTTTCCTTTTTCTTATCTGATGGCTATGGCTAGGAATTCCAACACAATGTTAAATATAAGGGGCAAGAGAAGACATCCTTGTCTCTTGTATGTTTTTGATTTGTGATTACAGTGGAATTCATATATATATATTTTTTTTCTTTTTTAAGGGAAAATTGCAGTGATTTTTAAACTTTTATTTATTTATTTATTTTGCTTTTTAGGGCCGCACCCGCACCATATGGAGGTTCCCAGGCTAGGGGTCCAATTGGAGCTACAGCTTCTGGCCTGCACCACAGCTCATGGTAACATTAGATCCTTACCCCACTGAGCAACGACAGGGATTGAACCCCTAATGGTTCCCAGTCAGATTTGTTTCCTCTGCGCCACGGCAGGAACTCCTGGAATTCATACATATTGACGCATAATTATATCTAGTTCTTTTAAACTGATAATCATTTAAGTTCAAACATGCTTTAAAAGATGTAAATTTTTACTTCAGTCCCCTACAAAAAATACCCTATTTTTATGTCATATTTTAAATCTTCGTGCATAATCCTTTACTGTTTATTACAGTGGTATTTATATTTTTTGCTGGCTTCTTTAACTAGTGGTTCATCCTTATTATGTATTTGCTTTTCAATAAGAATTTTCCCTTTCCTGCATATTCCTACTTCTTTTCCATTTAGGAAAGACTCTTAAACATTTCTTTTAGTTTGGTATTGCTGAATTCTTTTAATTTTTGTTTGTCTGTGCAATTCTTTCTCTCTCCTATTGTTAATGGTAATATTGCTGGATAGAGTATCCTAATTTGCAGGTCTTCTCCTTTCCAGACTCTGAATATATCATGCCTCTCCCTTCTGGCCTGCATAGTTTCTGCAGAGAAATCAGCTGATAGCCTTATGGGGGCTCTGTGTATATGACTCCTTTTTTTTCTCTGCTTACTACTTTTAGAATTCTCTTTAACTTTTACCATTTTACTTATGATATGTTTTGGTGTGGGTCTGTTTGTGTTCATCTTGTTTGGAACACTTTGTGCTTCTTGTACTTGGATATCCGTTTTCCTCTTTAGGTTTGTGAAGTTTTCAGCCATAATTTCTTCAAATACATTTTTGATTTTCTTCTCTCCCTCTTCTTCTGGACCCCTTGTTATGCATATGTTGGAATGTTTTATATTATTCCATAGATTTCAAATATTGCTTTCATTTATTTTTTCATTTGGCTTTCTAATGTCCTGATTGAGTGATTTCCATTATTCTATCTTCCAGATCACTTATGCCTTCTTCTTTGTCATTTAGTCAGCTATTTTCTGTTTGACTTGAGTGATTTTCACTACTCTGTTTTCTAGTTTGCTGATCTGTTACCCTGTATTATCTAATCTACTACTTGATTCCTTCTAGGGTACTTTTTATATCAGTTTTTTTATTCTTCAGCTTTGATTCTTCTTTATGTTTTCTAACTCTGTTTAAGACTTCTCACTGTGTTCATCCATTTTTATCCTAGGTTCATTGAGTATCTTTGTGATCATTATCTTGAACTTTTTTGCTTATCTCTATTTAGTTTTTCTGGGCTTTTGTCTTATTTTGCCTAATTTTGTCTCATTTTGCCTAATTCTCTATTTTTATTTTTTATATTAGGAAGGTCAGTTATATTTCCTGATCTTTGAGAAGTGTCTTTATGTAGAAGACATCCTCTGAGGCCCAGCAGCACACTCCTCTGGTCAGCAGAGCTATATGCTCCAGGAGTGCCCTCTATATTATCTGCACGGGCCCTTCTGTTGTGTGAACTGACTACTGTTGGTGCACTGGTAGGTGTAGCTAGACCCTGGCCAGGTTGGTTGCCAGGGGCTACCTAGTGAAAAGGCTGTCAGCCGCTGATGGGCAGAGACAGATCCTGGTGTGGCTGGCTGCATGGCCAGAGGTTAGTGTTCTGGTGCTGCTTGTTGATGAGTGAGGCCAGGTCATGGGGGTGGCTTGTTTTGGGTGCTAGAATATTGGTGCTGGTACCAGTCTGCTGGTGGGCAGATCTGGTCCTGGGGTGGTTGGCTGTAGAGCTGTGAGGGCCCCATGGCTGATACTGGTAAGAGGGGATCTGATGGGTTGTATTTCCAGGCTGTGCTGGTCTGCTTGTGGGTGGAACTGGGTTTAGAGGTGACTGGCTATGGGGTTAAGTGTTCTTGGGCCTGGTATAATCCCACTGGTGAGCAAGAAGAAGCCTAGGGGTCTCAGGGCTGATGCTAGCCTGCTGATGAGTGGCTCCATTCTAGACAGGGCTAGCTATAATGCCATGGGGTCCTGGAGCTGTTTCTAACCTGCTGGTAAACAGAACCACAACTGTGATGGCTGGCTGTGAAGTTGTGGGGAATCCTAGAACTGGTACCCGATAACTGGTGTGTGAAGTCACATCTTGTGGCTAGTGCTGGCCCACTTTTAGGTGGAGCCACGTCCCTGAGTCTCTAGCTATAGGCCTAGGGGTCCCCAATTTGGTCAGCTTGCTGGTGGGCTGAACTGTGTCCTTGGCCTTCTAGTGTGTGTGGCCAAGTCCTAAGGTGACTGGGGATTCAGGGGGCCTATGGCAGTGAGCCTAATGGTGACTGGGACTGTGTCCCTGCTTGGGTAGCTCCTTGGCCTGGATGGGTCCCAAGACTAGTGCCAACCATCTGCAATGATAAGCTGGAGGGAGGACTCCAAAATGGTGCTTACACACACCAGTGTCCTTTCTCAAGGTAAAATGAACTCCCCAAAATGGCTACTACCATTTATGTTCCAGTTGCCTTCTGCCTCTCTTGGAGGCTCTCAAAGATTAGCAAGCAGGTCTGAATCAGGCTCCTTCAAATTAATGCTTCTCCTCTGGATCTTGGAGCGTGTGAGATTTTGTGTGCACCCTGTAAGAGCAGTCTCTGTTTCCTACAGCCCTTTTGCTCTCCTGAAAGCAAGCCTTGCTGGTTTTCAAAGCTGTGTGTTACAGGAGCTCTTATTCCTGGTACAGATATTCCAGGCTGAGGAGCTTATGTAGGGCTTGGATCCCTCATTTCCTGGGGAGAGTCTTTGCAATTGTGATTGACCTCTTATTTGTGTGCTTACTGGACAATACCATGTCTCTACTACTCCTATCTATCTCACTGTTATATCTTCATTATATCTTTAATTGTAGAGAGCTAGTCTTCAAGTCATTCTCATTGATAGTTATTCTATAAATAGTTCTATTTTTGGTTCGCCCATAGGAGAAGATGAGCTCAGACTCTTCCTACTGTGCTCTCTTGGCACTCCTCCGGATAGTATGTCTTTTTCTTGGCAAATTTAGTCTTTTGTGTTTATGGTATTTACTTATAAGTATGTACTGTTTTTGTAGTTTTTTCATTTACTTATTTATTTTTCATTTATTTCTGGCTGTTTTTGTAGTTCCTCTCTGTTCCTTTATTCTTTTTTTCTCTTACCTTGCATTATGGTGTTTTAAAAAAGCTATGTTTAGATTCCTTTCTGATTTTCTTTTGTGTATTTACTATAAGTGTTTCCTTGTAGTTACTGTAATGTTAGCTTATAAGTAGGAATGTATTTTAAGTTAGTAGAAACTTAAATTTGAATACATTCCAAAAGCTTTATCTTTTTATGCCACCTTCCCACATTTTATACTTTTATTTTTAATTTTTATTTATTTATTTATTTTTGTCTTGTTGTCTTTTCTAGGGCCGCACTCACAGCATATGGAGGCTCCCAGGCTAGGGGTCTAATCGGAACTGTAGCCGCCAGCCTATGCCACAGCCACAGCAGTGCGGGAACTGAGCCGCGTCTGTGACCTACACCACAGCTCATGGCAACACTGGATCCTTAACCCACTGAGCGAGGCCAGGGATCAAACCTGCAACCTCATGGTTCCTAGTCGGATTCATTAACCACTGAGCCATGATGGGAACTCCACATTTTATACTTTTGATGACACATTTTATATCCTTATTCTGTGCATCCCTTTTTAATTATTGTGATTTTAATTATTTGTACTACTTTTGTCTTTTATCTTTATGCTTGCTGTATAGGCAACTACGTTTATTATGTATTTACTTTTCCAGTGAAATTTTTTAGTTTTGTATATTTTCTTATTTTTAATTAGTGCCATTTCTTTTTGGCTTAAAGAAATATTTTTAATGGCTTTTGTAGGGCTAGTTTAGCAGTGGTGAACTCCTTCAGTCAGCTTTGCTTGTCTGGGAAACTCTGATCTCTCCTTTACTTTTGAATAAGGGCCCAATAACAGCTGCTGTGGTTTACTGCTGGGTGGAGCTCTACCCTGGACTAGCTGCAGGACTTGGTTGTGTCTGCTGCATTATGCTGGCAGGTAGGACTGGCCCCTGGAGTGGCTGTGAGGCCTGCCCTTTACTGCTATGTGTGCTGGTGTGCCAATCAACATGCAACCAGGGCACAGGTGTGGGCTGAGCTGTCAGTGGGGTGCACTCACTCACACTAACAGATTAAGGGGAAAATTTCAAAATGGCATATGACTATTCTGTAGTTACTAAGGTAGCCTAAGATTGCAAAAATGGTTCCTGCCAGTGTATCAGTCTCCAGGGATCATTTCAGCTGGTTTCTACCTCTCTGGCTGATGTTTCAGGATTACTAAGTGGATGTCCTTTATCTATCATCCATGTCCTTTTCAATCTGGTAGTCTTTGCACTTGGTTTTGGGGTTGAGTTTGCATATGAGCCATTTAAGAGTTGGTTTTTCCATTCCCTGTAGTTTTCTAATTTTCCCGGGCATATTCCCTATTGGTTTTCAAAGCCAAGTGTTTTGGGGACTTGTCTCTCCTGTGCATGATCTAGAGGTTAGGGTGCCTGATGTGGCGTTTGAATTCCCTCATGCCTCAGGGAAAAGATCTATACCTTTGTGGTCCCTTTTTGATTATAAATCACCACAGCTGGAGTAAGGTTTTTCCTTGGTGAGACCATCCCTCTGCCTCTCCTACCTATATCTATTCTATCCTTTTACACTTTGTTGTGGAAGCTCTGTTTGTCCAGTTATCAGGTCTCTTTCCAAGGGAATTATTCCATATGTAACAGTAGATTAGTTGTGTCCATGGGAGGAGGTAAGTACAGAGTTTTACAACATTGTCATCTTGAGCCCTCTCTTCAACGATTCATTTCTTGGAACTATCCAGTGTAATAATAAGCCTATCAAAAATTTTTTTTTGTCTTTTTATGGCTGCATCTGTGGGCATGTGGAGGTTCCAAGGCTAGGGGTTGAATTGGAGTTGCAGCCGCTGGCCTTCACCGCAGCCATAGAAACTTGGGATCTGAGCTGTGTCTGTGACCTACACCATAGCTCATGGTAACACCGGATCCTTAACCCGCTGAGCAAGGCCAGGGATCAAACCTGCATCCTTATGGGTACTAGTCAGATTCGTTTTTGCTGAGCGAAAACTGGAACTCCCAAAATAATTTTTTCATCTTTAATTTCATGTGTTTTATTTCTAGAATTTTCATTTAACTCTTTCTTGTAGTTCCTCTCTTTTGAAATTTCCCTATTCATGCATATTTTTTGCCTTTCTCACTACAGAATTTAATATACTAATTTTAGTTGTTAAATTCTTTATCTGTACCTTCCAACATCTGAGTCATCTCTGGGTCTGTTTCTGTTGATTGTGTTATCTCTTGTCATGTGTTGTTATAACTTGCTTTTTGTGTCTCACATTTAAAAAAAATTTTATATTGCTCTTGTAAACATTTTATTATTTTTTAAAATGATTTTTATTTTTTTTCCATTATAGCTGATTTACAGTGTTTTGTCCATTTTGTACTGTATGGCAAGATGACCCAGTCACACATACATATATACATTCTTTCTCTCATATTATCATGCTCCATCGTTAAGTGACTAGATATAGTTCCCAGGACTATACAGCAGGATCTCATTGCTTATCCATTCCAAAAGCAATAGTTTGCATCTATTAACCCCAAATTCCCAGTCCCTCCTACTCCCTCCCCCTCGGCAACCACAAGTCTGTTCTCTAAGTCCAGGATTTTCTTTTCTGTGGAAAGGTTCATTTGTGCCATATATTAGATTCCAGATAAAAGTAATATCATATGATATTTGTCTTTCTCTGTGTCTTGCATTTTTGAATCAATGTTCCACATTGTTTATAGAACAGTAGAAAACAAAGTAAATGGTATTTATGTCTGGAAATGAGACTATATCTTATTCTGTTTGACTGTTAGTGTATGTAGCATTGAGTCTATCTACTCAGAATTTGAGTTTGGCTTCCTTTAGTGCATTATTATTTTCAAGTTCCTCTGCATTATCCTGTTTTGGGTGAATCCTAGGGTGTGAGCTACTTTATTTCAATATTCCTGGTCCAGTCTCAGCTTTTGGACTTTCCCATATGCCTATGCAATAGAAGGCATCTCTTTATACACTTTCCCTTTCCTCACTAGTAGACTGCTATTGCTTATTATTCAGTGTTTGCAAGACTGGTATTCCCAGCAATGTTGTTTTATATTGTCCTGGTCTAGCATCAATAACTTAAATAAGTTTCACCATTATGTTTTTTTTGGTCTTTTTGTCATTTTAGGGCTGCACCCGTGGCATGTGGAGGTTCCCAGGCTAGGGGTCTAATTGGAGCTGCAGCTGCCAGCCTATGCCACAGCCTCAGCAATGTGGGATCCGAGCTGCATCTGCAACCTACACCACCGCTCACAGCAACGCTGGATCCTTAACCCACTGAGTGAGGACAGGGATTGAACCTGCATCCTCATCGTTCCTAGTCAGATTTGTTTCTGCTGAGCCACAGTGGGAACTCCCATAATGGTTTTTAATTCGATTTTAAACTAGGAGTGGAATATCACATTTAAAAATTTAGACTAATTTTTTTAATACTAATAAATCTGTTGTTATGTGTCAAGCCTAGTTCTAAATGCTTTACGTATATTAATTCAATTCTTAATGTGATCCTATGAGCCTTAAGGTCCTTCTCTCAATGCAAGTAAATTACTGAAATTATGTATGTACTTCAGATTTTTCAATTATAGACTTACCTTACATGACAACTGTTCAGTTAAGGACCTTGGGACATAATTGTTGAAAAATTATATCACTATTTGGACATTTTTGGCTTTTCACCAGAAGACACATTAAATGAAATGCCATAAAGAAGTAATATTTCAATAATATGATTTTAGGCAAGGGCTCATCAATTTACTTGACAGAACAGTTTCTAACAGAAAATAGCACATGGAACATATTTGAATTGCACAGTGTGTTTGGATAAGCCCCATATATTTTGCTTTATGTACATATGCTAAGCAAGAGGAGTGCAGAAGTAGCATGATTCATTAGTGTGATGTATGTGTGCAAGATTCTATATATTTCAGAATTTTCTTATATTCAGCTTTTATTTTGTTCCAATTGTGTTCTTCTTTTCATTGTCGAGGGCATTTTGAATGTAAGATAGCCATGTCCACCAAATGTTGAAATATTTATGAACAAAATAGTGCAGAAAGAAAACTTCTAATGAATTGCTCCATTATAGCTCTCATAACCAACTACCATCTATCATCAGTTTTTCTTTCTCTTCTTTAGTGAGTACAATAAATCTTTTCAAAATTTCATTTTAAGTTCTTTTAAAAATGGCTATATAATATATATATGAAATTATTTCAATGTTAATTGACACTTTTTTGTGAAATTGGGTTTGAAATTCATCCTGATTATTCTCATTGAAATCAATGGAATGTTTACCCATTTAACATCTTTTCACTTAGCAGATTTTTGAGTAATGAATTAAAATCATTAGGTGACCATAGATGTCCTGATATTTTTTGTTTATAACAGTTTAGCTACTATAAAACATTGTTCATGGGAACTAAGAAGTAAACTCCTCCTCCTACCTGCAAATACGTTAAGAAGTTAGAATTCCACGTGGGAAAAATTGGTTATTATAATTCGTATATGTTGGTTGGTCAAGTGTAAAACTGCAAAGTGCATATTAAAATAGGTATTTAAAGCCAGTTATCTGATCTGTTGGTTTTGGTTGCCAGTGTTCACTATCCCTTCTACGATCTTGTATTACCAGGACTAGCCCAAATAACACTCCCTTGCAATTAGGGTTCTGGATGTGATTTAGGTTCTGCCAGTGAGATGCATTCCCATGAGGATTAGAATGTGAAAGGGAGATGGAGGCCAGTCCACTTGCCCCAGTGGTGGCTATGAAAGGTCTCTGCAAAAGAGAGCCTTATCAGTTGCCAGCACCCACTTTCCACTGTATGTTCACCAACTTCATGGGACACATTGAGATGCTGGCAGTAGTTTCTAGACCTGTACATCTCAGTTGCAGTGGTGTGACTATGAAGTCAATAGATGATTTTGAAGCCCAGCAATAGTGTCTTGATTTTACTCCAGTCCCTTCTAGCAATTGTGTAATTCCCTGTATGACAAATCTATCTGCTTGAAATAGTTTGGGTAGTTTCTATTTCTTGCACTGTGACTAACTTCTGACCCTTCGTGTCCATGCACGTACACATACTCCATGTGAATTTTAGGTCTTGTGGGATTGTCAATGAAAGCTTCCTGGCCTCAGGATGAGCACATGATGTACCCCATTAAGAGTGCATGATGTACCTCTGGAAAGTGTTTCTTTCAGGAATATGACTAATTGGGGGTAGAGTCCTTTTAGGAGAATGATATGTTCATAGAGGAATCTACTTCTTAGACTGCAAGAACTAAGGCCTAGATAAATCTGGAGCTGCTAGAATACCCTGTCTGGGAATGAAGCAGAAGAAAGCAGAGTTGTTAGATGATTTTTGGGAGATTCTAGTGATGATGGATCCAGGCTTGCCTTGAACCCATCTTTTGGTCTTCTCACTGTGAATATACATGTATATATACATATGTGTATATATTCTTTCTTAAACTAGTTTGAGATTGGTTTATGTCACTTATATCATAAACACCATTGCCCATTGTAGTATCATACACATTTTACTGATGTAGAAAATTAGTCTTGGAAAGATTATCAGATACTCAGGATCATATAATGAGTAGTAGTCAGGAAAGAGACACTGTTGAACTGCAAGCCCATTATCTTAACAGTTATGCTATACTGCTTTTAAGAAGCTCACAGTCTAACAAAAGAAAGAGCCATTCATCTATTAGTGGAATCTACCTTTAAAAAATCCTTCTTTCATAAAAACCCAAATAATGGCAGTAAATCAAAATACTGGTTTCATTGGTAAAGTTTCCTTGGAGAACACATCCTTGACCTGTATTGCCTACTAGACTTACTAATTTTTCTCTCTTTAAAAAAAACTTTTATTTTACTTTAATTTTATATATTTTGGCTGTACCTATGGCATGTGGAGGTTCTTGGGCCAGGGATCCAAGTCATGCCACAGCAGTGACAGTGATGAATCCTTAACCCACTGAGCCACCAGGGAATTGCTCATACTTTTCTCTTGAATTGAATTGGCTTACCCACAGTAACATGGAGGAATTAAAACACCTCAAGACTTACTTTCTCTCAGCTACAGTGCCAGAGCTTGTTTATTTAAGCCACACTTAGAAGGGAGAAATCTCCTAGCATCACAGGCACCTGGAGGACATGGAGCAAAACTACAACCAAATGCCGAGCAACCTTCAACCAAATGGACTGTAAACTTCCAAAAAAGATACTCTGCTCCAGAAGACACAGCGGAGACCACATCAAGAGGTAGGAGGGGCGATTACGCGATAGAAGCAACCCCATACCTCCCGGGTGGGAAGCCCCACAGACTGGAAAGTAACTGCACCACAGAGACTCAGCTACAGGACTG
>PVHT021183518.1:16773740-16795727 GCA_004024745.2 Catagonus wagneri | reverse complement strand
GGGAGGTATGGGGTTGCTTCTATCGCGTAATCGCCCCTCCTACCTCTTGATGTGGTCTCCGCTGTGTCTTCTGGAGCAGAGTATCTTTTTTGGAAGTTTACAGTCCATTTGGTTGAAGGTTGCTCGGCATTTGGCTGTATTTTTGCTGTTTTTTGGGAGAGAAGTTGAGCTCCAGTCCTTCTATTCCGCCATCTTAATCACCATTCTCCGATATTTATAATTTTTAATACTTTGTTCTTTGGAGTATCTTTTTAAGAAATCTTTAACCCAATGTCACAAAGATTTTATGCTGTTTTCTTCTAGAATTTTAATAATTTTAATGTATACACTTATATCTATGATATACTTTTAAAGCTGATTTTTTTTTGTCTTTCTAGGGCTGCACCTGCAGCATATGGAGGTTCCCAGGCTAGGGGTCCAATCAGAGCTGTAGCTGCCAGCCTACACCAGAGCCACAACAATGCAGGATCCCAGCCACTGTATGTGGTGACCTACATCACAACTCATGGCAATGTTGGATCCTTAACCCACTGAGCAAGGCCAGGGATAGAACATGCATCCTCATGGATGCTTGTCAGCGTCTATTAACCACTGAGCCACGACGGGAACTCCTGAAGTTGATTTTGTAAATAATGGAAAGGAAGAGCTGAGGTTTATTTATATCCATAGAGAGATCCAACTTTTCCAGCACCATTTTTTCCCCCACTGGATAGCTTTTGTAACTTTCATTGCAAATCAAACTAATCTAATATATGTATTAAAAAATAAACACACACACACACACACACACACACACACACACACCACCAGCAATCTGGTCTGCTACAGTGACCAAGCCAGATACTTGACCCCCTGAACCACAAGGGAACTCCCTGCAATCAACGAATATTTGACAGAGGAGCCAGAGAACTCAATGGGGAAAGGATAATCTCTTTAATAAATGATGCTGGGAAAGATGGATATGCAGAAAAATAAAATTGGACCCCTATATTATACTATTTATACAAATTAAGTTGCAGTGGGTTAAAGACTTTAATATACAACCTGATACCATAATTCCTAAAAGAAAACAGGGGAGGAAGCTTCTTGACATCAGTTTTAGCAATTATTTTTTAATATGACATCCAAAGCACAAGCAGCAAAGGAAAAAAACAATAAACTACATCAAACCAAATAGGTTTGAAGACTTTTGAGACTATATCAGACTACAAAGCTTCTGTACAGAAAAAGGAACAATCAGTAAAACGAAGGCAGTGTATGTAATGGAGAGGATATTTGCAAACAGTATATTGGTAAAGAGATTAATATCCAAAATATATAAAGAACTTTTGCAACTTAACAATAACAACAAGCAACCCAACTAAAGACTGGGCCAAGGAAATGAATAGATATTTTTCCAGTGAGGAAATACAAATGGCTAATAGGTACATGAAAGATGCTCAATATTACTAGTCATTAAGGAAATGCAAATCAAGACCATGATGAGACATTATCTCACACTACTGTTAGAATGACTATCATCAAGAAGAGAAGAGATAATAATTGTTGGCAAAGACGTGGAGAAAAGGAAACCCTTGGACACTGTGGGTGGGAATAAAAATTAATTCAGCCACTATGGAAAACTGTGCGGAGCTTCCTCACACAGTTAAAAATAGAACTACCATAAGATATAGCAATTCCACTTTTGGGTATATATCCAAATAGTATAAAAACTGGCAAAAAAGATACATGTTTATTGCAGCATTGTTTCACAGTAGCCAAAATCTTGAAACAACCTAAGTGTCCATCAGTGGAAGAATGGATTAAGAAGGTGTAGTATACATTTATGATGAAATTTTACTCTGCTCTGAAAAAGAAAATCCTTCCATTTGCAACTACATGGATGGACCTTGAAGGTATTATGCTAAGTAGGATAATCCAAGTAGAGTAAGACAAGTATTTTATTATATCACTTATAAGTGAAATGTAAAAAGCTAAACTCAAAAATGGAGAGTATAATGGTGATTACCAAGGGCTAGGGTGTAGGAAAATTGGGTAGATAATGTTAAAGTGTACAAATGTACAAGTAGTAGATAAATAAGTTCTGGAGATATAATACATGCATCATGACGTATCTTTTCCCTTTCTTGCTAGTATTACTTAACAGAAAAGTTCTTAGTCTTACTGAAGCCAATTTATCTGTTTTTCTTTTATCGCTTGTGCTTTGTTTCAGATCTGAGAAACCATTGCCTAATTTAAGGTTGTGAAAATTTATACCTCTGTTTCCTAGAGTTTTGTAGTTTTAACTCATACTTATGTGTTTGATCAATTTTGAGTTAATTTTTGTATATGGTGTGAAGTAGGGGTCCAATTTCATCCTTTTTCATGTGGATATCCATTTGTAACAAGACCAGTTGAAAAGGTTACTCTTTCCCCGTTGAATGATCTTGGTGCTCTTGTTGAAAATCACTTGACCATAGAGGTATGAATTGATATTTGAACTCTCAATTCTATTCTTTTTGCCTATGTGTTATTCTTAAGCTAGTACCATTTTGCTGATAATTGTTTCTTTTTAGTAAGTTTTGAAGGAATACCAGATTTGTAGTAAGTTGTTCAGAAGTGTGTTTGGCCTGGAGATCCCTGCAGTTACTTGTATCTGAAGTGAGGATAGTCTTGTGGAGGACCTGCAAAGTTTGGCTTAACTTTAGTAATTGGTGTCAGAAGTCAGCACAACATGTCTAGTAACTTGAGGGATGTTGGATATTGGAAGGCTGCTTTACTTGCCTGTATGTAATTGTCTTCCTTTAAAGAGGGTTGGGCTTTGTTAAATTTCTTGTGAATCACCTTGATCTTTTGGGAGGGTTGATTTAACATTTTGTTAGGAAGATGGTCTTCTCTTTAAAGATAAATTATTCTTGGGTGTTCCCATCATGGCTCAGCAGTAATGAGCCTGACTAGGATCCATGGCGATGCGGGTTCAATCCCTGGCCTCACTCAGGTTAAGGACCTGGCGTTGCCATGAGCTGTGATGTAGGTTGCAGACATGGCTCAGATTTTGTGTTGCTGTGGCCGTGGTGTGGGCCAGCAGCTGTAGCTTCAATTAGACTCCCAGCCTGGGAACTTCCATATGCCACAAATGCAGTCCTAAAAAGGCAAAAAGAAAAAAACAAAAACCCAAACAAAAAACAAAAACAAACCAAAAAAACATTCCTACCACTAAAGCATGACCTTCTGGGACCACTACTGAATTTCCCAGGTGGTCTCTTTGTTTCTGTGTCTCTCTTTTTCACCGCCCACCCCAACACTAACCATACCCCAGTCACCTCTTATATCAAGCTCTTATACTCTGGACCACTATTCCCCTGCCCTAATAACTCCTGTACAAGGTACCAGACAACTAGAGATGGCATCTACAATCAAGAAATTATTCAAACTAGCCAGTCCTAAGCCTTCTTACCTTACCATGTCCTGTCCTTCCTGTAGAAACCACAGTAAAAGCTCATGTCCACATTTTCCTTTTACTCCTTCTGCCTCCTGAATGATCCTGATTCTTCTCTGTGTGGTCTTGTGTAGCTTGCTGTGCCTCCCATTTCTGGGGATCTGTGAGTATAAACTTCCTTCATGACAGTCATTTCCATGTCTGTGTGTCTTATCATATCTGATTTAAAAAATCTTGGGTACCATTAAAACACACACAAAGTAAATACTGTATGATTGTATTTATATAAAGTTCAAAAGCAGGCATAACTAATTATGGTGTTTGAAGTCTGGAAGGGGATGTAAGGAGTTGTGAGAAGAACATCTGGTGTGCTAGTAGACAGTTTTTTGACTTAGGTGCTGTTGCAAGAATGTGTTCAAGTTGTGTAAATCACTCAAGTCATATATTTATAATTTGGGTACCTTACTTATGCATATAATACAGAACAGTTGCATTACTGGTCCTAGTTCTCTACTTCTCCCTGTACTGCACTGTCTTATTCCATGTAACTTTGCAGTACTTTCTACTCTGAGTCTGAAATCCACCATGTAACTTGATTTGGACAATAGGACAAATAGGAAGGAAGAGTGTCCTAGTTCTTGGCCTCAGCCTCAAAAGGTCTTGTGTGTTTCTTGTACTCTTATACTTCTATTATTGAGACTGTATGGACATGATAGAGCTAGCTCACTCATGCTAGGATGAGAGCCAGGTGGAACAGAGCTGTCTCAGCTAAGTTTCTTCATCCAAACCCAGCCTCACTGGCTCCACAGGTGAATGAGTGAGCACAGACAAGATCAGCCAAGCTTACCGTGGGAGAGCCTATTTCCATATGACTCATAGATGCATAATCTGAAGATAATTGACTTTTAGAGGAGAAAAAATGACTTTTGTTATGTAGTGGAAGCTATCTGATACTAAAAGATGAGAACCAAACTTGGCAAAGTTAGAAGAAAAGAGAGGAGTAAATTGAGACAGGAGAAAGTTTATTAAAAACTTATTCCATTGAATTGGGTTTGAAATGTCACATTGCCTATTATCTTGATATTGTGTAGTACCAGGAAATACAGTTTCCTGAGTCTGCAAGCCAGCCTCCCAGGGAGGCTGTGACTCCTGCAGATAGAGAAGAGGTAACCAGGAATGCACCAGAGAGGATCTGGGTTGGATAGGGTACGGTGAAGGGGAGGGTAAATGGGTTTAGTGTGGGGTAGGGTTGAATTTGAGGTCTCTGAAGCACATCCAAGTGGAGTTGTCCAGTAGGGAGGAAATGCAGGTCAGAAGCTCCTGTCTTTGCTGGAGATCTAGATTTTGGTGTCCTCAACTAGCAACTAGTGAATGAGGAATCTGGCACTGGATATGTAAAGCCAGTGCAGACATAGCTCTAGGGAGTTGTGAGAATTGATACCTGGTCACTCCATAGAGAGTACTTCAGCCAGCATGGGTGATTCCTACCTGGTGATCATTGAAAACTGAAGCATGATTACAAAGTATTTTTTAATCCAACAGGGAAGTGATAAACACCTCTTCAGCAAGCAGATGGTGCCCTTTTCCACTAAAGCATCACCATACACCACCATGTCCCAAGAATTAGGAAACATTGCTAAACTGAGCAGATGGAACAGTGTATACCTTTCATTGGGAGAGCTGCGAGGACAGGTCAGGAGTGGATGGAGAAATACTTGAGCGGGTCTCCTGAGAGGTAATGAGTGAGAGCTAAGGGCAAAGGATGAAGAAAGTGCCCAAGAAAGGGGAAAGAGAAAAGGAAAGACTGGAGTGGAGCTTGATGTAAAGACAAGAGGAGAATATTGTAAGGATAAAGCGATCAAGGGAGGTGGGATGAAGATAATGAGGGTAAACAGCAGGTGGGAAGATGAGGTCAACTTGGGAGGAGGAAGCTGGGTCAAAGGAGAGAAAAAAAGTGCAAAACGTATGAAGAAGCAAGTGAAAGAAATCTGGATACTGAATCAGAGAATGGAAGAGGAAATAGATAAAGAAGGAGGGTGTGAAGGATGAGAGGAGGGCGGCAAATATGAGAGAAAAAGAACTGTGTCTAGGTGTTCAGAGCACAGCTACACTTTCAATGGCATCATCATATGGAACTTGGTCAGCTCGGGGAGATGGGAGAGGGCTTCCAGCGGGGGAAGCCCTAGACATTAGCCTGAGTCCTGTGGAAGAAGAGAGGCTAGGGCAGACCCACACAGTCACTACTGGAGTCCAAAATCGTGCTTCCACGCCCACACACAGTCAGCGTGCCCCTTTACCAGAAGTAGACTGCAGAGGAACTAGGGTCTGGAAGAGGCTGGTACCTGCCTGGGGGCGAGGTATGCGGAGGAAGCACTGATGCTGAAAGTGGCCCATGAGCTCGGTGTCTTGAGGCAGAAGGCCTAGGGGAAGCGGGAAGTGCCTGGATGCTGGGCCCAGGGTGGAAGGAAGGATGCTGGGTTGGGTAGAAGGGGAGGGGGCGGGTAGTGAAGGAGAGTAGGGAACCTAAGGGGTTTGGAAGATGCTGGCTGGGGATGGCCTGAGTGTGGGGGCCGCGTGGCGAGCACACAGAGAGGGTGTGTTAGGGCGAGAGAAAGACCACGGCTAGATCATTCCTGTGGTTTTCTCTTATTTCCTAGTCCCAGAAGTTGCAGCATCTGAAATTGATGGTTAAAGAACAAATCTTTGAAGGCCAGTTAGAGGGGGAGAACAGTGGCAGTCGATGGAGAGGGTGCGCGGGCCATGGCGCGGATATGGTCTAATGTAAGGGGCCGGGACATGTATATGGTTCCATGGAAGCCTTAGTCCATTCTCCATCCTGCAAAGGGGCATCACGGCTTTGTCGAGCCAGGACTGGCCGCCCCGAGATGGGAGGCAGGATGGAGGGGCGGGAGCCAAAGGGGCGGACACTGGGTGGCGTTCCATAAAGGGACTGTGGGGGCCGCGCTCTCCTCTGCCCTGACGGAGACCACTGGCTGGGAATACGGCGCGATGCCCGTTCGCTGCCAGCAGAACCCGGTGCTGGCAGGCAGCGCCACTTTGGCTGCCCTGGGAGCAATGGTCCTGTACTTCGCGGAGCCATCCGGCTACGGGAAGTACACGGAGAGCCAGACGCCCGCGGCTATTCGACTGCCCGCCCGTGCCGCCTGGTTCCTGCAGGAGCTGCCCTCCTTCGTGGTGCCCGCGGGGATTCTAGCCGGGCAGCCCCGTTCTCTCTTCAGCCCGCCTGCGACTGTGCTTCTGGGCCTCTTCTGCGCACATTACTTCCACAGGTAGCGTTTTTCTCTGAGGGCGCGGAGCGCTGAGCACTGCCAGACTCCCGGGCGTCCAGGAGCCTGGCGCGCAAGGAGCACTGCCCAGGGGTGGCGTCGGCGGCTGCCAGCCGCGCGGAGGGCTGTGCGCGGGGAGCACCTGGCGCGGCCGGGGCTGCTGGCCGACCCGGGGCGAGTGGAGAAGCGATTGCGGGCAGACCCCACCTTCACTCTCCACGGTCCTTGCGCGCGTCTCGGGTCCCCTTCGAATCCTCTGACTGACCAGGGGAAAAAGGTTGAGCAGGGCGGGAGTCGAGCTGGAAAGCCTCAAGCTGGGCAGAGCTGTTGGCCGGGACAGTACCGTTTCCAGCTGCGCGCGCTCCCTTGTCACCTGTGGCATCTCGCCTACCAACTCTTTTCTTTCTTCACCTTGTCTTTGCAGGGTGGGGGCGGGCTGGTTCTGGAATCTTGAGAGAGTCTAGGTATTGGCATCTCCCGAAGGGAAACTCAGCTCAGAGGGACTGGATCAACGTATCGTGGTAGACAGGTGGCCAGAGCCAGACCCCTGTACCTCACTGGTGGGAAAGAACAGTGATGGGAACTCACTGGACTGAGCAAGAGCCCCACTTCTCAGGGCTCACCTACAAGGGACCGCACTCACCACCGACTCGGTTCAAGTTCCCCTGGCACAGAAGTATGAATGGGTTGAAGTTAACTTTGAGCTCAAATGTTCTTCTGAATTAAAAATCCCAAGTTCAGAAGAACTTTACCTTCTGGTCTGAGAAGGAAAGACAGGAAAGAAACCAGCAATTTTCAGGATTTGGAAAATGCTCAAAAAGACTCTTAGAGGAAGGGAAGAGTGCATGATTCAGTTGCCTCCCGTGCCTGGTTATTTAGTATCTGTTGTCCCATGAAGCCCCCTTGTAACCTTGTGAGTTATGTATTTATTTATATTATGTATTTGTTGTGACCACGTTATAAACAAAGAAACTGAGGCTATGTAAGGTTAAGTGACTGAATGAAGATGATACAACTAGTGCCCAACCAGGTTCAAATTAAGCTTGTGGAAGTTCCCTTGGGATCTGACTGGTATCCGTGGGGATGCAGGTTCAGTCCCTGGCCTCCCTCAGTGCATTAAGGATTCCCCCAGTTGCCATGAGCTGTGGTATAGGTTGAAGACGCAGCTTGAATCTGGCTGTTGCTGTAGCTGTGGCAATAGTCAGGCAGCTGCAGTTGCGATTGGACCCCTAGCCTGCGAACTTCCATATGCCCTGAGTGCATCTCTAAAAAGAAAAATAAAACAGAACAAATCTAAGCCTGTGACACTCCAGGGTTCAAGGAGAAAAGAGTTCACGGACAGAGAAAAATTGCCAGACTGAATCAAGAACCAGAACAGAAGCAACAGCTTTATTTTGAATAGAGAATTTATAGGATCAAAAATCAAGGAAATCTGTATTAGAAATTAGGGTAAAAAACTCATCTGGAAACTGAAAGGCATGGTCCTCTCACATTAGGAAAAAGTGACACCTCATTTCAGGAAAAGGAAGCATGGAGAAACAAGTTTTAACCTGTTTTTCCTTATAATCTCTTATCTCTCTGGATCTTTTTTTTAATTGGCTAAAATTTAATGTTATGCAATTTTAACTGAATTCTTATTCTTTTAATAAGATAATTACTGGCAAGCAGTAAGAACTAAAATTTCATAAATGGGTGTCCTTTCTGCAGATATTTTCAAACCACTTAATTTTACAGAGATTTAGGTCATTAAAGAAAGATGTTGGGTACGGAAGAGTAGAGACCAGGTTTTGATTTCATTGTTTTGGGAAAAGACATTTGACAGAAAAATATGATTTTATCAGATGACTGCTTTTATCTTCTACCTATCTACTGTTTGTTAGCACCATAAATAATAGCTTTTGAGTTCACTTCATCTTACAGTAATGATGAGTATTTTGACGGTCCTATTAACAGAACTTTTAGACTTGTTTTTAAAGCCAACAGGTACTAGGCTTTAATAAATTATGACCAATACATTAAAAAACCGAGGAAGTAATACTCATAAAGTGAATATTAACATACTATCCGTCTTCATCAGGTGAAATTTTTAAATATGAATAAGAGCTTTGAGGATCGATTCTGCCTGAGGGAAAATTGCCCACTGAAAACATAACTCCGGGTGAGCAGGATGCCTCTGAAGCATGAAAACATATTGTTTATCCATCATTCCTCTTGCGTGAATTCTTTCTTTGAGGCCACTGGACTGTTGACTCTGTTATCATTCGGAGGGCTTACAAGGGGTTATGCTCTGTGATAAACACTATGTGAATTATCTACTAATCCTCATACCAGTCCATTTAAGTGGGCACTATTATCACCCCCATTTTGCAGGTGGGAAACTGGGGCAAGAAAAGGTTAGGTAATTTGCCCAAGGTCATGCAGTAACCAGGGAAGCCAGGGTTTAGACCTAGGGGCCTTGAATCTAGATCTCAAGTCCTTAGGTACCATGATAAACTGTTTTATATTTGTTCTTGTTGCCTCATCCTTACCTTTTAAATACTGTATTTAGGCTGAAAATTGATTTTTTAATTATAAAAATAATGAATATTTACTAAAAAATGGAAAGTACAAAAGTAGAAAAATTAAGGGGTTCAGGAGAAGGCTGGCTCTGCTGTATCTTAGACTCCTTTGCAAAATGCGCCTTGTTCAGAAAAGCAGTATGTCCCATTTTGAGAGGTAAAACTCTGCACTTTTTCCATACAAGGGCAATATACTAGAATGCTCACAAGGGCAAGGATTTTTGTCTCATTTGCTTTTGTCTTAGCCATTTGTCCATGGCTGTGGGCTCCATGTATAGAAAAGTGCTGGTACATAGTTGGTACTCACTAAAATTTGTTGAATGAACTGACATCAATACGGGTAGTCAGAATTGTGGGAGAACTAACAATTACTTAGAAATTATTGCTGAGGTTGCATGGCTAAGTCAACTCAGATCATTCTCTTCCCCTCAGAATCTATTATTGTGGATGTTGAATGGTTTAGCAACATGAATATGACTGCTGTGTAAGCATGTTGCCTAATTCCACTGCTAAAGTTGCTTGAAGTAAGAGTTATCTCACCTCTCGTTGACCTTGACGGCAGCCTGGAATGATCCTTTGCCCACATTCCTTGATCGATCGTTTTCTAAAGATGCCTTGGTGCCTTAGGCTGTGGTCACCCCACCAGTTACGCTTGTGGAAGCTGATTTTTTTTTCAAGATGCGGGTGTGACCTTGGTATGTGGATGAAAAACAAAAATCTCTTTTCAAATAAAAGTGACTATATTGTGAAAAGTTACTAGCATTGTGACCTTCCATAATGTATATCCAGAAGCAGAGTATAATGCACACATTGGGTCCACCTGAATTTATTTTTATTTTTAAAATTTTTAAAAATTTAGTTTTCCATTATAGTTGGCTTACAGTGTTTTGTCAGTTTTGTACTATACAACAAAGTGACCCAGTCTCTCTCTCTTTCACACACACATATATGCATTCTTTTTCTCACATTATCCTCCATCACAAGTGACTAGATATAGTTCTCAGTGCTATATGGCAGGATCTCATTGCCTATCCGTTCCAAAGGCAATAGTTTGCATCTATTAACCCCAGATTCCCAGTCCATCCCACTCCCTCCCTCTCCCCCTTGGCGACCACAAGTCTGTTCTCCAAGTCCATGAGTTTCTTTTCTGTAGAAAGGTTCATTTGTACCATACATTAGATTCCACATAAGTGATATCATATGGTATTTGTCTTTCTCTTTCTGACTTACTTCACTTAGTATGAGAGTCTCTAGTTCCATCCATGTTGCTGCAAATGGCATTATTTTATTCTTTTTTATGGCTGAGTGGTATTCCGTTGTATGTATATACCACTTCCTAATCATTCATCTGTCAATGGACATTTAGGTTGTTTCCATGTCTTGGCTATTGTGAAGAGTGCTGTAGTGAACATACGGGTGCATGTATCTTTTTCAAGGAAAGTTTTGGCCGGATATATGCTCAAGAGTGGGTCATATGGTAGTTTTATATTTAGTTTTCTGAGGTACCTCCATACTGTTTTCCATAATGGTTGTACCCATTTACATTCCCACCAACAGTGTAGGAGGGTTCCCTTTTCTTCACACCCTCTCCAGCATTTGTTATTTGTGGACTTATTAATGACAGCTAGTCTGACAGGTGTGAGGTGGTACCTCATAGTAACTTTGATTTTCATTTCTCTAATAATCAGTGATGTTGCTCATTTTTTCACATGCTTCTTGACCATCTGTAAATCTTCTTTGGAGAAATGTCTGTTCGGGTCTTTTGCCCATTTTTCTTTCTTTCTTTTTTTGTCTTTTGTTGTTTTAGGGCCGTACCCACGGCATTTGGAGGTTCCCAGGCTAGGGATCTAATCAGAGCTGCGGCTGCTGGCCTATGGCCACAGCCACAGCAACGTGGGATCCGAGCCGTGTCTGCAACCTACACCCCACAGCTCACAGCACCGCCGGATTCTTAACTCACTGAGTGAGGCCAGGGATCTAACCCACAAGCTCATTTTGTCCATTTTTCAAATTGGGTTATTGGTTTTCTTGCTGTTGAGTTGTATAAGTTTGTATATTTTAGAGATTAAGCCTTTGTCACTTGCATCATTTGAAACTATTTCCCCCCATTCCTCAGGTTGTCTTTTTTTTTTTTTTTATGGTTTACATTGTCAGGTTGATTAGGTACCATTGGTTTATTTTTTTCTTTTGTATGTCTCGCCTTGGAAGACTGACCTAAGAAAACATTTGTAAGGCTGATGTCAGAGAATGTTTTTGCCTATGTTCTCTTCTAGGAGTTTGATGGTGTCTTATCTTATGTTTGTCTTTAAGCCATTTTGAGTTTATTTTTGTGCGTGGTATGAGGGTGTGTTCCAGTTTCCTTGATTTATATGCGGCTGTCCAGTTTTTCCAGCATGACTTGCTGAACAGACTATCTTTTTCCTATCTTGCCTCCTTTGTTGAAGATTAATTGACCGTAGGTGTCTGGGTTTATTTCTGGGTTCTCTGTATGTCTGTTTTTGTACCACTATCACACTGTCTTGATTACTGTAGCTTTGTAATATTTCCTGAAGACTGGGAGAGTTATGCCTCCTGCTTGTTTTTTGTCTCTCAGGATTGCTTTGGCAATTCTGGGTCTTTTATGAGTCCATATAAATTTTCGGATTGTTCTAGTTCTGTGAAAAATGTCATGGGTAATTTGATAGAGATGGCATTGAATCTATAGATTGCTTTGGGTAGTAGTATGGCCATTTTACAATATTAATTTTTCCAACCCAGGAGCATGGAATGTCTTTTTATTTCTTTGAATCCTCTTTAACTTCCTTAATGTTTTATAGTTCTCAGCATAGAAGTCTTTCACCTCTTTGGTCAGGTTTATTCCTAGGTATTTAATTATTTGGGGTACAATTTTTAAAGGTATTATATTTTTATATTCCTTTTCTAACATTTCATTGTTATTAGTATATAAAAATGCATCTGATTTCTGAATGTTAATCTTGTATCCTGCTACTTTGCTGAATTCGTTGATCAGTTTGAGAGTTTTTGTGTGGATTCCTTAGGGTTTTCTATATATAGTATCATGTCATCTGCATAGAGTGACAGTTTTACCTCTTTTCGTCCAATTTGGACACCTTTTATTTCCTTTGTTTGTCTACTTTCCGTGGCTAGGATTTCCAATACTATGTTGGCTGAAAGTGGTGAGAGTGGGCATCCTTGTCTTGTTTCAGATTTGAGCGGAAAGGCTTCCAGGTTTTCTCCACTGAGTATTATATTTGCAGTGGGTTTGTTGTAAATGGCTTTTATTATGTTAAGGTATGTTTCCTCTGTACTCCTTTGGTAAGAGTTTTTATCATGAATGGATGTTGGACTTTGTCAAATGTTTTTTCTGCCTCTATTGAGATGATCATGTGGTTTTTGACTTTTCTTTTACTAATGTGATATACGACATTGATTTGTGTATGTTGAACCATCTTTGTGAACCTGGGATGAATCCCACTTGGTTGTGTTGTATGATCTTTCTTATATGTTGTTAGATTTGGTTGGCTAAAATTTTGTTGAGAATTTTTGTGTCTATTTACATCGAAGATATTGGCCTATAATTTTCTTTTTTTGGCAGTATCTTTTGTTTTGGTATTGGGGTGATCATGGCTTCATAGAATGTCTTTGGGAGTGTTCCTTCTTCGGTCTTTTAGAAAAGTTTAAGGAGGATGGGTATAAGTTCCTCTTTGTATGTTTGGTAAAATTCATCTGTGAAGCCATCTGGTCCTGGACTTTTGTTTCTAGGAAGTGTTTTTTTCTACATATTCAGTTTCATTTCTAGTGATTGGTCTGTTCAGTCTATCTATTCTTGATTTAGTTTTGGTGGGCTGTAAGTCTCTAGAAAGTTGTTCATATCTTCTAGGTTGTCAAATTTGTTGGCATATAATTGTTCATAGTACACCCTTATGTTTTTTTTGTATTTCTGTAGTATCTGTTGAGATTTCTCCTTTTTCATTTCTTATTTTGTTTGTTTAGTTTTTTCTCTCCTCTTCTTGGTGAGTCTGGCCAGAGGTTTGTCAATTTTGTTTACCTTTTCAAAGAACCAGCTCTTGGTTTTATTGATTTTTCTGTTGTTTTTTGAATTTTTATTTTATTGATTGCCTCCGATCTTTATGATTTCCTTCCTTCTGCTGACTTTAGGTTTTCTTTGTTCTTCATTTTCTAATTCATTTAGGTGGTAGGTTAAGTTGTCATTTTGAGATTTTTTTCTTTTTTGAGGAAAGCCTGTATTGCTATGAATTTCCCCCGAGCACTGCTTTTGCAGAATCCCATAGTTTTGGAGTGGTTGTGTCTTCATTATCATTTGTCTCGAGGAATGTTTTAATTTCCTTCTTGATTTCCTCTTTGACCCATTGGTTTTTTAGTAGCATGTTGTTTAGTCTCCATGTAGTCAGTTTTTTCTCATTTCTTTTCCTGTGATTGATGTCTGGTTTCATGCCATTGTGGTCAGAGAAGATACTTGAAGTAATTTCTATACTCTTAAATTTGTTGAGGTTAGCTTTGTGCCCCACTTTGTGATCAGTCCTTGAGAATGTTCCATGTGCACATGAGAAGAATGTATATTCTAATTTTTTGGGATGCAATGTCCTGAAAAATGTCCATTAAGTCTAACTTTTCTATTGAGTCATTTAGGATCTCTGTTGCCATATTGATTTTCTATCTAGAGGATCTGTCCATTGATGTGAGTGGGGTGTTAAATTCTCCTGCTGTTATTGTAGTCTCATCAATTTCTCCTTTTATGTCTGTTAGTATTTGTCGTATGTATGTGGGTGCTCCTATATCAGGGGCATATGTGTTGATGATTGTAATGCACTCTTTTTTGTTGTTATTGTTGTTTATTAGGGCTGCACCTGTGGTATATGGAGGTTCCCAGGCTAGGGGTCCAATCAGAGCTATAGCCGCCAGCCTATGCCACAGCCACAGCAACACCAGATCTGAGCCTCATATGCAACCTACACCACAGCTCACGGCAATGCTGGATCCCTAACTCACTGAGTAAGGCCAGGGATCAAACCCACGTCCTCACAGATGCTAGTTGAGTTCGCTAACTGCTGAGCCACAGCAGGAACTCCATAATGCCCTCTTCTTGAATGGATTCTTTTATCATTAAATAGTGTCCTCCGTTGTCTTTCTTTATGCCCTTCATTTTAAAGTCTATTTTGTCTGATATGAGTATTGTAACTCCTGCTTTCCTGTCTTGTCCATTAGCATGAAATATCTTTTTCCTCCCCTCACTTTCAATCTATATATGTCCTTTGCCCTAAGGTAAGTATTTTGTAGACAGCATATTTCAGGCTCTTGCTTTTTTATCCGATCAGCCACTCTGTGTCTTTCGATTGGAGTATTCAGTCTGTTGACATTTAAGGTAATTATTGATAAACATGTATTTATTTCCATTTTAAACCTTTTTTTTCCAGTTGATCCTATGTTTCTCCTTTGTTCCTTTCCTTTTTGGTTGGATGATTTCCATTTATTTATGCTTGTGTACTTTTCTTTTTAATTTTTGTGAATGTATGTTTGACTTTGATTTGCGGTTGCTCTGTTTTTTAAGCATGTTAACCCCTTCCTATATCTGCTTGCTTTAGCCTGATAGTCATATAGGCTCAAACACATTCTTAAAAAAAGAGTCCAGATTTTATTACTTTCCTTCCCCTCATTCTATGATTTTAAAGTCCTTTTTAACATCTTCATGTTTGTCCTTTTGCTGTTCCTTCTGTTTATAGTCACTTTTACAGTAGGTTTGTTTTTTCTTCCCTTTTAGATCTGTATACTGTCTTAAGTGATTACTTCCCAATTGTGATTTTCTCCATCATATTTCTTTTTACTTCTTATTTAAAGAAGCCCTTTCAGTATTTTTTTAAGAATAGGTTTAGTTTTGCTGTACTCTTTTACCTTTTGTTTGTTGGAGAAATTCTTTATTTTTCCTATTTTAAATGATATTCTTGCTGCGTAGAGTATTCTAGGCTACAAATTTTTCCCTTTAGAACTTTGACCATATCTCACCACTCTCTTTTGGGCTTTGTGTTTCTGTAGATAAATCAGCTGATAGCCTTATGGGGGTTCTCTTATAATTAATAGTTTTTGTTTCTTTTGCTGTTTTAAGAATCTTATCTTTAACATTTGCCATTTTTATTATAATATGTCTTGGTGTTAGCTTGTTTGGGTTCAACTTGTTTGGGGTCCTCTGTTCTTCTTGTATCTTGGTATCTGTTTTCTTTAGATTTGGAAAGTTTTCAGACATAATTTCTTCAAATGTATTTTCAATCCTCTTCTTTTTCTTCTCCATTTGGAATTCCTATTATGTGTAGATTGGCCCGCTTTATATTATCGCATAGATCTCATATTGCTTTCATATTTTTTCATTTGGTTTTCTGTCTGCTGTCCTGATTAGGTGATTTCCATTATTCTATCTTCCAAGTCACTTATTCATTCCTCTGCATTATTCATTCTGCCCTTTAGTGCCTTTAGCTCAGTTTGCGTCTCTGTAAGTGAATTTTCTAATTTTTTCGATTCCTGCTTATATTTTTAAGTTCATTTCTAAATCAGTCTGCATTACTATTTATATCTGCTCTTAATTCCTTGATATTCAGCCTTAATTCCTTCAGTAGTTTCACTATCTCCCTTTTGAACTCAGTGTCTGTTAGACTGCAGAGGTCTGTTCATTGTTTGCTGTTTCAGGGAGTCCACCTGAATTTAGATTGAACTTTCCTGGGGTTAAATACTGAAACTGACGACTTTTCTTTCTTTCTTTCTTTCTTTCTTTCTTTCTTTCTTTCTTTCTTTCTTTCTTTCTTCTTCCTTCCTTCCTTCCTTCCTTCCTTCTTTCCTTCCTTCCTTCCTTCCTTTTTTTCTTTCTAGGACCCCACCTATGGCATATAGAGGTTCCCAGGCTAGGGGTCAAATCGGAGCTGTAGCTGACAGCCTACATCACATCCACAGCAACCGGGGATCCAAGCTGCATCTGCAACTTACACCACAGCTCACGGCAATGCTGGATCCTTAACCCACTAAGTGAGGCTGGGGATCAAACCCATGTCCTCATGGATTCTAGTTGGGCTCATTAACCACTGAGCCAAGATGGGAACTCCCTGATGACTTTTCTTATTCAGTCAAATGAAATGATGGCTTCAGTTAAAGGCCTATTTACTGGATTCCTCAGTTCATTCTCCAACAGCATGAATTCTTCCCTATCCTTCAAGATTCAGAAGGATCTTTCAGGTATCAGTTCCTCCAAGATGCCTTTTCTGAGTCCTTTCTTCTTTGGAAATCAAGTAGTGGTACCATTCCTTGGGTTTTCATAGCAGCCAGTGTGGCCTTCTGTGAGGCACTTAATACAATGGATCATAATTCTCTCTTAAGGAAACTTCACATCTGTCCAGCTTCCTCAATTTGTAGAAGCAGAGCACCACATAGTAATTTGTGGCAAAGAGGAGACTGGAACTCGAGTCTTCTGAGGTGCCCTATCAGTGCTTCTCCAATCTCATAAAAAAGTACAGATGGCTCAAATATTCAGAAATAATCAAACCTCACAAAAGAAATTACTTATTGGCTGAGAATCAGAATGATGATTAATGCTGACACTGGAGACCATCTAGACACATCTCCTCTCACACATGGAGAAGAAAGACCCTGGGCAGAATAAACCAAATTCTTGTGGTCACTTAATCATGTGTGAAGGACATTCATGAAGCATAATTTCGATCAATTAATATTAACTGAAAGATTATTTAAAATTAGGGTCAGCAAACTTTTTCTGAAAAAAGCCAGATAGTATATTTTATGCTTGGCACTCACATAGGCTCTGTTGCAGCTACTCAACTCTGCTCTTGTAGCATGAAAACAGCCACAGAATGTATTACAGACAAATGAGTGTGGTAATATTCCAATAAAGCTTTATTTGAAAAAGACAGTGTGCTATATTTGGCCTGTGGGTCATAGTTTGCCAGCCCCTCCTTGAGAAAACCATGAGCTGCTTTGTTTCACATTCAGTGCCCTGGTGATCCTATTATAAAATTTTGTTAAATTCAGGAGTAAAGCAATAGGCGTATTCTAGAAAAATTCTGCTACTTTTATCTAGGAACTTGGTAGTAAACCTTATTTTCTGAGAATTCCTGGGTTCCAAGTCCCTTATTTGAACTTTATAGGAAATAGTAGGAGTCTTGGAGTTTACATTCTAAATGGGATGACATCATAAGCACATCTGAAACCTATACAGCTATGTTTGCTAAAAATGTAAACAAACTTTAGAAATCTTGACCACTTTTATCACATGGAAGAAAGGACCAACTTCTTGATCCTTTTAAATCTAAGTTAATGGCACTTACAAAGATCAAACAAGATAAGGAAACAGTGGTCCAAACTGGTGAAGTGATGTATATGAAGTTGCATGGTGAGGAAAGGGTAGAGTGGGGCTTGAATTTAGGTTTCCTGTTTATTTGTCAGGGTTCTACATGTGCAGAACTATGCTGGGTCCTGAGGGGGCACACAAAAAAGTACAGTAGCTGGTGCTTATCTTCCATGAGGAAGGCAGGAAAACACTTCATAGTTTGCTTGACACTCTTTCTATTGTGTAAGTTTGGTGGTGGCGGTGTCGGTTTGAGAGGCCCAGGAGAGGTGGGAAATTGCATACGGAGGGACATATGGGTCATGGTCCACAGTGGGGACCATGGTCATGCCACTGAACATGCTGAATTCTCTGGTGCCTGTCTGTGTTTGAGTGTGCATGGAATAGTGGGCAGATGAGTGGGTGGATTTTGAGGGAGCTGAATAAATGAAACCCCTCTTCCCCACTCAGGTTCCTAATCAACTGAGAGAGATAGGAATTAGGCAGCTGGAGGCAAATGAGCACCCCTATTAGTGGTGAAACTGGTTTGGGGCAACATGGCTTCCATTTGGTATCCTAACAACTGTCTCTCAAAAATACAATGAGCAACAATGGCTGATTACCATGAGCCTTTCCCAAGGGTGCTATTCTAAAAAGAGCAGAGTGGGAGAAGGGCTGAGCAGCACACACCTCTTGAGAGGTCCTGATTTTAAATTTACCAATCAGGTAAATTTACCAATTTAATTCACTTCTCCTTTCCTGAGGGGAAATGAGGGGGAGTAAAAAGGCCAAAAGGGTTACTCAAATGAGGGGCCCTCAGAAAGCAGGAGGGGGAACATAAATGTTTTTTGTTGCCAGATAGAATACAAAAGTTGTCTACCTATTGATATTTTGCCAGAGCCTGGCAACTTGGTTCTGGAACCTGGGGCACTTCCCAGGCTGCTTTTTGATTTGTTGCCATGTATGGCAATGGGGACATCAAAGGCTAGTCTCGGGTTGTTTAAAAAGTTGCTGTGCTCAACCCAGCAGCCTTTAAGGAGATTCAGCTCAGCGTAGAAACTCTAAATTTTAAAGCTCTGTGAACTGGGACCAACAGTGCAATTTGCCTCCCATTGGTTATGGAAGAGGGATAAGGAAAGGGGAAACCAACATTTATTGAGCTCTGGGTGTTCCAGGAATTGTGTTACGTCTTACATCAGTTACCTCATTTTGTCCTTGAGACAGTCACTGTTATTAACACAATCTCACTCTGATTGCAGTGAATAGTGAGAGTGAATCTGAATGATGGGCAAGCACTTGAACTGGTCCTCAAAGGATGCTCTGTTCCCAGATTTGTGGGTGGAAATGAGATGTTCCATCAAGAAAAGGGGCTGTCTGGTGACCTGTGACTTAAAATTGCCCTGTGTGCCATGTGTACTCCATCTCAAAATACTTCTCCTCTTTTTAGCACCAAATATTTTTTGTATCTATGCCATAATATCTTTTTTTTTCTCTTAATGGATTTTATTTCAATTATAGGTGTGCATAATCTATGCCATAATATCTAATCCTACCATCCAAGCCTTAAATCAGACCTGGGCCGTTTTCAAAATTCTTCCATTATATTTGCTTCATGTTGTCAAAGCTGATCCTAAAATTTACTGTGAAGGAATAAGGCAATTTGCTTTTGACATTTTTCCCTACTTGACCATGAAAAATCCCCAGATCCTTTTCTGTGTATAGTCTCTGTTTCTGTCTCTGCCTTTATCTGTCCTCTTTCAACAGCAATACTTGGTCTCACATCAGTTTCTCAGTGAGTGTTCTTTACTTTCCTGACTTTACTAACCCAAAGCTACCTATCTGGTAAACAAATCTAAATACTAGAGTACTGAGTCTTTTTTTTCTCATTATGGAGTTTTGAAAATTATTTGAATATTCTAGATACAAGTTCTTTACCAGATACGTGCTTTGTAAATATTTTCTCCCAGTCCGTGTGGCTTCTTTTTTTCATTTTCTTAACCATATCTTTTGAAAAGCAGAGATATAAAAATTTTTATGAGGTCTGATTTTTCTGTGTTTTCATACAATTAGATCTAAGAAATCTTTGTCTAATCTAAGTTCACATGGGTTTTCTCTTAGAAGATTTAGTTTTAGGTTTTACATTTGTGTCTGTCATCCATTTTGAATTGATTTTTATATAGGGTTAGAAATATGAATCAAATTTTTTTTTGCATATGGATATTTAATTGTTCCAGTACTATTTGTTGAAAATGCTTTTATTTCTTAATGAAATTGTTCCTGTGCTTCATGGTACGAACAAATACTTTGCTAAAGAAAACATATGAGAAATCCCCATTGTGACTCAGTGGTAACAAACCCAACTAGTATCCATGAGGACTTGGGTTCGATCCCTGGCCTTGCTCAGTGGGTTAAGGAACTGGTGTTTCCAAGAGCAACAGAAGTGGCTGTATTCTGCATTGCTGTGGCTGTGCCATAGGCTGGCAGCTGTAGCTCTGATTCAACCCCTAGCCTGGGAACTTCCATATGCCATGGGTGTGGCCTTAAAAAGCAAAAAAAAAAAAAAAGAAAAAGAAAAAAACATGAATGAGAAATAAAAATGGGAAAAGATAATCAACATCATTAGTAGGGAAATGCCTATTATACTACTTTGATACCACAATGCATCCACTAGAATGGCTAAAATTAAAAAGACTGGCCATACCAAGTGTTGGTAAGGATGTGGAAGAACTAGAATGGTTATACATTGGTTGATGGGAATGTAAAATAGCAATCACTTTGGAAGACATTTTGACAGTCTCTTAAAAAATTAAACATAAACCTACCATATAACCTACCCATTCCATTGCTAGCTCTTTTTCCAAGCAAAATAAAATCACCTGTCGATACAAAGACTTGTATACAAAAACTGGAAACAACCCAGATGTCCCACAAGTGAATGGGTAAACAAATTGTGGTATGACCATATAGGAGAACACTACTCAGCAATAAAAATGAGTGAACTATTGATGTGAGTTACAACACGGATAAAACTCAAACTAAGTATTCTGGGTGAAGGAGTCAAGCAAAAAGAGAGTGCATACTTTATAACTCTCTTTATGTAAAATTCCATGAAATTCAAACTAACCTGTGGTGCACGAAATACATCAGTGGTTTCCTGGGGACAAGGGAGGGACAGAAGGATGGGATCATTAAGAGTATGAACAAACTTTTGGCAGAGACGGATATGTTCATTATTTTGATATCATAATGGTTTTAAAGTTTATTAAATTGTATACTTTAAATATGTGAAGTTGATTGTTAGTTATACCTCAGTAAAGATTAAAAAAAACTGTAGGTAGGCCTATGAAAAAATTGTATATCTGGCCCTGTTTCAGTGAGAACTGTTCAAACTTGTGTGAAGCTAATCTGGCAATATTTAACAATAGCTGAAAAGCTGTTCACTTTTTTCCCCTAGGAATTTTTTTACTCAAGGGAAATGGTCCAAAAGAAAGAAATCAATTTACCCAAGTTATAGTGTTCTATAACTTTGTGAATATATTCGCTATTCACAAATGTAGAACACTGGAAGTTACTTAAATGCTCAACTATTAAGAACTGATTGTGCGAACTATTGCCTTTGAAATAGATAAGCAATGAGATCTTGCTGTATAGCACTGGGAACTATGTGTAGTCACTTATGATGGAGCATGATAATGTGAGAAAAAAGAATGTATACATGTATGTGTAACTGGGTCACCTTGCTGTACAGTAGAAAATTGACAGAACACTGTAAACCAGCTATAATGGAAAAAACAAAACTCATTATAAGTGAAAAAAAAAAGGACTGATCCTAATCAATGTGATTGAATATTTGGTATATTTCAAAATAAATATTAGCTTCTTGGACTATATCTAGAAATGGAAATGAGTATATAAAGTCACCTAGTGAAAAAAAATCACACAATAAGTATGCTCTGAATAAATCCACATCAACATGTAGTAATTAATATTGGATAATTATTAGAATGTAAAGTGATGTGAATAGCTGATACTTTTGGTTTGTAGATTTTTATGTAATCTTTTCACAGTGTTTAATGGTATAACTCCCTCTATACCTAATATAAGAAATGATATGATAAGATTTTTAAAAATTACCTTGCAAACTGACCATGCAATTAAATGTCAATAGAGATCAAGACATTTCTACAAGTATGTATTGCTTTGAGGGAAAAGTCACCATTAATGTGTAAGATCTCCACCACTAAGTTACAATGACATCACTAACTTCTGATAACTTTCATATTGATCCTTTGGGTTAGGAGGTTGAAAATCCCTAAGAATGTAATCATGTTACTTGGTAAAGTGTCCATACGTAGATATCCTTTTAATATCCATAGAATACAT
>PVHT021183518.1:16655783-16772740 GCA_004024745.2 Catagonus wagneri | reverse complement strand
TTTTTTTTTTTTTTTTTTTTTTGTCTTTTCAGGGCCGCACCCGTGGAATATGGAGGTTCCCAGGCTAGGGGTTGAATCGGAGCTGCAGCCGCCGGCCTACACCACAGCCACAGCAATGCAGGATCCGAGCTGCGTCTGCAACCTACACCACAGCTCACGGCAACGCCAGATCGTTAACCCACTGAGCAAGGCCAGGGATTGAACCCGCAACCTCATGGTTCCTAGTCGGATTCGTTAACCACTGCGTCACGACGGGAACTCCCACCTCACAGATTCTAATATGTTGTCTTTATTTTAATTCATTTCAGAATATTGATATTTCTCTTCTGATTTCTTCTCTGATCCGTGGGTTATTTGGAACAGTGCTATTTAGTTTCCAAATGTTTTGAAATTTTTCAGATGTTTTCTTTTTTATATTATTATTAAAGTATAGTTGATTTACAGTGTTTCATCAACAGATATTTTTCTATTATCAATTTGTAATTTAATTCCATTATGGACAGAGAATATATTTTGTATGAGTTAAATCCTTTTCCTTGTTGAATTAGAAATTGCTATATGAACCCAAATTTAGTCTGTCTTGGTTAATGTGCTCTTTAAAGTTGACAAGAATATATATTCTGCTGAAAGAGGAGTGTTCTAAAAATGTCCCTGGGTTAACATGATAGATAGTGCTTTTCAGATCATGTATATCCTGATGATTTTCTGTCTATTGTTTTTATAATTGTCGAAGAGGAATATCCACATGTTTTTTTTTTTGTCTTTTTGCCTTTATGTAGAGTCGCACCCGCGGCATATGGAGGTTCCCAGGCTAGGGGTCTAACAGGAGCTGCAGCTGCCGGCCTTAGCCACAGCAACGCGGGATCCAAGCCGTGTCTGCAACCTTCACCACAGCTCACGGCAACGCCGGATCCTTAACCCACTGAGCAAGGCCAGGGATCGAACCCGCAACCTCATGGTTCTTAGTCGGATTCGTTAACCACTGAGCCATGAAGGAAACTCCAATATCCATATATTTTGATTAAAGATGTGGACTTGCCTGTTTCTCCTCATGGTTTTACTTCATGTATGTACGTGCCTGTTTTTCCTCAGTTTTTGCTTCATGTATTTTGAAACTCTGTTATTAGATGCATAAACATTTAGGATTGCTGTGTTCTTTATGAATCAATCCTTTTGTCATTGTTTCTTTACTGTCATTACCTTTATTCTTGGAAATATTCTTTACTTGGAAATCTACTTTTATCTAATATTAATATAGATACTGTGGCTTTCTTTTTATAAGGTTGACATGGTATGTATTTTTTCAGTTTGTCCCTGTTTAAATTCAATTAATCTTCCTTCCTTCTTTCCTTCCTTCCTTCCTTCCTTCCTTCCTTCCTTCCTTCCTCCCTCCCTCCCTCCCTGCCTCCCTCCCTGCCTCCCTCCCTTCCTCCCTTCCTGTCTTCCTCCCTTCCACCCTTCCTCTCTTCCTCCTTCTCTCCCTTTTCCTCCCTCCCTCTCTCCGTTCTTCTTTCTCTCACTTGCTTTTTTCTGTTTTGGCCACCCCATAGCATGTGGAGTTTCTGGGCCAGATATCAGATCTGAGTCGCAATTGCCCCCTAAGCCTTAACCCACTGTGCCAGGGCACATCCCAGCACTCCCAAGAGGCCATGGATCCTGTTGTGCCACAGTGAGAGCTCCTCAGTGTATGCTTCTTGAGTCTTCTTTTTGCTCAGCATGGACAATCGCTGCTTTTTAATTGGAAGTGTTGAATGTTTCTATCTAGTGGGATTATTTATGTAGTTTGGTTTAAATCTATCTTATTGCAATAGCGATAAGCAATATTTGTCTGTTATTTGCCCTTTTCCTCTTTACCTTCTATCTTTTGTATAGAGTGTTACTTTATTCCATTTTATATCTTTTATTAGTTTATTAGTTAACTGTATCACTTTCTTTTGTTAGTTTTATCGAAGGTTTAAAGCATGTATCTTAAATTTATCAGCATTTTCTTCCAAGTGATATTATACCATTTCATGTGAGTATAGGCACATGAAATAGTATACTTCCATTTCTCTCTTCTTGACTTTTATGCTATTATTGTTATTTACCATATATACATGCTATAAGAAACTTCAATCTATTGCTGTTATTTTGGTTAAACAGTCAATTATCTTTTAAATAGATTTAGATAATTAAAAAACATGTATTTGCCAATTTATTTGCCATTTCTAATGCTCTTTACTTTTGGAGGTTGATCTATATTTTTATCTGGTATTATTTTTCCTTTTTCCTGAGGAACTCTATTTCTTAGAACAATTATTTTCATATTTTGAATATCTGAAAATACTTTTTTGTCTCCTTTGTTTCTAAAGATGTGTAATTCTAGATACAGCATTTTAGACTGATAGCTATTTTCTTTTAGTACTTTAAAGATGTTGCTCCACTGTAACCTTGCTTGAATTGTTTCCAACAAGAAAGCTGCTGTCTTCCTTATCTTTGTTCCTTTGTGCATTTGTCTTTTTATCAATGGCTGCTTTTAATATTTTCTCCTTATCACTGGTTGTGAGCAATTTGACCATTTTATTATTTGGTATAACTTTCTTCATGTTTCTTGTACTGAAGTTCTTCAAACTTCTTGGATCTGTGGGCTTAAGGTTTTAATTAAATTTGGAACTTTTGTACATTATTCTTAGACTTCCCCCTTATTTCCCCCTATTATTCAAGGACTTCAGTTGCATATTTTTGATGTCCACATGTATTTGAAATTGTCTCATGGATCACTGATGCTTTTTTCCTTTAGAACAATTATTTTTAGTGTGTTTCTTTTGCATAGTTTCTTTTGCCAGGTCTTCAAGTTCACAATCTTTTCTTCTGCAATGTCTTATCTATTGTTAATCTTATCTGGGGTATTTTCATCTCAGATATTGTAGTTTTCATTTCTAGAAGTTTGATTTTTGCCTTTTTTGCTGTCTTTCATGTCTCTACTTAATTTTATGTACCTATGGAATACAATTATAATAGCTGTTTTAATGTCATTGTCTGCTAAGTCTAGCATGGATGTCATTTCTGTCTTATTTTGATTGATTATTATTCTTTATGGGTAGTGTTTTCCTGCTTCTTTGTATGCTTTGTTATCATTAATTGGATGGTAAGACATTGTTCTTTGCTGGCTATTGGGTATTTGTATTCCTATAACTATTGCACTTTGTTCTGTGGTGCAGTTAAGTTACTTGGAATAATTTACCCTCTCAGGTATTGATCTGATTTGTTAGGTGGTTCTAAAAGGGTGCTGGTATAAGGGCTAATTAATACCCTCCTGAGCTAAGGCCTTTATGAGTACTCTACCTAATGTCCCATGTATTCTGAGTTTTTATATTTGGCTAGTGGGAATGGACCCTATTCTTGGCTGTGTGTGAACACTGGGCATTGGTCCTTTTAATTCTTTTGGCTGATCCTTTTCTCATACAAGTGGACTAATTAATATTCTGCTGCATACTTGAGGAGGAGCCTCTGAAGTCTCTGTGCATCCCTGTCCTCTTCAGTACTCTGACCTATAGTTCTAGGTGTCTTGATCTCCTGGAGTCTCAGTTCTGTTTTCTCAGCTCAGGAAGTCTTCTAGCTTCTGTCTAGGATCCCCTTTTCTAGAAAGGGAAATTCTCTGAAAGCAGTTATCTGGGTCATTTATAAGGATCACATCATTTTTTCTTATCTATAAGGGATTCTTGTCTTTCATTGCTTGATGTCCAGTGTTTTATAAATCATTGTTTCATGTAATTTATCTTGTTGTTCTAAAGTTTTGTTTTCCATAATGGAGGGTAAATCCAGCTCCTGTTATTCCATCTCAACCAGAAGGAGATGTCTCTCCAATAGGTTTTAGCACTTATCTTTGCTAATTTGATTATCTGCAACACTGTTTGAAATCTTGACTCTAGTGACCTCTGCTTGTACTTAATGTTATGCCTCAGCCCATTGGTTTGTGTTTCCAAACCTTCTACCAGTTTGTCTAAAATGTCTCTGGTTTTTTTTTTTTTGCTTTTTTTGGGGCCACACCCGTGGCATATGGAGGTTCCCAGGCTAGGGGTTGAATCGAAGCTATGGCCGCTGGTCTACACCACAGCCACAGCAATGCCAGATCCGAGCTGCGTCTGTGAGCTACACCACAGCTCACGGCAACACCGGATTGTTAACCCACTGAGCCAGGGCAGGGATCAAACCCACAATCTCATGGTTCCTAGTCAGATTCGTTAACCGCTGCGCCATGATGGGAACTCCTAAAATGTCTCTGTTTTAGTCAGGCCACTATAACAAAATACCATAAACTGGATGGCTCATTACCATCAATGTTTTGGAGTCTGAAAATCTGAGACCATGGTGCCAGGAGCGTTCAGTTCTGGTGATGGCCCTCTTCTGGGTTGCAGATGGCTGAATTCTTGTTGTATCTTTACATGGTAGGAAGAAAGAAAGCTAGCTCTCTGGCCTTTTCTTTCTTTATTTCCTTTTTTTTTTCTTTGGGGCCACATCCATGGCATATGGAGGTTCCCAGGCTAGGGGTTCAGTCAGAGCTGTAGCCGCTGACCTATGCCAGAGCCTCGGCAACATGGGATCCGAGCTGTGTCTGCAACCTACACCACAACTCACGGCAATGCTGGATCCTTAACCCACTGAGCAAGGCCAGGGATCGAACCTGCAACCTCATGGTTCCCAATCAGATTCGTTTCCAGTGTGCCACGAAGGGAACTCCCTTGGGCTTTTGTTTTAAGGACGCTAATCCTATTCATGAATGTTCTATCCTCATGACTTAATTACCTCCAAAGGCCCCACCTCCAAATATCATTTCAGTGGGGATTAGGTTTCAACATACGAATTTCGAGGAGACACAAACATTCAGTCCATAAGAATCTCCTTTGTTTCATTACTTTTTCCATTCTAAGGCTTAATGTGCAATGACCTTTGGGTACTCTGTTATAAGCTTCTAAACTTGTGGAGAGCTAAGCATGACAGGAGAGTGGTGGCTTTTTCTACATGAGTCCTGTGGCTGGCAAGGTGGCCCTAAGGCAATAGCGTAGGGAATGGAGTGTGGGAAATATCAGCAAATGCTTATGAATGACAGGTCTAAAACTGTCACATAGTGAATTCTGCCACAGAGACCTCAGAAAATGCTTTCTCTCTCTCTCTCTCTCTTTGGTTGGAGTTAACAATGGAATGGAGATGTAGGAGGGAGATGCACTGAAGTGGATCCATCTTTGAATGTTGTGCCCTTTGATCAGGGCTACTGTGTCCTAGGATAATATTTAAATGAAGGTAGAAACTCCTTAAATGTTCTCAGAATGCTGGCAATATCTAGGCTTTAGATAGCTGAACCAAGTTATTTCTGAATGACATCAGAACCCCTGTAAAACTGGGTTGCAGTAGAAAGCCAAACAGAAAGAGAAAACCATAGCTTTGTTTTTTGCGAGCAATGAGATATAAAGGAGACAAAATTGCAGCTTAGAGAGATGATGTATTTTGTCTAACAATGAATATGCCTTGTTCTTAACTTACATTAGGGGGCTCACTGAGCTTTGTACTTCAAGTTGAAAACCATCCCATGTTGCCATTTATAATTTATTAATTTTGGTCGTGGCCAGTTAGCCTGAGTGGCTGAATAGATATGCTTACACAAGGCCAAAAACCTATCCCAAATCAATCAACCTAAATAAAAAAGGTAAATTTGTTATTCAAATTCATTGATTAGTTACTCAGGCCAAGAGGTTGTTCTGTTGTATTTGTATACTAAGACTTTAATGGTCTAGAGTATAAATAAATAAGCAAAGAAGCAAGCAAACAAAAAATAGGTCAGTGATCATAGCCTGTCTCTTGTAGGACTTTGTACCTCAGTGATGATTATTCTTTCCATCACTAAAAGGAATGCTCAGAGTTTCTTAAAACTTTGGCAATTCACTGGGTGTTCAGACTGAACTTCTGTTTTGATGCAGAGGCAGGAAGCCAGAGGAAAAATGCATTAGTGAGCAGTTCCAACATCTCCCAATACTACCAGGACACAGATATTAAGACTAAAAATAATATAAACAGAAAACCTTAAAATAGTGTATTACATTTTAGGTCTCCATGAGCTAATCATCTTAGTTTTTCGTAAGTTTAATATATCTACTGTATCGTGACCACCAGGCAATTCACACCAGATGATGTCTGCAGGGGATCGACAATGAGACCTGTCTGTTCTTACTTTCAGGGCATCAGAGCAAGTTGGGAAGAAGTCCCAGGATCTTTGTGGAAAAACCTTGCATTAAATTTTTCCCACGGTACCCCTTAGTAGAAAATGATAAACTGTTCTGATACAAGAAAAAAAAAGTGATTTTATTGAATTGAGCCCCTTTAAAAAAAACTAGATTTGGCATTCTAATTTCTCTGTGTTGACATAGCCTTTAGAGAAACTGAAACATTTGGTCAGGGCCAATTTGAAAAAGTTAGTTAAATTTTGCCATCGGAGGTTATGATGTCAGTGTTTTTTTTTTTTTTAAACCCTGGCTACACATTAAATTCATCTAGTGGAACCCTTAAGAGTTGCTAATGCTCAGGATCCTTTGCCTAAGATTCTGTTTTGTCTTCAGTGTGCCTAATCTGCTTTAGATTTCCTGAAGTTCCTTGGTGATTTGAATGTACAACCAGAGGTGAGAATTTCTGATGTAGACAAATGCCTGTGTAACTGATTTTTTCTTTCTTTCTTTTTTTTTTTTTTTTTTTTTTTTTGCACGGTGACTGCAATAGAGCAAAGTGCTCAAGAGAATTAACACTGGAAGTAGCTCCACTGGGCTTGAATCCAAGGTGTGATATTTCATAGCTGTGTGTTAATTTGGGCTGTTTACTCTCACTGTGCCTCAGTTTCCTTATGTGTACAATGGAGATAGTTAAAAAATTAAATGAGTTGAGATTGGATTAAGATGGCGGAATAGAAGGACTGGAGCTCAACTTCTCTCCCAAAAAACAACAAAACTACAACCAAATGCTTAGCAACCTTCAACCAAATGGACTGTAAACTTCCAAAAAAGACATTCTACTCCAGAAGACAAAGAGGAGAACACATCATGAGGTAGGAGGGGCAATTATGCGATAGAAGCAGTGCCATACCTCCTGGGTGGGAAGCCCCACAGACTGGAAAGTAACTGCATCACAGAGACTCAGCCACAGGACTGAGAGTTCTGAGCCCCACGCTTGGGGATCGCGCACAGGGAGAAAGAGCCCCTGGAGCATCTGGCATTGAAGGCCAGCGGGGCTTGTGTGCAGGAGCTCCACAGGACTGGGGGAAACAGAGACCCCATTCTTGAAAGGCACACACAGACTTTCACGTGCACTGGTTCCCAGGGCAAAGCAGTCTCCATAGGAATCCGGGTGGAACCTGACTGCAATTCTTGGAGGATCTCCTGGGAAAATAGGGGTGACTGTGGCTTGTTGTGGGGGAAGGGCATTGGAGGTGAAGCTCTTGGGAACATTCATCAGCCTGCATTTCCCTGGAGGTGGCCATTTCTGGGAAAATCTGGTCCCTCCCATCAGCGCTGAGAAGCCCCAGGCCAAACAATAATCCAGGTGGGATCACAGCCCCACCCATCAGTGAACAGGCTGCCTAAAGACCCCTCAGGCACACAGCCAGCCTCTAATCTCATCCAGAGACAAAGCCCCACCCATCAGAGGGATAAGAATCAACCCCACCTGCCAGTGGGCAGGCATCAGTCCCTCCCATCAGGAAGCCTACAGCAAGCCCCGCCATACCAGCTTTAGCCACAGGGGAGGCAAACGCCAGAACTAAGAGAGGCTACAACTCCAGTGTTGGCAAAATGGTCACCACACCAAAAACCTACAAAAATGAAAAGACAGAAAACTATAACTCAGATGAGGGAGAAAGAGAAAAGCCCAGAAAAACAGCTCAGTGATGATGAGATTATCAGCCTCCCAGAAAGACTTTAGACTGTTGATGCTGAAGATGATGCAAGGCATTGGAAATAAACTGGAGGCAAAAATTGATAATTTACAGGAAACACTGAGCAGAGAAATACAAGATGTAAAAATTAAACAAGGAGAGATGCAAAATACAGTAACTGAAATAAATTCCTTAGAAGCAGCCAACAGTAGAATACAGGAGGCAGAAGAACGAATCAGCGAGGTGGAGGACAGATTAGTGGAAATCACTAGCGGAAGAGAAAAGAGATAAAAGATTGAAAGGAAATGAGCAGAGTCTCAGAGAACTCTGGGATAATGTTAAATACACCAACATCCGTATTATAGGGGTGCCAGAGGGAAAAGAGAGAGAGAAAGGGACAGAAAAAAATATTTGAAGAGATAATAGCCGAAAACTTCCCTAGTATGGGAAAGGAACCACTCACTCAAATCCAGGAAGCGCAGCGAGTACCGTATAAAATAAACCCAAGGAGGAATACCCTGAGACACATATTAACCAAAATAACCAAAATTAAAGACAGAAAATTTTGAAAGCAGCTGGGGGAAAGAAACAAATGACATACACGGGAACCCCAATAAGGTTATCAGCAGATTTTTCAGCTGAAACTCAGCAGGCCAGAAGGGAGTGGCATGATATATTTAATGTGATGAAAGGGAAAATCTTCCAGCCAAGATTGCTTTACCCTGCAAGGCTCTCATTCAGATCTGAAGGAGAGATCAAAACCTTTACAGATAAGCAAAAGCTAAGAGATTTCTGCAACACTAAACCAGCTTTACAACAAATCTTAAAGGAACTTCTCTAGGCAGAAAAGAAAAGGCCACAACCAGAAACAAAAACACCACAAATGACAAGGCTCACCAGGAAAGGAATATATACAGTAAAGATACTAAATCATCCATGCACAATTATGCTACCAAAATCAGAAATCGTGAGAAGAGAGCACAAATGCCGGTCACTGGAGATGCATGTGCAATTAAGAAACCAACAACCTAAAACAATCTCATTTGTATACAGACTCCTATATCAAAACTTCAGGGTAAAAAAAAAAAAGAGCAACAAAACCCCCAGTTAATACCATGGCAATAAGAACATATATATCTGTCATTACCTTAAATGTTAATGGACTGAATGCCCCAACCAAAAGACATAGACTAGCCGAATGGATACAAAAATAAGACCCATATATATGCTGTCTTCAAGTGACCCACTTCACTTCTAGAGACACATACAAATTGAAAGTGAGAGGATGGAAGAAAATATTCCATGCAAACGGACATCAAAAGAAAGCCGGAGAGGCAATACTCCTATCAGACAAAATAGACTTTAAGATGAAGAACATTTTAAGAGACAAGGAAGGGCACTACATAATGATCAAAGGATCAATCCAAGAAGAAGATATAATAATTTTAAATATCTATGCACCCAACATAGGATCACCACAATATATAAGGCAACTGCTAACAACCTTAAAAGGAGAAATCAACAATAACACAATCATGGTGGGGGACTTTAACATCCCACTTACAGCAATGGACAGGTCATCCAGACAGAAAATCAATAAGGAAACACAGGCCCTGAATGAAGCATTAGATCAGATGGACCTAATAGATATTTATAGGACATTCCATCCAAAAGCAACAGAATACACATTCTTCTCAAGTGTGCACGGAACATTCTCTGAGATTGATCACATCCTGGGCTGCAAATCAAGCCTCAGTAACTTTAAGAAAATTGAAATCATATCAAGCATCTTTTCTGACCACAATGCTATATGACTGGAAATCAACAACAAGAAAAAAATGGCAAAAAATACAAATGTGGAGACTAAACAACATGCTACTAAACAACCAATGGATCAATGAAGAAATCAAAGAGGAAATTAAAAAATACCTAGAAACAAATGACAACAAAGACACGACACTCCAAAACCTCTGGGATGGAGCAAAAGCAGTTCTAAGAGGAAAGTATATAGCAATACAAGCCTACCTCAGGAAACAAGAAAAAGCTCACATAAACAACCTAACTTTACATCTAAAGCAGCTAGAGAGGGAAGAAGCCAGGTCATGGAAACAACCTAAATGCCCATCGACAGAGGAGTGGATAGGGAAGATATGGTACATACACACAATGGAATATCACTCAGCCATTAAAAGGAACGAAATAACAACATTTACAGCAACATGGATGGACCTAGAAATTATCATGCGAAGTGAAACCAGTCAGACAATTAAACAGCAACACCCAATGCGACTGCTTACATGTGGAAACTAAAGAGACACAATGAACTTCTTTGAAGAACAGACAATGACTCACAGATTTTGGAAAACCTTGGTATTTCAAATAAGACAATCTGGGAGGTGGGGGGATGCACTGTGGGTTTGGGACACAAAATCTATCACATTGACTTGTGATGATTTATGTACACCTATAATTGAAATAAAATTCATTGTTATAAAAAAATAAATGAGTTGATATGTATAAGATACTCAGAACATTACCTGGAGCATAGTAAGCACTATATAAATATTAGTTTTAATTGGTTCTTTGTTGGCAGTTTCCTTACTGGATGTCTGAACTAAAATTAATTTCAATGGCCTAATATTACTCTAGGAAGGGGTATTAGTTCCCTGTAACTGCTATGGTAAATTACCGCAAACTGGGTGGCTTAAAACAACAGAATTTTTTTTTATCTCCTGATTCGGGAGGCCAGAGGTCTCAAATCAAAGTTTGGTAGAGCTGTGCTCCCTCAGGAAACTCTAAAGAAAGATCCATTCCTTTCCTCATCCAGGCTCAGGTAGCTGTCTGCCTTCCTTGGCTTGTGGTTACATCTCTATGCTCTGTCTTCATATTACCTTTTCCCTATTTGTCTTTATTCTCTTTATCTGCTCTCATTCTTTTTTTTTTTTTGGTATAAGAATACATGTGATTGCATGTATTACATCTAGAGTCTATCTAGATCGTGAAGGATAACCTCTTCTTAAGATCCTTAATTTAATCTCATCTTTTCCATAGAAGAATATTCACTGTTTTGCTATAATAAAGTAATATTCACAAGTTCTGGGGATTACAGCATAAGCATATCTTAGGGGGGGCACCATTTAAACCACAACACAAGGCTCATAATAAAATGTAAGCTTGGATGGGGTGCATCACTGACTCATTCTGTATTTAGTCACCCTTAGGTTTGGCCTGCGTTTCCCACTCTTTATTATGTCCAAAACCATTATTTACAATGACAGGTATCATCTGAGTGTATAGATAAGTGACTGTTCATTGTCAATGTTTGTTATTTATTGAGAAGGACTCAAGGAAGTAGACCACTGGCTCAGTAACCTGATTGGCCTAATGCCCTTTGGCAATACAGAGAAGCTCCAGTAAGGAAAGACCTCTTGGTGAGTTCTGCTCCATGAAAATAATTTTTGGTGAAACTCCATTTTATGATTAAATGCAACCCCAAAGTTTCACCACTTCTGGCTTTAAACTTGGAAAAGTTTGATGCTTATTTCAAAAGAGAATAGTATAATGGTGCATTAATCAGGACTCTTTCAGTTCCAAGTGACAGAAAAATCAATTCAAGTAGGTTTTAATTCTTAAATTTTATTAACTCTCATAACTGGAAATTTATGACTTCAGGTCCAGATTGATGTAGTGGTTCCAAAGATACCATCAAGACCTGGTTTCTCTCTCCAGCTCTTGGCTCTGTTTCTTTTGCTGACTGTTTTCAGAAAGGCTGTCCTTCAGTGGTAGCAAGACAACTGTAGCATCTAAGAGCATATATCCTCTCAGATCCAAGTTATGTGGAAAAGAACAGTTCTTGAACACTGTAAATCAACTATAATAAAAAAATAAAAATCATAAAATAAAGAAATATATGTGTATGATGGGGTCACTTTGCTGTACAGTAGAAATTGACAGAACATTGTAAATCAACCATAATGGAAAAATAAAAGTCATAAAATAAAAAAAGAAAAGAAAAGAACAATTCTAGGAAAAACATAAGCAAAACCTTATTGGAGTTTGGTGGGTCATATGCCCATCTCTGAAACAACCAGTGTGATAGGAATATCCCTATTCTGATTGGCTGAGAAGATGAGCCATCTCATGGGCTAAGATGAGAGGACAGTTGGTCTCCAGTGGAGAACCAGGGACGTTACCATAAGAAGGAAGAATGAGTGTTGAGGGGCAAATACAACAAATGACTATCAGAGATGCAACAAGATTCTTGGACTAAAATGACTAAAAACAAAATTTAGATTCTCTTGAAGCACATGTGGGATTTTTTTTCCCAATTGTATATTTTAATCTCAGTTTTCCTTTCTACTTGGAAGTGAGTTGTTGTGAAGCAGAAGATCCTCATTTAAGTCCCATTTGTGCTGCTCCTTTGTAGCTGTGTTATCTTAGGAAAATTACCACGCCTCTCCAAGTTTTACGTTCTTCACTGAGTTTTATATTCTTCCCAGCAGTAACACACACAGACACAGACACACACACACACACACTCACACTCACACACACACTCAGGATAAATGCCTTCAATGGGTTAAGGATCCGGCGTTGCAGTGAGCTAGGGGGTAGGTCACAGTTGCGGCTCGGATCTGGTGTTGCTGTGGCTATGGTGTAGGCCTGTGGCTGTAGCTCCCATTAGACCCCTGGCCTGGGAACCTCCATATGCCATGGGTGCAGTCCTAAAAATAAAAAAAAAAATTATTCAAGTACAGTTGACTTAAAATGTATTAGATTCAGGTATACAGCAATGTTATTTATACACACACACACACACACACACACACACACACATATATATATGTGTATATATATATATATATATATTCTTTTTTCCATATATGTTATTACAGAATATTGAGTAGATTTCCTTGTGCTCTACAAGTAGGTCTTGTTAGTTATCTATTTTATATACAGTAGTGTGTATATGTTAATCCCATCCTCCTGATTTATCACTCTTCCTCATGGTTTCTGCTTTGGAAAGTGTAAGTTGGTTTTCAAAATCTGTGAGTTTATTTCTATTTTATTAATAAATTCAGTCGTTTCATTGTTATTAGATTCCATATATGAGTGATCTCATAATATTTGTCTTTCTCTGACTTGCGTCATTTAGTATGACAATCTCTAGGTCCATCATTGTTGTTGCAAATGGTATTATTCTCTTTAATGGCTGATTAATATTCCATTGTATATATTTACTGTATCTTCTTTATCCATTCCTCTGTCCATGGACATTTAGGTTGCTTCCATATCTTGGCTAATGTAAATAGTGCCTCAGTGAATATTGGGGTGCATGTATCTTTTTGAATTATGTTTTTCTCTGGATAGATGCCCAGGAGTGGGATTGCTGGTGTTAGAGAATGTTCTGATTTCATTCTTTTATTTTTTTTATTTTTTATTTTTTTGTCTTTTTGCCTTTTTATGTAGAGCCACTCCCATGGCATATGGAGGTTCCCAGGCTAGCGGTCTAACAGGAGCTGTAGCTCCTGGCCTTCACCACAGCCACAGCAACGCGGGATCCGAGCCACGTCTGCAACCTTCACCACAGCTCACGGCAACGCCAGATCCTTAACCCACTGAGCAAGGCCAGGGATCGAACCCGCAACCTCATGGGTTCTTAGTTGGATTCGTTAACCACTGAGCCACGAAGGGAACTCCTGATTTCATTCTTTTATAGTTAACTGTCCAGTTGTCCCAGCACCACTTACTGAAGAGGCTGTCTTTTCTTCATTGTATATTTTTGCCTCCTTTGTCATAGATTAGTTGACCATAGCTGTGTGGATTTAATATCTGGGCTTTTCATCCTGTTACATTGATGCACATTTTTGTTTTTGTGCCAGTACGATACTGTTTTGATTACTCTAACTTTGTAGTATAGTCTGAAGTCAGGGAGCCTGATTCCTCCAGTTCCATTTTTCTTTTTCAAGATTGCTTTTGTTATTTGGGTCTTTTATATTTCTATAACAATTTAAAAATGTTTTTGTTCTAGTTCTATGAAAAATGTCACTGATACTTTCATAGGGATCACACTGTATTTGTAGATTGCCTTGGGTAGTATAGCCATTTTGAAAGTATTGATGCTTCCAATCAAAGAGCATGGTATATCTTTCCATCTGTTTGTATCATCTTTGATTTCTTTCATCAATGTCTTATAGTTTTAAGAGTACAGGTTTTTGCCTCCTTAGGTAGGTTTATTCCTAGGTATTTTGCTATTTTTGATGTAATGGTAAATGGAATTGTTTCTTTAATTCTCTTTCTGATCTTTCACTGTTAATGTATAAGAATGTAAGGTGTTTCTCTGTATTAATTTTTTATCCTGCAACTTTACCCAATTCATCAACGAGCTCTATGAGTTTTGTGGTAGCATCTTTAGGATTTTCTGTGTATTTTCTATTTATCATGTCATCTGCAAAATATGACAATTTTCCTTCTTTTCCAATTAAGATTCCTTTTATTTCTTTTTCTTTTCTGATTGTTGTGATTAGGACTTCCAAAACTATGTTGAATAAAAGTGGTGAGAGTGGACATCCTTGTCTTGTTACTGATCATAGTGGAAATGCTTTCAGCTTTTTACCACTGAGAATGATGTTAGCTGAGGGTTTGTCATAGATGGCCTCTATTATGTTGGCTAGGTTCCTCTGTCTCCACTTTCTGGAGAGTTTTCATTGTAAATGGGTGTTGAATTTTTTCAAAAGGTTTTTCTGCCTCTATTAACATGATCATATGGTTTTTATTCTTTAATTTGTTAATGTGGTGTATCACACTGGTTGCCGATATTAAAGAATCCTGCATCCCTAGGACAAATCCCACTTAATTATAGTGTATAATTCTTTTAATATATTGTTGGATTCTCTTTGTTAGTATTTTGTTGAGAATTTTAACATCTATGTTGATCAGTGATATTGGCCTGCAATTTTCTTTTTTGTGATATCTTTCTCTTGTTTTGGTATCCTCATGATGGTGGCCTTACAGAGTGAGTTTGGAAGCATTCCTTCCTCTGCAATTTTTTTGGAATAGTTTCAGAAGGATAGGTGTTAACTCCTCTCTGAATGTTTGATAGAATTCATCTGTGAAGTCATCTGGTCCTGGACTTTTGTTTTTTGGAAGTCTTTAAACATTTTCAATTTCAGTACTTGTAACTAGCCTATTTATATTTTCCGTTTCTCCTGGTTTAGTCATGGAAGTTTGTACCTTTGTAAGAATTTGTCCGTTACTTCTAGGCTTTCCATTTTATTGGCAGATAGTTGCTTATAGTAGTTTCTTATGATGCTTTGTATTTCTGAGGTGTCAGTTGTAACTTCTTTTTCTTTCTTTCTTTCTTTTCTTTTTTCTTTTTTTTTTTTTTTTTTTTTTTTTTTTTTTTTTTTGTTTTTGTTTTTTTTTTTTTTTTTTTTTTTTTTTTTTTTTTTTTTTTTTTTTTTTTTTTTTTTTTTTTTTTTTTTTTGCTTTTTAGGGCCACACCCATGGCATATGTAGGTTCCCAGGCTAGGGGTCTAATGGGAGCTACAGCTGGTATCCTGTATCACAGCCAAATCAACACAGGATCCAAGCTACGATTGTGACCTATACCACAGCTCACAGCAACACCAACCAGACCCTTAACCCACTGAGCGAGGCCAGAGATCGAAACTGCAACCTTATGGTTACTAGTCAGATTCATTTACGCTGCGCCACAACAGGAACTCTTCTTTTTCTTTTAATTTTTTTGATTTGAGGCCTCTTCCTTTTTCTTGATGAGTCTGGGTAAATTTTTATCAATTTTGTCGACCTTTTCAAAGAACCAGCTTTTTTAGTCTCATTGATCTTCTTTATTGTTTTCTTTATCTCTATTTCATTTATTTCTGCTCTGATCATTATGATTTCTTTCCTTCTACTAACTTTGGGTTTTATTTGTTCTTTACTAGTTGCTTTGGATCAAGGTTAGGTTGTTTTATTTGAGATTTGGCTTGTTTCCTGAGGTGAGATTGTATTGCTATAAACTTCCCTCTTAGAACTACTTTTGCTGTATCCTATAGGTTTTGGATCATCTTATTTTCATTCTAGGTATTTTTTAAAATTTTTCTTGAATTTCTTCAGAAATCCATTGGTTGTTTAGTAGAATATTGTTTGGCCTCCAGGTGTTTGTTTGTTTGTTTGTTTTGCTATTTTTTTTTCTTGTAGTTGACTTCTAGTCTCATAGTGTTATGGTCAGAAAAGATGCTAGATATTTCAATTTTCTTAAATTTATTGAGGCTTGATTTGTGTCCCAAGGTATAGTTTATCCTGGAGAATGTTCCATGTGCCCTTGAGAAAAATGTATAGTCTGCTTTTGTTTTTTTTTTTTTGTTTTTGTTTTTGTCTTTTTGCCTTATCTAGGGCCGCACCTGCAGCATATGGAGGTTCCCAGGCTAGCGGTCTAACAGGAGCTGTAGCCACCGGCCTATGCCAGAGCCACAGCAACGTGGGGTCCGAGCCACGTCTGCAACCTACACCACAGCTCACGGCAACGCCGGATCCTTAACCCACTGAGCAAGGCCAGGGATCGAACCCACAACCTCATGGTTCCTAGTTGGATTAGTTAACCGCCGAGCCACGACAGGAACTCCTATTCTGCTTTTGGATGAATGTTCTATAGACTTCAATTAAGTCTGTCTGGTCTAATGTGTCATTTAAGGCCATATTTTCATATTGATTTTCTGTCTCAGTGATCTTCCATTGATGTAAGTGGGATGTTAAAGTCCCTTACTCTAATTGTGTCTCTGTTGATTTCTCCTTTTGTGTCTGTTAATATTTGCCATATATTTTGAGGTGTTCCTATGTTTGGTGCATATATATTTATAATTTTTATGTTTTCTTCTTGGATTTACCCCTTGATCATTACGTAGTGTCCTTTGTCTCTTGTAACAGCGAATATTTTAAAATCTATTTTGTCTGATGTAAGTATTGCAGCTCCAGCTTTCTTTTGATTTCTATTTGGATACCTTCTTCCATCCCCTCACTTGCAGTCCGTATGCATCCCTAGATCTGAATTGAGTCTCTTGTGGATAGCATATATATGAATATTGTTTTTGTTTCTATTCATCTAGTCTATGTCTTTTGGTTGGAGCGTTTAATCCTTTATTCAATATAATTATCCATGTGTATGTAACTATTGCCATTTTCTTAATTGTTTTGGAATGTTATTTTAGGTTTTTTCTCTTCCATTCTTTTGTTCACTTCTCTTGTGATTTGATGACAATGTTTAGTGTTGTATTTGGTTTGCTTTTCCTTTGTGTGTGTATGTGTCTATTGTAGTATTTTGATTGTGGTTGCCGTAAGATTTGATATAGCAGTCTATATCTATGTACATATGCAGACTTGTTTTAGGTTGCTGGTCTCTTAAATTCAAATGCATTTTCAATATTCTGCATTTATACTCTCGTCATGATTCTAGTTGTGATATCATATTTGTCTTTAGTTGTGGCCTTTTCCTTTCTGCTTAGAGAAGTTCCTTTAGCAGTCATTGTAAAGCAGGTTTTTGGGGGCCAAATTCTCTTTTGTTTTTGCTGTTCTGGAAAGCTTTTGATTTCTCTGTCAAATCTGAGTGAGATCCTTGCTGGGTAGAGTATTATTGGTTGTAGTTTCTCCCCTTTCATCACTTTAAATATATCATGCCATTCCCTTCTGGCCTGCAGATTTTCTGCTGAAAAATCTGATAACCTTATTGGGGGGGGCAGGGTTCCCTTGTATGTTATTTGTTGCTTTTAATATTTTTTCTTTGTCTTTAATTGTTATCAGTTTGATTAATATGTGTTTTGGTGTGCTCCTCTTTGAATGTTTCCTGTATGCAACTCTCTGTGCTTCCTAGACTTGAATGGGTGCTTCCTTTCCCATGTTAGGGAAGCTTTTGGCTATAATCTCTTCAAATATTTTCTTAAGCCTTTCTCGTTCTTCTCCTTCTGGGACCTGTATAATGTGAGTATTGTATGTTTAATGTCCCATAGGTCTCTCATACTGTCCTCATTTCTTTTCATGCTTTTTAAAAAATTATCTTCCGTGGCAGTGATTTCCATCACTCTCTTCCAGCTCACTTATTTGTTCTTCTGCCTCAATTATTCTATTATTGATTCCTTCTAGAGTATTTTTCATTTCAGTTTTTTTTAATCTTTTTAGGGCTGCACCCATGGCATATGGAGGTTCCCAGCTTAGGGGTCAGATTGGAGCTGTGGCCACTGGCCTATGCCACAGCCACAGCAAAAGCAGGATCTGAGCCAGGTCTGTGACCTACACCACAGCTCAAAGCAATGCTGGATCCTTAACCCACTGAGCAAGGCCAGGGATTGAACGTGTGTCTTTGGGGATGCTAGTCAGATTTGTTTCTGCTGAGCCATGATAGGAGCTCCAGTTATTGTGTTGTTTATCTTTGTTCTTTAAATCTTCTAGCTCTTTGTTAGACATTTCTTGTAACTTTTAGACCCGTGCCTCCATTCACTTTCTGAGATCTTGGATCATCCTTACTACATTACTCTGAATTCCTTTTCAGATAAATTGCCTGTCTCTACTTCATTTAGTTGTCTTTGTGCATTTTTATCTTGTTCCTTCATCTAAAATATATTTTTCTGTCATCTCATTTTGCCTAACTTTCTGTGTTTTGGTCTCCTTGTGGTAGGCTGCAAGATTTTAGTTCCTCTTGCTTCTGGTGTCTGCCCTGGTAATATTGGTCCAGTGGCTTGTGCCTGGTGGGAGGGACTGGTGCCTCCCCACTAGTGGGTGGAGCTGAGTCTTATTTCTCTGGTGGTCAGGGCAGTGTCAAGGAATGTGTTTATTCCTTATTCAAGAAATGTGGCTGCGAGCTCAGGATGACTTTAGGCAGCCTGTCTGGGTTAAATATTTTTTTTGATGTGAGGACTGCTTTTAATATGGATGCCTGCCACCTCTTTCCTCACTGTCTTCTGGCCATTATCCTCTTGATAGGAGATGTGACTGATGTTGTGGTGACCAAAGCCTGCATTGGGTATTGAGTGGTGCCTCTTTGTTGCTCTGTGATTGTCACTGCTCTGGCAGGGGTGGTGTCTGCTCCCTGCTTATTGGAGTCCCATGATCTGTTTCTGAGCTATATTTCTGATCTGTGGCACAATGTAAGTAGGACTGGAGTGCTCCCACTAGGGGAGGAGCCTGTGAATATTTTTCTGTTGGAGCTGTTCACCTGTGAGTGTGCTCTGTTGTGTCATCCCCTACCCATGTTTAGGTTCACAAAATACACTCTTGTTGGCACTGGTCTCGGCCCCATCTTAACCATGGATATGCTAGTAATTGGCCATGGTGTCTCTCAGGCATTATTTTTACCAGGCCATCAGTGCAGATCCACTGAGGTCCAGTCCCAGGACTGTGGTAGTCATATACCTGGGCCTGCTGTGGGAGCTATGGGGGCAGCTCAGACTCTGGCCTGGTGCAACCTCTGGATGTACATATCCACAAAGCCCACAGCTGCTAAAGTCAGACCCGTCTCAGCTGTAGGAGCACTCATCCTTTCAGATGTTCCACAGGCACTGAATGATATGATTGCTGGCAATGGATGTGTAAGTCTGCAGATTTTGCAAGCAGTAGAAGAGATTTTGCCATCCTTCCTTAGTCACAGGACTAAGGCTCAGCTCTGGCTTCAGCCCCACCTCTGCATTTGGGCAACCCACTGGAGACTGCTTCTGAGGCAGCAGGAGCACTGGAGTCTATCCAGGTGGGAGGCGGGTGGGACTGCAGTTCTAGATCTTCTCTAATTTCTCTCGTTAACACTTTATAGTTTTCACATACCAGTCCTATACATATTTGGTTTGTTTATAGCTAAGTATTTCATGTTTTGAACTCTCGTAAATATTACTCTGTATTTTTAATTTTGGTGTCCATGTGTTCATTATTAGCATACGAAAATTTAGTTGTGTATAATGTATCCTGCCAACTTGCTGAATTCATGTATTAGTTTTTATTTTTATTTTTTATATATCTTCTTTGAGATTTTCTATAGGAATAATCACATCATTTTTAAACGACAGTTTTATGCTTTCTTTCTGATCCGTATGCTTTTAATTTTTTTTCTTGCCTTATTGTACTGACTAGAATTTCCAGCACTTTGTTAAATAAGTGTGGTGAGAACAGACATCTTGCCTTGTTCATGATCTTAGAGAGGAAACATTGTCATTGGCCATTAAGTATAATGTTAGCTGTAGATTTGCTTTAAGTTCTGAAAGTTTTCCTTTATTCCTGTTTTATCAGAATTTTTTAAAATCATTAATAGGAATTCAATTTCATCACAATTTTTAATAATAATCAATATGATCATATTTCTTTTTATTCTGTTAAAATATTAGATTACATTTATTCATTTTTGAATATTGAACCAGTCTTGCATCCCTAGAATAAACCTCACTTGGCCATGTTGTGTAATTCTTTTTGTATATTGCTAATTCTGTTAATCGTTTGTTAAAAGTTTTTCTGTCTTTACTCATGGGGGCTTATAGTTTTTTTTTCTTTTTCTCTGTATTGTATTTGTCTGGTTTTTGTATCAAAGTAATAGTAGTTTTACAAAATGGAGAGATTATGCAGAATTAATGTTACTTCTCCTTTAAATGTTTGGTAGAATTCTCCAGTGAAACCGTTTGAACCTGGAGATTTCTTTTTTGAGAACTTTTAAAATTATGAATTAAATTTCCTTAATAGTTATAGGACTAGTCAGATGATCTATTTCATTAAGTCAAGTTGTGATAGGTTGTGTTTTTAAGGATTTAGTCCATTTCATCTAAAACATCAAATTTATGTATGTAGAGTTATTACAGTATTTCTTTAATATCCTTTTCTAATTTTTTTCTTTTTCAGGTCGTACCTGCAGCACATGGCAGTTCCCAGGCTAGGGGCTGAATTGAAGTTGCAGCTGCTGGCCTACACCACAGCCACAGTAACATCAGATCAAAGCCACATCTGCAACCTATGTCACAACTTGTGGCAATGCCAGATCCTCAACCCACTGAGCAAGGCCAAGGATTGAACCCACATCCTTATGGATACTAGTCTGGTTCTTAAACTGCTGAGCCACAGTGGGAACTCCCTCTTTAATATCCTTTTGTTGTTTACAGGTTCTGTAATGTTATCTTCTGTTTCCTTCCTGATTATGTTTTCTATTTTTCTTTATTAGTCTTATTAAATGTGAATTTTATTCCTCCTTTCAAAGAATAGGTCTTTATTTTATTCATTTTATTGTTTTAATATTTTGAATTCTATTGATTTTTGTTCATATCTTTATTATTGCCTTCTTTCTGCTTCCTTTGGATTTATTATGCTCGTTTTTTCTCTAGATTCTTAAGATGGAGATTTTGAAACTTTTTCTATTTTCCAATGGTATGTATTTAGTACTACAGATTTTTCTCTGAGAATAATTTATCTATATCCCACAGACTTTTGATATATTTTCATGTTCATTTTTATTGAGTTCAGAATAGTTTTTTATTTCCCTTGAGGCATTCTCTTTGAACCATAAATTATTTGGAAATGAGACGTTCAGTTTCCAAGTTTTGGTGATTTTCTTTTCATCTTCTTGTTTGATAGAGATGGTAGGACATGGCCAGATTCTAATAGATTCTGTGGGGAGAGAGAGAAAGAGAGAGAGATCAATGATGGTTCAACATCCTTAGTCTAAGCAAGCAGAAGAATGAACTGAGATGGGGCAGACTCAGGGATGTGCAGTTCTGAGAAAAGGTGGGGAATGAAGGGTTTGGGGTTGGATGCATTAAGTTTCAGATATATTTTGAATTAGATATCTACTAGGAACTTGGGTATATGAGTCTGAATTCAAGGACTGCAGACATCTTGCCTGGAGGCATGCATATGGGAGTTGTCATTCTTTAGATGATATTAAAAGATGTAAAACTACACGCGATCACATTTACAATGGATGTAAATAAAGAGGAAAAGAGTCCTAAGCCTTGGGGCACTCCAATATATAGAGGTCAAGGGGGTGAAAAGAAACAAGTAAAGGAAAATGAAGAGAAATCAAAGAACCAAGATAAAGTGGTTTGCCTGGAAGCTGAGTGAAGACAGCATTTCCAGAAGGATGAATGACTAACTTCTCAAATAAGAAGAGAGCTGAAAATTGGCTCTTGGATTTGGAAATGAGGGGGATCTCTGGTGGTCTTGCCAAGATAAGTTTTCTGTGTGGGTGATGGAAAAAAGAAGAGAAGAGAAAGAGATGGCAAGTATGGACACCTATTAGGAGGAGTTTTGCTATAAAGGAAAGCAGAAAAGTGGAGTAGTGGATGAAGGGGGGGTATGAGGGTTGAGGAAGGAGTTATTACTATACATAACAAATATACATGGAAGCCTTGTATTTATATATAGAATATGAATTTATTTTGATTGACAAGTAAATTTCATATAGTGAGAAGTCTTCAGTAGGCTTGATAATCTTAGCAATAGCATTTATGTTTGAAGAAGATTTAGTTAAATATTAGATGGTCTATGCAAGGTGTGTAATTTTAAAGGTTGTTTCTTTAGTTTAATTTGGATTGAAATTTCAGTTAACCCTTTCCAATAAGAGCCCCCCAAGAATATTTATTTAGCAGTGATAGAAAACTTTATATTTACAGAGTACTTATCAGACTCTGTATCAGAACAAACACAAAAAAATAAAAATGTACAATAAAAATGTAGGAGAGAATTGAAGTAAAGTGGTCCCAAACCCCAGGGAAACTGAGTCTAAGGCCATATTGAGATCTGAAGGTAAATCTCACCTGCAACCCTCCGCAGCCTCTTGGGCTGTTTCTCCTCCCCTTCTTTTTCATTGTTTTTTTTATCGTTTTCTACATTGAACCATTTATTTTAAACTGCTTTTTACTTTCCAACAGCAAATCCTTTCCAGTCAGAAGAATTTTACTTGTTCTCCAGGACTCTTGGCTTTCCAGAGCCTTTGCCTGTGCAGCTAGGCTGCATTTCCCAGTCTCTGTTGCAGTTGGGTAGCACCAAAGGAATGAAAGTGCGAATAATATATGTTACTTCCAGCCTACAGCCAGACTTTTAAGAAAACCTTTATACGGTCCTCCACACTGTAACATGAGCAAGAAATGAGCTTTTATTACATGGAAACTCTTTGGAATTTTTTATTGTAGTAGTGAGCCTGTCCTGATTAATGCATACTCCTTTGCATGAGATGTGGTTGAGTACTGACTTTGCATTCAGACTTAGAAAGACCAGAAGGGGAGTGTTCGCCATGGCTCAATGGTTAACGAACCCAACTAATATCCATGAGGATATTGGTTCAATCCCTGGCCTTGCTCAGTGGGTTAAGGATCTGACGTTACCATGAGCTGTGGTGTAGTCACCTACACCATTGCTATGGCTGTGGTGACCTACACCATTGCTGTGGCTGTGGTGTAGACCAGCAGCTACAGCTCTGATTCAGCCCCTAGCCTGGGAACCTCCATATGCCTCAGGTGTGGCCCTAAAAAAGACAAAAAAAAAAAAGAGGGAGAGAGAGAATCCAGAAAGTTGGGTGGATGCATGATTTAATTTAGAAAATGATTATAGGCACAGTGTTCTGGGTTTTCAAAAGGCAAGGATTTTGTGTTTTGGACCTCTTTGTGGGGGCACTGTTGACACTGACAGGGCCACATTAGGAGGCCAACAATTATTTTTTAATAGCCTTTCTGTGGCCTTCTATGACTCTTTCCCTCTAAAAACTTAGGCCATCTTCAGGCACTTAAAGCTTCATGGTATTATATAAATAGGAGGAGAAACAAATAATTCAGCAACTATACTGTGTTTGGCACTTTTTCTTACATCATCTTATTTAATTTTTATAAGAATACGATGAGGTAGTAGTGATTAACATTATCCATTATGATATTATATCTGTTTATGGATGTCTATGATCAATTACTGTCATCATTCTTTTTGATATCCAGTTTGTTACATATTTGGCCAGTGGAATTTCTTTCCAGATGGCATTTATATAATTTTGACAACTCCTGTCTCTTGTTTAATCTCCAGTTGTTTCCATACTTTCCAATACAACAAAACATCGCTGGCTCACCTTAAACTTTTTCTGCCTCTGATCTAGAATGAGCTACTTCTTCACAGTGCCCTGCTTCCTTTAGGGAACGGTATTTACAAATAAAGACCTTGTTGCTCAGGGTGCTTTTGCTGCTGGTGTGTCAATTCTCCTTGATCTTTGAGTGGTAAAATTTAAAAAATTATGAATCCATATTGATATTTCCAATTCAAATTTAACATGACAGCTTTTCATTTGATTTTACATCTTTTTCTTTTACACTGAAAATCTTAGTTTTTAATCACAATAGCATATTTCCATGTTTCCTCTCTGACAGTATTCATAAAATAACTTGTTATAATACTATTGTTACTGGTAAAAATAAAATTAAGCAAAGTTTATTATATACTTCCCATTCTGTCTGTGCTTACAATGACTACAGCCCACTAAGGATAAATGGTCAGAGTACTGTGTTCAAATGTCAGTTGAAATTATTGTTTTTGTGTGAGTGATTGTTACCAGTTTTACAGACAATTGAGGTCTTTGTTTGCTTTCAGTGTTATAATTTTCTCTTCAATTTTTGATATGTTTTTTAAAATATATAAAAGCATTTATGTGGCCAAAATTTCAAAACTATATAAAAAGGTATTTTCAGTGAGGTATCACTTCCTGCTCAATCCCTTCCATCCTTTATCCTCTCCCTTCCATCTGCCCTCATATAGAAATATCTTTTTTTTTTTTTGGTCTTTTTAGGCATATGGAGGTTCCCAAGCCAGGGGTCAGATTGGAGCTCTAGCTGCTGGCCTATGCCACAGCCACAGCAATGCCAGATCTGAGCTGTGTCTGTGAACTGCACCACAGCTCATGGCAACACCAGATCTTTAACCCACTGGGCAAGGCCAGGGATTGAACCTTTGTCCTCATGCATACCAGTAAGATTCATTTCCACTGAGATACAACAGGAACTCCTAGAAGTATCTCTTATTTATTTATTTATTTGTTTGTTTATTTATTTATTTATTTTTGTCTTTTTATGGCCACGCCCATGACATCTGGAGGTTCCCAGGCTAGGGGTTGAATCAGAGCTGTAGCTGCCGTCCTTCGCCACAGTCACAGCCATGCCAGATCTGAGCTGTGTGAGCTCACTGCAATGCTGGATCCTTAACCCACTGAGTGAGGCCAGGGATCAAACCTGTGTCCTCATGGATACCAGTCAGATTCATTTCCACTGAGCCATGATGGAAACTCCCTAGAAGTATCTTTTAAAGTTAGTTTTTCATGAATCCTTTTAGAGTTTTTTTGTTGTTGTTGTTTTGTTTTTTTGTGGGGGGTGGGGTAGGAGGAAAGTAAGCATGTATGGTTACTTTGGTTAAATAGTTTGTTAATTCCTCAAAATGTTAGCCATAAGACCCAGGAATTCTACTCCTAGGTGCCTATCCAAGGGAAATGAAAGCATACCTTCACATAAAACCCAGATATGAATATTCGTAGCAGCGTTATTTCATAGTAGTTAAAAAATGGAAGTAACCCAAATTTCTATCAGTTGACAATGGGATAAACAAAATGTGGTATATCCATACAATTAACTCTTTATTTGCCTACAAAAAAAGGAATGAAGGGAGTTCCTACTGTGGTACAACAGGATCAGCAGCATTTTGGGAGCGCTAGGACACAGGTTTGATCCCCTGCCTGGCATAGTGGGTTAAGGATCCAGAGGTGCCACAGCTGAAGCTTAGGTGACAACCGTGGCTTGGATCTGATCAATGGCCTGGGAACTCCATATGCTGTGGGGCAGCCAAAGGAGAAAAAAAAAGAAAAAAAAGGAATTAAGTACTGATACATGCTACAGCATGGATGAACCTTGGAAGCATTATGCTAAGTGAAAGAAGCCAGACACAGAGGACCATGTATTATATGATTCCATTTATATGAAATGTCTAGAATAGGCAAGTCCTTAGAGACAGAAAGTAGATTGGTGGTTTCCAGGGTCTGCGGGTATGGGGATCGACCGCCCCCAGGTATAGAGTTTCTTTTTGAGGTGATGAAATTGTTCTGAAGCTAGATACTAGTGATGGCTGCACAGTTTCATGACTATAATAAAAACCACTGAATAGTACACTTTATTTTTAATTCTATCGAAGTATAGTTGATTTACAATTTTGTGTTAATTTCTGCTATACAGCAAAGTGACGCAGTTATATATACATACATTCTTTTCCAATATGCTTTATCACAGGATATTGACTGTAGTTCCCTGTGCTATACAGTAGAACCTTGTTGTTTTTCTATCCAATGTATACTGGTTTGCCTCTACTAATCCAGACTTCCTATCTTTAGGGAACAGACTTGTGGTTTCTGGAGTGGGAGATGTATCAGGAAGGATCGGGAGCTTGTGCACTTTAAAGTGTGAATTTTAGGGAGTTCCCTTTGTGTCTCAGCACTAATAAACCCAATTAGTATCCATGAAGTTGCAGGTTTGATCCTTGGACTTGCTCAGTGGGTTAAGGGTCTGGCACTGCCATGGGCTGTAGTATAGGCTACAGATGTGGCTCAGATCCCATGTTGCTGTGACTGTGGTGTAAGGCAGCAGCTACACCTCTGATTCAACCCCTAGTCTGGGAACTTCCATATGCTGCAGGTGCAGCCCTAAAAAAGAAAAAAAAGAAAAAAAAGAGGGTGAATATTATGTGTGTGAATTTTGTCTCAATAAAGCTTTTGTAACAGCAAGAAAATATGTATAAATACTCATATATATCAATAATATTAGCAACTTCTCCTCCCAATAATACGGATTTCACAAGAGGCTATTGCCCGGGCAGTTCCCGTGCTATTTATGTCATTCCAGAGCATGGTCAGAGAATGAAGGCTTCCATATTCTTTTGAAAGAGAGGAGTGTAACATGATTTTCAGATGCTGATATACCTGGAAAATCCTAGGAAATGTACTGAAAAACTACCATAAATAATAAGAGTGTTCAGGATGAGGCAGGGAACAAAATCAATATTAAAAATTAAAGGTCTTCCTGAATATGTAAGGCAATTAATAGGTGTTAATGGGAAATCTCATGTATAGTAACACAATTAAAAATTTTTTTAAAATCCTTTATTAAACATTAAAATCTGCAAAATATATATGAAGAAACTTTAAAACCTACTGAGGAACACACAAAAAAGGACCTGAATGGGTGGAAAGGAACAATCCGTATCTGAATAGAAAAGCAATGTCGGTAATTACCTAATAAAGATAATGTTAACAAGGACAACACATTTACTCAGCTTTTATTATTTGTCCTGTTCTAAGCATTTTGCATATATTGACTCAGTCCTCACAACCATGTGAGATGAGCAGCTGAAATTAAGTGACAGAGTTGTACATCTAGAAAGTGGAAAAGGCCCTATAATTTAACCTCTGTACAACACTACCAGAATTTTCTCTTAATTAATTTAAAAAAAGGAGATATAGTTTACATACCATAAAATGGACCATATTAAATGTACAACTCACTGGTTTTTAGCATATCCAAAAAATTGTGAAACCACCACCACTAATTCCAGAATATTTCTAACACCCCAAAGAAATCCTTTGCCTGGTAATAGTCACTCCCCATTTCTCAATCCTCCATCCCCTAGCAACCTTCAGTGTACTTTCTATCTCTAAGGACTTACCTGTTTTGGACATTTCATATACATGTAATCGTATAATATGTGGCCTTTTGTGACTTGCTTCTTTCGCCTAGGGTTTTGTTTTTATCATTCATCCATGTTGTTTATGGTTCAATAATATACCATTGTATGGATTTATAACATTTTTTGTTTATCCATTCATCAATTAATGAACATTTGGGTTGCTTCCATTTTTTTTGGCTACTATGAATAATGCTTCTTTGAACATTTGTGTACAAGTTTTATATTAACATATTTTCATTTATCTAGGAGTGAAATTTCTGGGTCATATGGCAACTCTTGCTTCACTTTTCAAGATTTTCTTTTTGTCTTTGGCTTTCATCACTTTGATCATGATGTACCTATGTTGGGATATCTATGAATCTATCCATGTGGAGTTAACTGAGCTTCTTGGATATGTAGATTAACGTTTGTCATCAAATTTCAAAAGTTTTTGGACATTATTTCGTCAATATTCTTTCTGCCCCTTAGTCATTCTTCTTTCTGTGATCCACAGACCTCTGAATCTCTGTACATTTTCCCCATTTTTTTTCTCTCTATTCATCAAACTGGATAATCTCAAATAACCTATCTTTAGTGTTACTGATTTTTTCTTCTCCTTTCTCAAGTCTACCACTGAGTCCCTCCAGTGAATTTTTCATTTCTGTTGTTGTACCTTTCAACTCCAGATTTTTATTTGGTTCCTTTTTATAATTTTTATTTCTTTTTTGAAATTCTCTATTTGATTCTCTCTCATTCTTATACTTTCCTTTATTCTTTAGACATGGCTTCCTTTAGCTCTTTAAACATACTTAAAATAGTTAAAAGTTTTTGCCTAGTAACTCCCAATGTCTGGAATTCTCAGAGACAGTGTCAACTGGTTGCTTTTTTTCCCCTATTTATGAGTCATACTTTCTTGTTTCTTTGCATGTTCCATAGTTTATTTTTGAAACCAGTCATGTCAAATAAAATTGTAGCAACTCTGGAAATCAGATTCTCCTTGCCTCCCAGGATTTGTTGTTGTTGTTTGCCTAGTGACTTTTCTGAACTTATTCTATAAAGCATTTACTTGGTTGTTGTGGCCACCAAAGTCACTGCTTGGTTTGTGTAATGACCCATTAATGATTGGACAGAGATTTCCTTAAACACTTGTAACGAGTAGATCTTGTAGTCTTTGATAAGGGCCACTGTGTGTGTGTTAGAGAAGTCCTTTAACAATCATTCATGTAGTTTACAACTCTACTTTAGCCTTACTTGGCATTTGTGCAGACCTCAAGGTCAATCAGAGGTGAGAGCTTAGGACATTTTTGGGTCTTCTTTTGAGCATATGCATGGCCTTAATGCATGTATGTGCATGACTGTCTAGATTACCAGAAATAAGGCATCTCATCCCTCAGTCTTTTAAGCTTTTTCATTAGTCTAATATTTGCCCCACCTCTTATCCATTGCCTCAGGCTAATGTGCTGCTAAAACATTTATAAATATCTCCTTATCCTCAGAAACTTTTAGCACTGGATAAGTTTGAGCGAGGTGGAATAAAGACAAGCCCTTTCAGTGGAGTTTTCCAGGGACCCACCAGACAGGTAAAATAATGACTTCTCTTTGGGGGCGAGTTTTAGCCCTGTTTGCTCCGTCCCATGCCTGGCATGGATGCTGTTACTTTTGGAGGCTCAGCAGAGCGGAAAGTGGGAGATAGCGAAAGTTAAAATGCCACAAGCTGGTTGCTCTTCCTGAGGTTCAGCCATTTTCCTGCCTAAATGCTCCTCAGGTTCTCAGGTTGCAGTTAGTTAATATCCAGAGGTCTGACTTTTTTGCCAGGTTTTTTTTTTTTTTTTTTTTTGCTTTTATGGAGTTCCTCCTTCTGCCATTTAACTATCTTAATTAATTTTTAAATTTAAGAGTTCAGTTGACCTTTGAACAATGTGAATGTTCAAGGGGCACTGACATTTGAAGCAGTTGAAAATCCATGCATAACTCATAGTCAGTTCTCCATATCCACGGTTCTTCAGTAAATGCTATTCCTCCTTATCCGGGGTTCTGCATCTGCTAATTCAACCAACCTAGTACAGTGTAGTACTGTAATATTTACTGTTGAAAAAAAATCTGTGTATAAGTGGGCCTGAGTACTTCAAACCCATCTTGTTCAAGGGTTAATAGTATTTCTAACATTTCCCAAGTTGGTTTTAAAGTTCATGTGAAGAATAAATAATGAGTAACTTGAAAGTCCTTGAAGTGAGTAATGATGTAAGAATAGTCCTGCCTAGTATTAAGACATTTTAAAAGTACAATGATTGGGTTAACGATCTGGCATTGCCGTGAGCTGTGGTGTAGGTCGCAGACGCAGCTCGGATCTGGTGTTGCTGTGGCTGTGGTGTAGGCTGGTGACTACAGCTCCGATTGGACTCCTCGCCTGGGAACCTCCATATGCCGTGGGTGCGGCCCTAAAATGACAAAAGACAAATAATAATAATAATAATAATAATAATAATAATAATAAAAGTACAATGATTAAAATAGCATAGTACTGGCAATAAATAGGTCAGTGGAACAGAAACAAGAGTCCAGAAGAGGAGCCAATCTGTGTGATAATTTAATACATAATACCAATGCAATGTATGTCAATGAGAAAGAAACATTTAGTAAATTCACTAGCATTAGGGAAAAAATTAAATTGGATTCTTATCTAATTTCTTACAACATAAGTTCCAAATGTATCAAAGGTGTAAACATAAAATGAAAATCATTAAAATAATGGGAGAATAATCTTTGAGTAGGTACAACACTATGGAAGAGAGAATAATAATCTTTGAGTAGGTACAACACTATGGAAGCAAGCTAAATATTCATCAAAGTAAAATAGACAAGCACATTTTGTATATTCATACTTGACAGTAATATACAACAATGAAAATAAATGAACCACAGCTATTTACAGTAACATACTTGAGCCTCAGAAACATAAGGATGAGTTTTTTTATATGGAATTTAAAATGAGCAAAATAAACTGTATTTTTAGGGATGCATACAAATGAGGTAAAATTGTAAAGAAGCAAAAGAAAATGATTATTACAAAAAACCACGATGGTGGTGACCTCTGGGGTGATGCCGGTACTGTGAACACGGAGGGACTTAGAGGAGGTTTCTGCTGGGCTGGCGGTGTTCCATTTCTGGACTTGGTTAGTAACTTTGTGGATACTTATTTTACAGTAATTTATTAAACCATTTCACTTAGATTTATGAAGTTTCCTGTAAGATGGTTATATTGCAGCATAAAAGAAGAAAAATTACGGACAGGATGTAGTTTGATGTTGAGTAGCATTATATCTTGGTTAAATTTTAATTTTGAGATTATTTATATTTTTAATGTCTTCCTAGATTCCTCTAGATTCATAGTTTGTACTATTTAGAGAAATCGCTCTCTTTTCCCAAGGATTTCTGTAGCCCACTTTCTAGGAAATGCTACAGTAGCAATAATTGAATTACATTACAGAGACATATGGAAATCCACAGGATTAAGTGGCTGCTGCCAAAATTCAATTCTACTGCTACATGGGATAAACCAGGCCCTACCTTTCTTCCAGTATAATCTGGACTTCACATCTAGATCTATAGAAAGCTGATCTCCAGTCCTGGGTTTATAGGATTGAATTTATTAACTTAATTTATAAAGATTATACTTACCTTGCAAGGCTGTTGGTATGGTGGCCACTATGCATTTTTAATGAAACAAGACAAATAATAGCATAAATGATTGCTCCAGAACCAGACAATAATGTTCTTTCGTTGCATACATTTGAGGGAAATGTTTTTTTAACAAGGGTTTGATACGATTGCCTGTTGCTTCATCTTATTGTTTGATTTTTTTTTTCTTTCTTTCAAAAACGGATCCTGATCTATCTCCTCCATGTATCCCAGGACATTTGTTTACTCACTGCTCACTAGAGGGAGGCCTTTTCCAGTTGTATTCCTTTTCAGAGGCTTTGTCTTCTGCATGGGAAATGGACTCCTTCAAGGCTACTATCTGGTTTACTGTGCTGAATACCCTGCTGCGTGGTACACAGACATACGGTTTAGCCTAGGTAAGTAAATCTGACGGCTTCTCACCACGACCCAGATAATACCCCTTCCTGCAAGTTAAATCACCATCACCCCTCCCCTTTCTGCCGTAGCCTCCGGAAGATTCCATCCTCCGCCTTCTCCCCGCCACCCTGGTCTTTTCTCCATATAGCAGCCTGGGAGGTCTTTGAAAAACATCACGTTGTTCCCCATCTCCAAACCCTCCAACACATTTCTTCTGCTCTCAGGATAAAGTACAAAGTCCTTACCACTGCTTATGAAACTCAGATATTCTTGGTCCTGCCTCATTTCCTGACTTCCTTTCCTATCTCCATCCATCTCACTCACCATGCTGTAACCTCAGTGGCCTTCCTGCTGGACCTGAAATGGTCAAAGTTGTCCTGCCCCAGAGTTTTTGTAAAGACTACATCCTCTGCCTGGAATGCTCAGAGCCAGTATACTCATGGAGCTTGGTCCTTCCCCTTTATTTAGGTCTCTCTTAATTTGCACCTCTCCGGAGAGATGTCCTGATCACCCATCTAATACAGAAGAAAACACTGATCACTGAATTTTTTTTTTTCATTGTCTGTGAGAGAAACTAAAATTCTTTACTAAAGTATAGGTTCAATTGCTTGCACATTATTTTGGCTCAAACGAAAAAGACAGAGATTATCCTTCATTCCTCTCTTTACATCACACATCACATTCTCTCCATCAGCTTAGTGCAGCTGCATCTAGTTCCCAAACATGTGCTGACTGGGCTCTGTTCTCCCTGACTGCACTGCTTCATCCTTCTGGGCCGTGAGGACCTCCTGCCTGGACTGCCGCAGTGACCTTCAGACTAAACCTCCTCCAAACAGTCCTGGCCTTCAATAGCCCGGTCTCCGCACAGCAGTCAGAGCGAACATTTGAACACACAAACGGCCAGGGGATTCATTGTATGAATGCTGAATCATGCTCACAATGGAGCTTTCTGGAGTCACAAAAACAACCAAACAAAGCAAAACAAAAGCGAGGAACATCTCTGTGCTCATGTGGAGACAGCTCCAGAACATGTGGTTAAATGAAGTGTGCACAGTGTATATAGCATGCTCTTTTACTGTTGTTGTTGTTATTTTTTGCTTTTTAGGGCCATACCCGTGGCATATGGAGGTTCCCAGGGGTCAAATCAGAGCTGCAACTGCCTGTCTATACCGCAGCCACAGCAATGCAGGATCTGGGCCATTAGCCACGTCTGCAAACTACACTACAGCTCACAGCAACGCCAGATCCTTAACCCACTGAGTGAGGCCAGGGATCAGACCCTCATCCTCACGGATACTAGTCGTACTTAACCTGCTGAGTCTCGACAGGACCTCCAAGAAAAGATACTAACTTTTTTTTTTTTTGCCTTATCTAGCCTCCGAGCTCCTGGGGAACTTCTTAGCAGCATCATGAACAGTGGTTTAAGGGTGACCTAAAATGAGAAAATACCCTGTGAAATCTGTTCCATAGAAACCTCATAACTTAGTATGAAATAAACCTCATAACTTAGTATGAAATAAAAGAATATATATATATATATGTATGAATGGGCTACTCTGCTGTACAGCAGAAGGAACATTGTAAATCAACCATACTTTAGTAAAAATTTTAAAAAATCCAAATGAAAGAAAGTTCTTCAACACTGAGCAGAAACTAATAAATGTACCTAACTGTAAGTAACCACACAGGAAAATGATTTATGTCAGGTTACGGGAAATACAGAGAATAAAGAAATAAGTTAGGAGTTCCTGTCATGGCACAGCGGTTAACGAATCCGACTAGGAACCATGAGGTTGCAGGTTCGATCCCTGGCCTTGCTCAGTGAGTCAACGATCCAGTGTTGCTGTGAGCTGTGGTATAGGTTGTAGATGCGGCTCGGATCCCGCGTTGCTGTGTCTTCGGCGTAGGCTGGCGGCTACAGCTACGATTAGACCCCTAGCCCGGGAACCTCCATATGCCGTGGGTACAGCCCTAAAATGACCAAAAAAAAGGAAAAAGTAATAAGTTAGATGCCACCATGAGCAGGTAAGCCAGTCTTATCTAGAAAAGCGGCCATTCTGAGGGACGACTGTCTGGTGTTTTCAGGTAGTCAGGGTACTGGAAAAAAGGCAGCAGTCTGGCCTAGATTAAAATGGCCTTAAAGGATTTAATGACTTGATGTCAGGTGTGATTCCTATATTGGACTGTGGTTGACACCGATCAGCTAGAAGAGTATTCTGGGGTCATTTGAGGAAATTGGAATGTGCCTAGATAGCACATAAGATGAAGATCTGGAAGGATATGCACTCAGGTGTCGGATGGTAGTAATTCCTGGGTGGTGGGAATAAAGTGTCTTGGTTTCCTTGTTTTTGCTAATTAGTGTTTCATCTTCCACAAAACATACATGCTTCTTTTCTAGTAATAATAAACCGAGGGTTCCTGCTCTGGCACAGCAGGTTAAGAACCCAGCCGCAGCGGCTAGGGTCTCTGCGGAGCTGTGGGTTTTAACCCCCTCCCAGCACGTGGGTTAAATGATCCAGCATTGCCCAAATTGTGGCATAGTTTCACAGCTGTGGCTTGGATTCAGTTCCTGGCCCAGGAACTTGCATATGTTGCTGGTGCGGCCATGAAAAAAACAAAACAAAACCACAAGACTGACATCAGATCCTATTTCTCCCTGCTTAAAACCTGCCAGTGGCTTCCTGTTGCACTTAAAAACCCAAATTCCCTCCCAAGGCCCATAGAGCTTGATGTGATTTTGAAACATCATCCTGTTCATCTCATTTCCCTGTCTATCTTCAGGTGTTAACTGCAACACCTTCCTTCTGTTTCTTAGACATGCTAAACCTGTACTAGCCTCAGGACCTTTGCATCTCTTAGTCCCTCTACCAGAATGCTCTCTCCCAGATCTTTGTATTCTCATTATTCAAATCATAGGACAGATGCCAGGTTTTCAGAAAAGCTTTCCCTATTGACCTCATCTAAAGTAGAGGCACCTCCTCCCACCCCAGTTTACTCTCTATCTCATTATCCTACTTTGACTTTCTGCTTTGTAGTGTATTATGTGATTTTTAATTGTTTCATTATTTTAATTCATTTCTGTTTCCCCATGGAAATGTAAGCTCTATGAGAACAGACACCTTGACTGTTTTTATCATTACTACACCCCTGGTGTTTAGGACAGTGCTTGGTACATAGTAAGACCTCAATAAAATATTATTTGAATAAGTGGATGAAAGAACCAACCCATGAATGAGTCTCATACCATCCTTATAAGACAGGTACTGTTAGAATCTACATTTAAAATTTTTTTAATTTTGTTTTTTTTAATTTTAAGTTTTTTGGTTATAGTTGATTTACAATGTTCTGTCAATTTCTGCTGCTGTACAGCAAGGTGACCCAGTCCCAGTCATACATATATACATCATTGTTTTTCTCACATTATCCTCCATCATGTTGCATCACAAGTGTCTAGATATAGTTTCCTGTGCTATACAGCAGGATCTCATGGCGTATTCACTCCAAATGCAATAGTTTGCATCTATGAACCAGAAAATCCCAGTCTATTCCACTCCCTCCCCTTCCCTCTTGGCAACCACAAGTCTGTTCTCCAAGTCCATGAGTTTCTTTTCCATAGATGGGTTCACTTGTGCCATATATTAGATTCCAGATATAAATGATATCATACAATATTTGTTTTTCTCTTTTTGACTTACTTCACTTAGTATGAGAGTCTCTAGTTCCATCCATGTTGTTGCAAATGGCATCATTTTGTTCTTTTTCATGGCTGAGTAATATTCCATTGTGTATATATACCACATCTTCTTAGTCCGTTCATCTGTTGATGGACATTTAGGTTGTTTCCATGTCTTGGCTATTGTGAAAAGTGCTGCAATGAACATAGGGGTGCATGTATTGTTTTTAATGAAAGTTTTATCCAGATATATGCCCAGGAGTGGGATTGCTGGGTCATGTGGTATTTTTGTAGTTAGTTTTCTGAGGTATTTCCATACTGTTTTCCATATTGGTTGTACCAGTTTACACTCCCATCAACAGTGAAGGAGGGTTCTCTTTTCTCCACACTCCTTCAGCATTTGTTATTTGTTGACTTGTTAATGATGGCCAAGAGTCTACATTTTATAGATAAGAAAACTGAGGCTGAGAGAGGTAAAGTGACTTGCTTAAGGACACACAGACATCAAATCTAAGGTGTCTGCTTTTCCACTGCTGTGAGTGCTTCTCCCCTCCGTCTTACCCGCTTTCCCTCTCTCCATTGCCGTCCCTTTCCAGGTTCCCTTCTTCCAGGCTAATAATCTATTGACTAGACAAGTTTGAAAAGCATTGTTTTATATCATAGCAATTGAGGTGAGAGTAGATCTGATTGCTTATTTGTTTGATTGTTTTTGTTGTTATTTCTTTTAAGGCCATACCCATGGCCTATGGAAGTTCCTGGGCCGGGGACTGAATCTGAGATGCAGCTGCAACTTGAGCTGAAGCTGCGCTGTGGCAACTCTGGATCATCTTAACCCACTGTGCTGGGCTGGGAATTGAACCCATGCCTTTGGATTCTTAACCACTGTGCCTACAGCAGAAACTCCAGATTCTGACTGTTTTTAATTCCACTGTTCTTTTTGCCTGAAGTATTTTGATCAGCACAAATACACTATGCTGAGAGGTGGGGTTGGGCATCTGTGTGGAATACTGAGTATTTCTGGGCCCAGTGGGACGGAAGTCTGAGCATTCCTGATCCTGGCTCTCCTCCTCTCAGACCAGGGCCCTTTCAGTACCAGTGGATGGAGAGGGGTCATATGTGTGTGAATGAGCAGTGGTGGAAAACAGTTTGCTAGGTGCCAAGCTCTTTAATTACTGACATGGATATATATCAATCAATAGTGCTCTCAGCAATAAGTCACAGGAAGCCAACTCCTAGTGCCTTAAATAATTAAGGATTTATTTATTTTATAATGATTTTTATTTTTTCCATTTATTATTTACAGTATTCATTTATTTTTATTTTTGGCCGCGCCTGAAGCACATAGAAGTCCCAGGGCCAGATATCAAACTCATGCCACAATAATGACCTGGGCCAGTGCAGTGACAATGCTGGATCCCTAACCCACTGCGCCACAAGGGAACTCTGGAGAATTTATATTTCTTACATAATAAGAACTTCCAAAGGCTTCTGCATTCTTTCAGCGGCTTACTGATGTCGTTAAGACCCTAGGTGCTTTCTTTCTGCTCCACTGTTCTGAGCATAGTTACCTCACATCCTCATGACAGCCACTTCATGATTGCAAGACAGTTCCTATAGCTCACGTTATGACATCTGTCTCTGAAGGAAGAGGGAGGCAGTAGAGGCACCAGTCCCTTCTTCCCCCTTTACCAGAAAAGGTTTCCAAGGAAGCCTCCAGAAGACTTCCCTTTACATCCTCTTGGCATAACTATGTCACAAGACCACGTTTCAGCCTTCCAACCTCTATTGTGGAGGATGGCAAAGGAGAAGGGGTTGGAATTGGCTGTCGAGTTTGGCAAACAAGGTTTGACTATTTGTGAATGAGCTAAAGGCTTCCTTGCTATTTATTCATTCATTTATTTGTTTATTATTTAAGCGTTGGGTGATAGTATTGCCTCCCTCTCTCTTCTCCCACTCGCCTCCATCACATGACTCTCCGCATTTTCAGACTTTTGGTCTCTGAAAGAGAACAGCCACTCCATTCAAATTGGGGACCCCTTTTTTTCTTGCCATATCGTATTCCTAGAATTCAAAGTTAAATGCCCTTTCCTTCATTTTTTAGGAAAAAAAACCTTAGCTTGTGAGAAAACCACCAAAATCAGGATACGTTTTCACTTCTCTCTCTCTTCTTTTCCCAGGTGTCTTTTTATTTATTTTGGGCATGGGAATCAACATTCATAGCGACTATATATTGCGCAAGCTCAGGAAGCCTGGAGAAATCATCTATAAGATTCCACAAGGTAATGTCTCCTCTGCCTCCAGATTCCCACTCTTCCTGGAGAGCCTGTCCCAGGTATTATGCTGTGAGTAACACACGGAGAGGGACCAGAGCGAACAAATGACAAGCTACATCCCAGTATGCCCCTGACTTTTCCTCCACATCTCGTCCTGTCCCACAACACATTTGCTCTTCTGATCTGAACCTGGAAGTTCAAAAGTCCTCAGGAAGGTTCATGATCACAACACTCTGAAGGTGGGCAGAGCACGGGGTTTGGGGTAGGGTGGAAGCAGGGTGCCACTTAGTTATACTAGGTGATTATCATGTGCTGTATTAGGGTTCTCCAGAGAAACAGAGCCAATAGAATGTAGACATAGATATTGATAAATAATGAGATTTATTATGAGGAATTGGCTACCATGATTGTGAAGGCTGAGAAATCCCATGATCTGCCATCTGCAAGGTGGGACCCTTAGAGAGTAGGCAGTGTAATTTCCAGTCTTAAGTCCCAAGGCCTGAGATTTAAGAGAGCTTCTCTGGAAGTTCCAGTCTGAGTGCAGGAGAAGACCTGTCCCAGATCAAAAACAGAGTAAATTCTCCCTTACTCTGCCTTTGTTTTTGTTTTGTTTTTTAAGGCAGCACGTGTGACACTTGGAAGTTCTTAGGCTAGGGGTCGAATCAGAGCTGCAGCTGCCAGCCTACACCACAGCCACAGGAACGCAGGATCTGAGCTGCATCTGCGACCTACATCACAGCTCTCGGCAGCGCCGAAGACTCAACCCAGTGAGCAAAGCCATGAATTAAACCTGTATCCTCATGGTTGGGTTCATTACTGCTGAGCCACAATGGGAACTCCATTCTGTCTTTTGCTATATTCAGGCCTCCAGTGGATTGGATGCCCATCAGCCCTGGGACAACAATCTGTTTACTGTATTGACACAAATGTTAATCTCATCCGGAAACACCCTCATGGACACATCCAGAAATAATGATTGGCCAAATACCTGGGCCCCCCCATGGCCCAGTCAAGTTGATACAAAATTTTAACCATCATATATACATGGTGTTTGTCCTTCCCGGGTTAGCAAATAAAGCTGAATCATGCATGTCCAGCAAATCTGTCCTCTTCAGTAAGTCTTACGAGCCTTACCTAGTGAGTAGCCCGCAATAGTATTTGTTTATTTGCTGCCACTTGTATGTCCTTAAAGGTGTAGAGAACCATATTTACCTAATCAAAAATTAGGATAGCAAGTATTACAAATGCCTTTTCAGTGATAAAGGCACAGAATGTTTGAAGTCCTTGCTGTTCCTAAGTAACAACCAGGGTGTGAGGTGTCTGACAAATAGAAGTAGGTGGGAGTGAATTAGTCCAAGTCATCCTTCAACTTTAGGTGGGTATTTGTGTAGATCAATAGTTCCCACCCTTTTTGATGTAAATATAACCCTTTATTTACATTTTAAAAAAATTACTGAATTATGGCATGATGTTAGCACAGATTAATATCCACTGATTAAAAAATGGACAAAGCTACTTTGAATTCTGTAGCACACCTCAATAACTTTGAATGTTGCTAACATCCTCACAATGTCTACATCAAACAAAAGTAACACTATAGGTTGAAATATACCATTTTTATATTCATGGGCTATTTAGAGACTTTGTAGTAGGCCAGTGGTTCCTCCTGGGGCCTGGGGCATTCTAGGTCAGGAACCTTGGATGCAGTGTCATCCTTAAGGATGACAACTTTCAGGGGCTTTGATTTTTAAGTCTTTACACAGGAACTAGACCAAGAAGAGCAGAGAAAGCTCTTAAAAGATAGATTGCCAAGATTGGTTTCCAACTACTAAGTTGTGTTAGATAATGACTTAAAAACAAAATATTCTTTTTTTTATTTTTTTTGGCTTTTTGCCTTATCTAGGGCCGTACCCATGGCATATGGAGGTTCCCAGGTTAGGGGTCTAACAGGAGCTGTAGCTGCCGGCCTTCACCACAGCCACAGCAACGCGGGATCTGAGCCGCATCTGCAAACTTCACCGCAGCTCACGGCAACGCTAGATCCTTAACCCACTGATCAAGGCCAGGGATCGAACCCGCAACCTCACGGTTCTTAGTCGGATTCGTTAACCACTGAGCCACAACGGGAACTCCAAAAAAACAAAATATTCTTTATGTAAGTATGGAAAGAAAAAGATTGTTTTGGATGAGACTTTCCTAGTTTAGTGTGGGGCAGAAATTTTGAGTGTAGCTATATTTCTTATCATTAGAAATGTATTGATTTCTGGTTACGGTTTTGCAATTAGAAATAGTGTTTGGATAGAAAAGGTAACCTTTAAAACCCATAGAAACAGACTTCCCCAGTCTCCGGGCAAAAGCCCTGTGGCTCCCACCCTGTACTTTAAATGTGAACAGAGCGTACTGCTTTGCAGAAGTGGGAGAGCAAATGCCAAAGGAGAGTCTGACTGCTTCTCACATCAGTTCAGGTTTTTATTATTTTCACGTGATACATTGTTTCATTTTGCGTGAGACCGTGAATGTGATGTGGGCTGATGGGCAGTGTGGGTGTTCAGGGAAGGAGTGAGAAGGTGACAGATGCTTGGAAATGTTACTTCACAGAATGAAACAACCCCCAGACCATCTGCACCTCATCCTTGTCCTGTCCAGAGCCAGTGATCCAGCAGTGGCTGGAGATCTGGATAGAGCCCATCCAGCAGTTGTGGCTACTCCTCATAATTCTAGAATGTTCCAAAGGCTTCAGGCCGGCGATATTTTGTTTTCCCTTCTCCCCAAGAGGTTTCCACCAAACTCCCCTTAGTCTGAAGGCAGTCTCCAGCCCCACGTTCGTCCTAGGTGCCGTGTGTACTTGGTAACAAAGCAGAGGGGTTTTAACATGGTGATGGTCCAATGCAGGAGATTGACTTGTTGATTCTTCCACATGCAGGTGGCTTGTTCACGTATGTTTCTGGAGCCAATTTCCTTGGTGAGATCATTGAATGGATCGGCTATGCCTTGGCCACTTGGTCCCTCCCAGCACTTGCATTTGCATTTTTCTCACTTTGTTTCCTTGGGCTGCGAGCTTTTCACCACCATAGGTAAACTTTTCAATCAAGGTGGCGGCATCACACATACCTTTCTTCCCCAAAGAGGCTTTTATTAATACACGGAGTTAGGTTTAGAAACCTGAGATTTATTTTTTACAAGGTAAGGTTGATACAGTAATCCAGATGGGTAAATTTTTGACTTCTTGGGCTTTACTAAAGTTGGAATTTAGCTGGATGACAGTAGCAGTAACAGGTGTTTTTTTTTTTTTTTGGCCTATGAGCAAAACCAAACCCACATAGATAGGGGCACCCGAGGTGATTTGGGAAGCCACCTGCCGCCTTGTTGAAGAAGGCTTCCCAGAGAGAAGCAGTTTGTGTCCACAGGAGTTAGTTGACCCAGGCTGTGTGCCCTCCTATCAGGCTGAGCTGGCAATGGCTGCTGTCAGGCGGTGGGCTGTACGTAAGAGTCAGGAGGTTCAGGATGTAGCTTCACTTCCATGCTCCAGCTCAATGCACGTCCCCCACATCTCTCCAAGTATGTTCCATGGGTAGGACAATGGGTAGCACTTTCCAGAGCTTCACAGGTAATTCTGAGGCACAGCTAGGATAGAGAACCACTGGGGAAAAGCACCATTCTGTACGTAGTGTGACCGCCATATTTAATTCTAGGTTTGGTGCTAACAGTTCAGGTAACTGCAGATTCTAGGAAACTCCAGGATTATTTTCTGGAATCCGTGTAACCCCAGAGCTTACTTTGGTACTCTCCTCCTTCCCCCTCCCCACGTTCCACAAATCATAACCAAGGTCATCGCTGGCTTCCTGGAAAGTTAGGGTCAAGAATGGTGTACTTGTGTGGTGCAGTTTGGGGACTGTGCCATCTGCTGGGGAGTGCTGGGAATTGCAGGGTGTAGGGTCGGCCCACTGTTGGTTGAGCCTAAAGCTTTACTAACTCCCACCTCCCTTCCAGTCCTGCACAGTGGGGGGTGGTGGTGGGGAACAAAAGAGTTAAGTAAAAGTATCACCGGAAGGGAAAGGGTTACATGCTAAGTTGCCATCAGCTTTTAAGGCGAATTTCAGATCCTTTCTCTGAACTGGGGCTGGAGGAAAGAGAGCCTGTGGTTACTGGTGACAGAAAGGGGAGGAATGTCTAATGGGAGGAGAGACTTGGGACCAGGGCCCTGAAGGAACCCCTTACACTCCTGTGTGGGCATCTTAGTCCTGTTAATGATTAATTTCATAGTTTTGAAGGTTAAACTAAGAATGGGTACTCTTCCTGGGAGTGGAATGTATGCAGAGACCTGGTAGAAATGAATGAAACAGCCACGGTCCTCATGAACTATCCCTGCCATCTCCTGGGCTGGGGGAGGTGCCGGAGAGCCCCCCGCTGTGAGGGTCAGTGTGTGGGTTCTCCCCCAGTCAGGGTGGCCTGTTGCTCACCAAGATCAGAGGGGCAGAGGAGAGGACAGGGTGTCAGTTCGCTGTTGGAGGGCCCTGGGAGGTGTGGATTCTGCTGGACTTGGTCAGAGGAACAGCAGTTCCACCAGGGGTTCCAGCTGGCGCAACAGCAAAATCCAAACGGAGGCCCTGTCCTTTTCTGTCAGCCTGCTTAAGACGGGAAGGCTAGAGGGCTTCCTTTTTATCGGGCTCACTGGGGTTTGGGAGAGTTGGCTCAGCAGACCTTAAAGCACAGCATGGAGAAACAGCCACCTCCTGTGAGATATTATTCCTATTTGTTCCTCAGTTCAAACTCTGGCACTTGAACAGAGTGTATCAATTTGATTATAGCTTGAGAGCTACCGGCTTCAACTAGTTAAGAGAACAGCCTGGTCACATAAAGAGAAAGCCTTTTTGCAGGAGGTATTTAGTTTCCTGGGGCTGCCCAAACCAATAACTGCTTAAAGAATAGCCGTTTTTTCCCCTGGGTGACTTAAAGAATAGCCATTTTTTCCCTCATGGTTCTGGAGGCAGAAGTCTGAACTCAAGGTGGGCAGGGCCATGCTCTCTCTGAAGGCTCGAGAGAAGAAGCCTTCCTCACCTCTTCCAGCTTCTGGTGGTGGCCGGCAATCCGTGGTATTTGTGGCTTACAGCTGCGTCACTCTAATGCCTGCCTCTGTCTTCACGTGGCCTTCTCTCCTGTGTGTCTCTGTCTCTGTGTCTCTTCTTCCCCTTAACCGTGAGGACGCCAGCCATATTGGATCAGAGACCCACCTTGCTCCAGTGTGACTTGTCTTAACTTAATAAATTATATCTGCAATCACCCTATTTCCAAAATAAGGTCACCTTCTCAGGTCCTCGGGGTTAGAACTTCCACATATATTTTTAGAGGGGTGGCCATTCAACCCGTAATACAAGGTAACATTTTCTTGGCATTCCCAGGCCTCATAAAGGGATATTTTTCCTGGAAACATGACCAGTTCTCTAGGGCTAACCTTGCCCATGCTTTTTGCGGTCTCTGGTTCTCTGTATTTCTCAGTTGAATCCACTGAGCAATTCTTTCTGGCTATATTTTTTTGCTGGGTAAAATATACATAACATAAAATTTATCGTTTTAATAATTTCAAGTGTATAATTCGGTGGTGTCAGATACTTTCATCACATTGCGATCCTCTGGCTATTGCTTTTTATTTCTCAACTTGAGAAGCGTCAACATTTACAAGAGATAGGGTGCAGGTGGGGGGAGAAGATAGATGCCTGCCTGCAAGAGGCAGGCCCTGGATGACTGCAGGCTGATTTGTCACAGGGAATCTCAAACAGATCAAAATTCAGTGGTTGACCACTGCTTGGTTATATTTGTAATGATTCCTTTCTTGTCTTTTAGATTCTATGTCAAGATGTTTGAGGACTACCCCAAGTCTCGAAAAGCCCTTATTCCATTTATCTTTTAAAGAAACCAAATAAAAAAGGAACAAAGTCCCCGGCAATCTTGTTGAAAAGCCATCAAGCTGCTGAACCTGTAACTTTTAAAGTCCCACTGTGTATGTGTAATAGTTGGCCTCTGGTGTTCTGGCAGGTGGCCTGAGGATTCTGCACAGGCCCCCTTAGTATTTCCTCGAATCCTCCCTGCGAGTCTCTACCCTGATTTCCTATTGAAACTTCAACAAGGCCCCCTTTTATGCAGAGATATCTGCTTCTTAGCTCTTCCTCATAGAAAGTGCAAACTTCCCTACGTATTTTTTTCTTTGAATGACCCAAGTCCATGTGACTTTGTAGCTAGGCTGTATCAATATAAGACAGCTCTGTATTTGAGACTGTTTTGAGTTGAGGGCAGTGTTTACAGAATTTATTAAAGGTATACATTTAACACCTATGCAGATCAGCAGAGATTTAAATTCTAAAGTTGCACAGACCCAGAGCAAATCTCCCAAGTGAAAACCCAGTCATATCTTCCTTGTCCTCAGTTAATTTTGAAAGATGTGACAAGATTAAGTAGACTCTTCATAGAGGAGCACTCTCTTCATATGGCTGAAAATGCAATGACCCCATTTCAAATCTGTGCAGTCTTAGCGCCTCTGTGTTCCTGAAGATTTCACAGACCCTGTTAGAGATATAGCCTAACGTAGAAAACAGGTGTTGGTTTTTACTGAAGGTCAGGTTTTAATAACCACAAAGAAGAAGTCATGACTCTGGCTGACTACAGAGAGAATGAAAAAGTGTTGTATAATATTCTACACACCCTCTTTTCTTGGAAACCAGTGGAAATATTGAAACAATGAAAGTGTCAGATATTGGAAATTGCCAAGTAAGAGCATATGCTGGTGCCCTGAGGAGACAGGTACCATGACTGAAGCATCTCAGAAGCAACCCTTCCCTTCTGGGGTTTCTGCATCACAGTCCTCGGGATCTGATCAAGAAGGAGTTCTCCTAGGAGTGCCTTGAACTTCAGTACTCAAAAGTCCTAGGGGCAGAGGCTGAAACTGCAACCGAAGTGACACCTCTGGGGAGAAACCTGTTTTCTTTGGGTCGACAGTGTTTCATACATAGTTTTATTTTGTTTTACATTTAAAGTTTCCAAAATTTGAAATTTAGGTAATTTCTACGTTTTCTAGTTTCCTTTAAAAAGTTGGAAGATCTGGGCATGTGGAACCTGCTGAGAACTGGGACTGATCAGCCGGTACAAATGAGAATTTGCAACGTCTGAGGAGGGGGGTCACCTTCGTATGGGTGCTAAGACTTTGGACTCTCTAAAGAAGGGGTTGAACACTCATAATCAGAATGTAAAACAGTATCTGTCTCTGTAGGTCCCGGTTTATGGCCAGCGTGGGTTGGTAATATTTAGCAAAGCCCTTTGAGAAATGAACACCAGTTTTATCAGCTGCAGTGCTAAGTCCAGGAATTAACTGTATAAGACACATAAGACATTCAAAAGATCTGAAGATGATGTGGGTTACTGAAAAATACAAACTGTAATCATATAAATACATGTTTTGCTGTTTATTAAATGCTTCTCATATCATGGATGTTAAATAATTTTTTTGAATTAAAAGATCCCAGAACACATGATTTTCATAAGGTGTTCAGTTGTGTTTGTTCCCTCTTTATTCTGTTTCTTTTTTCTTTCCTTTTTTTTAAACCCCATCCCCACCCTGAATATTGCTTCCTTTTTTCTCTTCTCTCTTTATTTTGCCAATTTGAAATTCAGGGCTCTGAGCTGAAAATAAAAGAGAAATATGACTCATACAGCTTGTCACCCACAGCTCAGAACTCCAAGCAGATGCAGTAAAGGTGCAGTAGAATGTGCTAAGCCTGGATGCCACCCCTAGTGTCAAGAATACACGGGGCAGTGGGGGAAACAGTAAAATAAATCTTAAGGTATAGCTTGATCTCTGTGACATAAAAGACTTCAAGTTCTAGCCATGACACTGAAAACTGTCTGTATGAAACCATTTATCTTATTACCATTGAAAGCACCTGGGCCAGTCCTTGAAATGTAGGATATGCTCAATAAATGGTAGCTACTATCTGCCCAGTGTGTGCAATCTTGGGAGAAAACCGCTATTCAGCAATTGCATATTTTTGCCACCAGAGGGTGCGCTCTAGAATTTTATTTAGGACAACCCTGATTTACTAAGGTTAACTAACCTGTTTGGAAACTTAAGAAACTACTGTCATTTCAAGTTAACGTGATCATGGACCTTTGTAATTTAAATATAGGGTAAAATAAACTTCATGTAATCTTAAATATTCTTTTAGTTACAGGTATTCTCAGTGCTCTAGGGCTATTGTTTTCAACTCGATTTCTCTGTGTAAGTCTAGCATATATATGCAGATGGAATATAATAAAAGTCTGAAGGCATGCTTATCCCTAAACATATTTCCCTTTTCTTCTGAAACTGGAATGCAAAAAAATGTATATATGGTGAATTTAGGTTTCTTTGGAGTGGTTTTTGAAATCAGGGGCTAAAACAAGACAGTGGCTTAGTTAACCCTGTCTTGCTCATGCTGAAACTTTCATGGAGGAGTATTTAGTAGGTGACGAAATGTTTTGTTTGTTTTCCAGAATTAAAGAGCCAAAGCACATTTAAGACATTAGCTAGTTCCACCCCTTCATATTATAGATGGTGACACAGATCCAATGTTAAAATGCCTTCAAGGTGTTGATAGCTGGTCTTACCTTGTCCCTTTAAGGAGCAGAAGTCTTTTTTTCTTCTTAAAGCACAGCAGGCTTTTACAAGAGAGACCCATCAGAGCCTACCCAGATAGGTGTGCATTTCAGGCCTAAACACACTCATTCACTCAACGATCAATTTTATCGAGTATTTGTGATACGAAAAACAGTAAGAGGTGGGAGGATATGTTGAATTAGGCTGATTCTTGCCCTACAGGTGCTGCCATTTGGATTTTTGAAAAACTCGTGCAGGAGGAAAATAGCCAGAGCTCAAATGCTGTGCCACAATTCAGAGGCACATGGATTGTGATGTGTGTGGTTTCCCTCACTCTGTGGCGAGGATCTAGCTGATGCCCTTATCATGACCCTGTTTGATAAAATGAAGGTGTAGTGGAGATGGCATTTGTGTTCAGCATGGAAAAGCCGGTAAGTCACAACTTCCCCTCATCCTTACCACTGACCTTCATAAGGAGCAACACTGATTCTGCTGTGTTAAGGAGAAAAGACCTTTAATGAGAAATCTGCAATTAAGCAGTGACTTAGGTGGTTTAAACCCTTTCAAAAAGCAATAAATAAACCTATGATTACTGTCCTGCAGTTCTGCCATAGCTGTCCTGACTTTTTGTGGTAGCCTTATGGCCGTCTAACTGAGAAGCAGGGGAGGAAGCTCCTGGCACTTGAAGGAATGGGCTCACAAAGACTCATTTTCGTTCTTGCCTGGCTTTATCACTCTCTAGTAGGCTGTGGGCTGAGGTCTAGGCATGGCCATTAAGCAGCGTAACAATAAGCGTAAAGCAAAACCTTCCAGAGGAGGCTGCTGATTGTTTTATAGCATCCATAGGATCCCATGATAAAAGAAAGGGCATGGTGCCACATGGTTATGTGAATGCTTGGATGGTTTAATAGCCATTGAGTAGATTTAATTTCCAAATAAGAGATTTGCTCTTTTTCTAAGTCCCCTGAACTATGATCTTAAAGGCTCTGTGTTATTTGTATTGTGTCTCATTTCTTCCCATTAACTATAGCGTGGGAATGGGTTGCTGGGGAAGATGAAAGTATGCACTAAGCTGTGTTAGTTCCTTTTGTCCTAACCTGCTTGGGTACAGGGCTTGGCTTTGCTCGGTGTCGTCAGAGTCCGGGTGAAGGATATCCAGTAGCTTCTCCCACATGGCGTGCTGGCTGGGAGGAGGAGGAGAACCTAGAGAGAAAGTGGAGGAAGGTGGGGAATATGTGGGAGCAATGGGGTGGCGTTGGGGAAGGTTAGCAGTGAAGCAAGGCCAAGGGCCCTCGGAGAGGAGGCCTCTCCCGACAGAGCAGGCTTCTTCCCTTTTCCTAGTGTCCAGGTCGGTATCAGCCAGATCCCTGCCTTATTCTCCCAGGGAAAAATCCTCCCAGCTTCTAAGAGCTCCTTTTTTATACGGGAAAAAGCTGAGTTTCTTTAAACACGAGCCACATGGCTGTGCCTCACAATAAATAATTTAATTGTATTTCTGTCTGCTCATCTCATAAAGATGGTTTTAAGTTCGCACAGCAGTGACACTTGTGAGAAAGCGGTGAAGGAATTGTTCTGAGAAGGTTATAGCAACATCCAAGCTCCCTGAGGCTAACGGGGAGAGGCGAGCAGCCAGAGGAATAAGCATCCGTCAGGGTTTTCTCTTTCCATGGGCTTTGTTGCCCTTTACTCCGGAGGCCCCAAAGGAGAGGACTAGACTAGAAAGCCAATACCATAAAGTCAATTAAATTTTGTTAATTAATTCATTAATGCATTAATTCATTTTGTTAATTCATTAATGTAAGATTCTTACACTCTCTAAAGTGAGGTATAAATATGAATGTGAATTGTGTTAAGTTAAAGATATAGGAGTTCCCATTGTGGCTCAGTGGGTAAGAACCTTATAATATCTATGAGGGTATGGGTTTGATCCCTGGCATCACTCAGTGGGTTAAGGGTCCAGCATTGCCACGAGCTGTGCCAGATGTGGCTTGGATTTGGCACTGCTGTGGCTATGGTATAGGCTGGCAGCTGCATCTCGGATTCAACTCCTAGCCTGGGAACTTCCATATGCCGTAGGAGTAGCCCAAAAGAAAGATATGTTGTGTTTAACTCTAGGGCAACGATTTTAAAAAGATATAAATTATAAACTTAACAGTGGAAAAGAAAAACAATCACAAAAAGCTACTTAATTAATCCCAATATAATGCAGGTATAGGAGAAGAAATGTAAAACACAAAAGGGGAAAATAGAAAATAGATCATATTTGTGAGGAGTCTGGGAAGGGGTCACAGACGCAGTCCCATAAATGGCCCTCATTAGATCTATCATGAAACTAGAGATAAATATGGACAAAACTCCCAATACATTTTATTGAAAATTTGGGATAGAAAAATGTAGAATATGAAAACAAGCCTTGTAGCCATTTGGTCTCTGGGGGTTCTATCTAAATCTCATCTGGTCTTCCCATTGCAGCTGAAGCCTACTCTTCCTCCATGCTTGAGGCATTCCTCTTCCCAAATTTAGAGGTGCTAGGAATGCTCCAACCTTCTCCACCCCTGATTTGGCAACTATCAGAATTACTAGCAGAACCTAATGTAGCTGAAACACCATCACACTTTGTCAACAGTTCTAATGCAATCTCCTCCATTCTAAAAGTCCTAAAAATATGTTAGGTAAAAGCAGGTTTGTTCTGCCCTGTACTGGTTTGATAGATTCATTATTTTTCTTTAGTGTGTAAGAACTGTAGAAAAAATCTAGATGCATGGTAATTGCTGAAGACACATCATATCAAAATTTTCACTCATCAGGCAAATTTATATTGAGAAAACTCGATAGTCACGTGCAGGAGAATGAATCTGAATCCTTATAAATCTTAATAAAAATTAACTCAAAGTGAATAATAAAGCTAAATGTAAGAATTATAATTATAAACCCATAGAAGCAAGCACATGAATAAATCTTTTATGCTGTTGGATTAGGCAATTATTTTTTGGATATAACACTCAAAGCACAAGCAATAAAAAGGAGATTGACAAGTTGAACTTTATCAAAATTAAAAACTTTTGTACCTTAAAGGTCACCACCAAGAAAGTAAGAAATCAACTCACAGGCTGGGAGAAAATATTTGCAAATCATGTATCAGACAAGGGACTTGTATCCTGTTATAAAAACTCTTACAACTCAATAACAAAAGGAGAGACAACCCAATTAAAAATGGACAAAGTATTTGAAAAGACATACAAATGTGCAATAAGGACGTAAAAAGATGTTCAACTTTAATCACTAGGAAAATGCAAATCAAAACCGCAGTGAAATGCCATTTCACACCCCTGAGAATAACTTTAATCAAAAAGACAATTGTGGCTCAACAGTAACGAACCCAACTAGTATCCATGAGGATGTGGGTTCGATTCCTGGTCCCGATCAGTGGATTAAGGATCTGCCATTACCATGAGCTGTAGTGTAAGTCACAGAAATTGTTTGGAACCCATGTTGCTGTGGCCGTGGTGTAGGCCGGCAGCTGCAGTTCTAATTTGACCCCTAGTCTGGGAACTTCCATATGCTGAGGATGTGGCCCTAAAAAAACAAACAAACAAACAAACAAAAAACAGATAATAAAGAGGGTTGATGATGTGAAGAAGTTAGAACCCTCATACATTCCTAGTGGGAATATAAAGTGGTGCAGCATCTTTAGAAACAGTTTGTCCTTAAAATGTTCTGGAAAATGTTAAATATAGGTTACTATATAACCCAGCAATTCTCACTCTAGGTATTTACCTTTTTAAAGTCGAATTAAAGAACCAAGTGACCTGAAATGACATTTGGTTAAATATCTCTTGGCAGGGATTCGTTTGTCTGGTTGACCCCTTGTCACAGGGTCTGCCTACCACAGGGCAAAGAAATAGGAGCAGAGGAGGAGCTGGCAGAAGGGAGACTGGGCAGTGCCCTCTGGTGTGGACTGCCTAAATGTGCAGTAGAGACTGGGGGCAACTGGGGGTTGGAGTGAGAATTATGGGCACCCTATGGACTGGGGAGAGAAGCCAGAAATGAAACAAGGGATAAACCTTTTGGAAGGGAGCTTTGATGAGCTATAAGGAAGACAAAGAACTTGGCTGTGAACTCCCCATCACTGGAGTGTTCAAGAAGAGGCTGGAAGGGGCAGTGGGATAAGGATCCAGCATTGTCTCTCCAGGAGCATGGTGGGTTAAGGATCTAGCTTTGCAGAAGCTCAGCTGTAGCATAGGTCTCATCTGCAGCTCGAATTTGATCACTGGCCCAGGAACTTCCATATTCTTTTCGATATGGAGAAAAAAAAAATGGCAAGAAGATGATTGGGGAAGCTCAGGTGGAATGGAAGCCAGGGTTTAGACCCGCTTCTAAGTTTGTGACTCTAAGCGCTAGACATTGAAGGCAAAATTCCTAGTTGACGTGTTTTCCTGGGCCAACATAGACTGCAGTTCCACTTGGTTCATGGAAATCAGTGCAGCCCTGCCTAGAATCTCTCAAGGCATCAGTAATTCAGTTGCACTGGGCTCTGAGTCTGAGCCAGTAACATCTGGACGTGAATGGATGGAGAAATGCAGGACGCAAGAAGGTTAGCTCAGTTCCAGGAAAAGCTGTATCTCTTGGTGCACAGAGTTCTGGGCAGTGGCTACAGAACTTCTATCTACAGAAATGGGGTTAGTGCTCTAAAATACTTGCACTACGTGAATTCAAGGAAGCTAGTGAAGGAAAAAAGATGGAGAAACTGACAGAGGGGAAGAAATTCTAGAAAGATGATATATCAGCGACTTGATTAGGTAAATCACTTTACTAGACAAAATTTTTTTATTTTTAGGAGAACAAACTTAAGAAATCAAAATATTAGAGATGTATTTTCCATATCAACTTGAGAAATTATTTACAACAAACTGCATTTGTTTCAAGTGTGTCTATAATGAGTTTGATAGTTACATATACCAGTGAAACTACCACTCAGTCAAGATATGGAATATTTTCTCATCCTCCAAAGATTCTTAGGGCTCTTCATTGTTCCTTCTTCCCTCCATCCCCAGTCACAACCACTGAAGTGGTTTTCCTCACTCTTGGTTAGTTTGCATTTTCCCTAAATGGAATCATACAGTGTGTATTCTGTTATGTGTGGGTTCCTTCCCTTGGCATAACACAGAAGTCCTGAGAGACATCTGTGGGCTTGTGTGCATCAGTAATTCATACCCTACTAGTGCCAAGTAATGCCACATTGAATTTGCCAACATAGATCACATTTTATTTATCCTTTCACATGTTGATAGACATTTGGGCTGTTGCTAGCCTTTTTTTTTTCATTGAAGTTGATTTATAATGTGTTAATTTCTGCTGTATAATAAAGTGATTCAGTTATATATATATATATATATATATATATATACACATGTTCCTTTTTTTTTCAGACTCTTTTCCTATACAGGTTATCACAGAATATTGGGTAGTGATCTCCTTGCTATACAGCAGGTCCCTGTTGACCATCCATTTTACATAGAAAAGTGTGCATATTGTTGCTAGTTTTTGATAATTATAAATAAGCTTTTATAAACTTTTTCTTTTTTTTTTTTGCTTTTTAGGGCCACACCTGTGGCATATGGATGTTCCCACGATAGGGGTCAAATCAGAGCTTCACCTGCTAGCCATGGCCACAGCTACAGTAACGTCAGCACTGAACTGTATCTGCGACCTACACCACAGTTCATGGCAATGCTTGATCCTTAACCCAGTGATTGAGGCCGGGGATTGAACCCTCATCCTCATGGATACTAGTCTGGTTCCTTATTGCTGAGCCACAATGGGAACTCTGTGGCAGTTATAAACATTTATGTACAGATCTTTATACAACATAAGTTTAGTTTCTTTTGGGTAAATGCAAAGGACGGGGGGTTGTGATAGGCATATACTTACAGGAAACTGCCAAACTGTTTCTGAACTGTTTCTAAAACCGAAGTGGGTGACACAATTTTTTTTTTTTGGTTTAAAAATTTTTATTTTTTTTAAGAAAGGAGAAACTGTCATTTTCCAAAGTGGCTGCATTGCTACTTTCTCCTAGTTGTTTTGCAGCTGTTATGTTTTTCATTTAGATCTATAATCCATTTTGAGTTAATTTTTTATAAGATGTGAAGTATGAGATGAGATTAACTTTTTTTTTCACACATGAATGTCTAATTGCTCCAATACCATTTGTTGAAAAGACTTTCTTCCCCATTTATTTGTCTTGTACATTTGCCAAGAGCCTGTTGACTCTAATCGTGAGGTCTGTTTCTGTACTCTGTTTCATTGCTTTGTGTGTCTATCTTTTTACCAATACCACCTTGTTCTAAGTTTAGATGTGTAAGTTTTGATTTCAAGTAGTAGGATACTCTGACCTTGCTTTTCTTTTTCAAAATTGTTCTATTTTAAGTTCATTGCCTTTCCCTGTAAATTTTATTTTTAACAAACTATTTTTTAAAAAATTTTTGGGGAGTTCCCTGTGGCTCAGAAGAAACGAATCTGAATAATATCCATGAGGACACACGTTCGATCCCTGGCCTTGCTCCATGGGTTAAGGATCAGGCTTAGGAGCTGTGGCTTAGGTCCTAGACGTGGCCTGGATCTGGCTTTGGTGTGGCTGTGGTATAAGGCCAGCGGCTGCAGCTCCGACTAGACCCCTAATCTGGAACCTCCATATGCCGGGGTTCGGCCCTAAAAAGACCAAAAAAAGAGAAATTAACATTTTTATTTGTTTATATTTTTAATTGAAGTATATTTAATTTACAATGCTGTGTTAGTTTCAAGAGCCCAGCAAAGAGATTGTTATACTTACGTATATATTCTTTTTCAGATCCTTTCCCAATTACGTTATTACAAGATAATAATTCCCTGTGCTAAACAGTTCGTCCTTATTGGTTAACTTTTTTTTGTCCCCCAACCTTATTTAGAAAAACAAATCCAGGTCCCAGGGTACCCACGCCCTCCCCGACTCCACACATAATTTAAATAACTTGGGAGACAGAGTTGGGCAGGTGCAGGGCGGTTGGGAGAGGAAGGGAGGAGAGCCTACCAGAGCTGCCTGCAGCGCTGGTTTTTGATCATCTTTTCCCCCCGACGGCCGCTAGCTTCGTATCCCATCGGCCCGCGCGCTCCGCGGCCGGAACCGCAGCCCTCCCGCCGCAGGGACCTCTGGGAGCAGGCGCGCCGCGTGCTCCTCCTAGTTCTCCCCTAGCAAGCGGCCGCTTCCTCTGCAGGGCAGTCTACGGGTGAGGGTGACTGGGCAGGCTCTTGATAGTCAGCAGCGCAGGCCACATGCCCAGCTCAGCTGCCCAGCTCCTTTCCAGCAAACTTGGCGCCCACATTTGGGTGGAAAACTTTGGCCGGAAGTAGCGTATGGGTGGGGAGGCAGGAAAGCCCTTCCCCAGCAGGCATTCCATGCGGAAAGGCCTCTGCGTATGGGGTTCCCTCGGGGCCCTCAGCGGTGATGGCCTCCTCATTGGGAAAGACCTTGACGCCGTCAGGTGGGTCCAGTGCGTCACCTCCTTGAACACCAGGCAGATGATGGGGGTAGGTTCTCCATGTTGGAGGTCATGACTGTGGGCCTGGGGCGGGTCTCCCCTCCCCCTTTCTGCTCTGGCCGACCGACCACCGGCCCGGGTGGGGGTTGGAGGCTGGGGACCTCTGCAGGTGCTGTTCTGCCAAGGCCTTTGCAGCTCCAGTGCCTCCGAAGGGTCCCCTCCCCCACCCCACTCCTGCCGCTCAGCACACCGGGCCCTTCCGGGTGCTGCTGGCACTCTTATGGATTATCTATTTTATATATAGTATTGTGTATATGTTAATCCCAGCCTCCTAATTTATCCCTCCCCTCCCCCTTTCCCTTTGGTACCATAAGTTTGTTTTTTGCCTGTGGGTCTATTTCTGTCTTGTAAATAAATTCATTTGTATCTTAATTTTTTCAGATTCCACATATAAGTGACATCATATGATATTTGTCTTTCTTTGACTTACTTCACTCAGTATGATAATTTCTAGGTCTAGACATGTTGCTGCAAATGGTATAATTTTGTTTTTTATGACTGAGTAATAGTACACTGTATATATCCCTTCATTGGTTGACTGACATTTAGGTTGCTTCCATGTCTTGTCTGTTGTCAATAGTGCTGTTATCAACATTGAGATGCATATATCTTTTTGCATTATGGTTTTCTCCAGATATATGCCCGGGAGTGGGATTGCTGGATCATATGGGAGCTCTGTTTTTGGTTTTTTTAAGGAACCTCCATGCCGTTTTCCATAGTGATACCAATTTACATTCGCATCAACAGTGTAGGGAGCTTCCTTTTTCTCCATACCCTCTCCTGCATTTATTATTTGTAGACTTTTTAGTGAAGGCCATTCTGACTGATGTGAAGTGATACCTCATTTAATTGTGTTTTGCATTTCTTTAATAATTAATGGTATTGAGCATCTTTCCATGTGCCTGTTGGCTGTCTGTATGTATTTTTTGGAGAAATGTCTTAGATCTTTCGCTCATTTTTTGATTGAATTGCTTGGTCTTTTGAGATTAAGTTGTATGACCTGTTTGTATATTTTTTGAAAATTAATTCCTTGTTGGTAGCATCATTTGCAAGTATTTTCTCCCAAGCATAGTTTGTTTTTTCATTTTTGTTTATGGTTTCCTTTGCTGTTCGAAAACTTTTACATTTAATTAGATCCCATTTGTTTATTTTTTGTTTTTATTTCTATTACTCTAGGAGATAGCCAAAAAAAAAAAAAAAAAAAATACTGCCGCGATTTATGTCAAAGAGTGCTCTATGTTTTTCCCTGGGATTTTTATAGTGTCCAGACTTACATTTAGGTCTTTAATCCATTTTGAGTTTATTTTTTGTACATGATGTCAGAGAATGTTCTAATTCATCCTTTTACATGTAGTTGTCCAATTTCCCCAGCACCACTTATTGAAGAGACTGTCTTTTCTCTGCTGTATATTCTTGCCTCCTTTGTCACAGATGAATTGACCATAGGTGATCGGGTTTATTTATGGGATTTCTATCCTGTTCCATCGATCTATATTTCTGTTTTGTGTCCGTAACATACTGTTTTGATGACTGTAGTTTTGTAGTGCAGTCTGAAGTCAGGGAGTTTGAGTCCTCTAGCTCTGTTCTTCTTTCTCAAGATTGTTTTGGCTATTCAGGGTCTTTTGTGGTTCCATACAAACTTTAATTTTTTTTTTTTTGTTCTAGTTCTGTGAAAAATCCCATGGTAATTTGATAGGGATTGCATTAAATCTGTAAGATTGCCTTGGGTTGTACGATCATTTTAAAAATATTGATTCTTCCAATTCAAGGACATGGTATATCCTTCCATTTATTTGTGTTATCTTCAATTTCTTTCATCAGTATCTCATAGTTTTTGTAGTACAGATATTTTGCCTCCCTAGGTAGATTTATTCCTAGGTTTCTTATTCCTTTTAATGTGAGATGTCCTCTGGGCTCAGAAGGGCAATCCTACCTCACCACCAAAGCCAGCTGTTTAAGGGATGTCCCCTATGTGGGCTGTGTGTGTCCTTGTGCTGTGGTGGAACCATGGCTGCCATAGGGTATTGGTGGGTGAAGCTGTTGCTCAGTTGGCTGTGAAGCCTGGTGGATGTGCAGGAGTGGGCAGGGCTCTCGATGAGGCACACCCGCTGGTGCTAATAGGTTAGACAGAGAATTCCAAAATGGTGCCCACCAGTGCTGGTATTATCAGGGTGGCCTGAGATCACATGAATGGCTCTGGCCAGTGAATGTCCCCAGGGAGTGTCCTAATTGGTTCTTGTCTTTTTGGCAGATGCTTCAAGATTAGCAAGTTGTTTCCCTTCATTTACTGTTTGTGTGCTTTTCAATCTGGTGTTTTTGCACTGGTTTTTGTTGAGTGAGCCTGTGTGCAAGCCCTTTAAGAGTAATTTTTATTGTTGTTCTCTGCAATTCTCTAGTTTTCCTGGGTATATTCCTCTTTGATTTTCAAAGCTTGGTGTTTTGGGGGCTTGTGTCTTCTGTGTATGATCTAGGAGTTGAGGTGCCTGATGTGAAGCTCAAATCCCTTGCTTCTCAGGGAAAAGGTTTTTACCTTTGTGCTCCCTACCAGTAGTGGATTGTTGTGGCTGGGATGTGGGTTTTTTCTTGGCAAGACCATATCTCTGCCTCTCCTACCCATCTCAATGCTGCCTATTTTTTTTTTTCTTTTTAGGGCCACATCTATGGCATGTGGAGGTTCCCAGGCTAGGGCTCCAATTGGATCTACAGCTGCCGGCCTATGCCACAGCCACAGCAACACCAGATCTGAGCCTTATCTGCAACCTACACCACATTTCACAGCAACAACAGATCTTTGAATCCACTAAGCGAGGCCAGAGATCGAACCTGCAACCTCATGGTTCCTAGTCAGATTTGTTTCCGCTCACCATGACGGGAACTCCTCAGTTCTTTTTATCCTTTGTTGTGAGGCTCTGTTCATCCAGTTTTCAGGTCCCTTTCTGAGGGAATTATTTCATATGTAGTTGTAGATTTGTTGTGTTCATGGAGTTTGAAGGAGTTCCCTTCAGGGACCTGCAAGTTCGTGAACACTTTCCTGCAAACAGTGCTCAGCTCTCCAGGTATAGATCTAATGCCTGTGGTAGACCGGGTCCCAGTTTGCCTCCTGCCAGCATAAGTAACAGAGCTTTTCCTTCCTGGAAGTGTAGGTATCTGACCGAGGAAATACCTGATGGAGTAGTGGGTAGGGTTCTCTTAACACAGTATCTCTCTTCTATAAACTCTCAGTTTCATCTCCTCCTAAGAGAACTTAAAACCATGCTGGGCATCCTGTCCGTCAAGCTTATCTTTATACCAAGGAAGTTGCCTGCTTCATCTGCTTAGAACATTGCAACGAAGAGGAGGGAATGTGCGTTTAAAGGACTCTTCCTGGCTTACTGAAGGTTTTCCCTAGTAAACAAACATCTGAAGCTTAGATGGAGAGCAAAGAGCTTTGGAACCAAAATGTCTAATAAAGGGACATCTGATGTAATTCCTCTCATCCTTCTTTCTGTTAAGTTAATCTTTGTAATCAGAAACAGAGCCCACAATTTGTGCAAAAAAGTCATAATCAGTATGACAGCTAATTTATTCTGAGTCTTTTACTCTATCCATTTTATTAATGGATAATAAATGTGGCTCTATTTTATTAATGAGTGCCTTACACCACTGCAGCTTGAGATAAGGAGTAGTCTAATGATGGTTTTCTAATTGATCCTCTTCTAAAAGGGCCAGGTCACTGCTTTTTGAATCAGTCTAAGCTGATGTCTCTAGGGATGGGCAAGAGAAAGAAAGTGCTTTGGGAAAGAAGATTGGATTGTAGTCAGATGGTTGTCATGCTGTTTTTGTCCTCTTGGTGCCTCTATTGTTGTAGAAGTGAACACAGGTCTGGGGATTGAGAATTAATTCTTATGTCAACGGTTTGTTCAACAGAGCTGATCTTTTGCCAGGTCCCAGGATTTTCTGATTTGCCGCAGTGGCCAGCTAAGGCTCTCCAGGGAGCTACGGAGAGGAAAATCTCCAGGCAAAACCACTGTATTATTGCAGTTTTCCCCTCAAATACATGACCACTGGGCTTCAGAATGGGTTAATGCTGACCTCAAAAGCAAGTAAAGGGGTTTTTGGATCCCTTGTCCTGCACCACTCCGTATTCTCAGCCTCAGGTGAGAAAGGTTAAGAGATGTAAAGTCAAGAAAAAGCCCATCAAAGACTAAAGGAGGAAGGGGTTTTCCTGCTAAGGTCTGGTTCAGAGGTCACTAAGTGAGTTTATTTGTGCCTTCTTGCTTGGCTTACAAACTTCTCACCAGGTTAGGGGGACAGAATAAGGGGTTTCCAAACGAGGAAACAATGAAATGATCTTACAAGCCAGCCAAAACTATTCAAAAGAATACTAAAACCTGAGAGAGATGGGTAGAAAAAGAGGGTGGGTATCCGACTCCTGAACATGTGATCGACCATTTGCAGCCTGTCGGCACAGATTCACGTAGGAAATAGGTGTAAATACAGATTCACCTGTGGTCTTGTGTGTAATGGTAATTGATTATTTTTCAAGTGGGTATTATTTTATGGTATGGGTATATTGAATTTATTTCATTTATTGATGGACATGAGGGTCATTTCTATGTGTGGCTATTGTGAAAAAAGCTGCTATTGGGAAAAGACCATTTGCGGACATATGTAACTGGGGCAAAATTACAAGTATACAAAAACTAAGCCACAAAATGACAACAAAAAACATCACACTTTTAGAGGACATGCCATAGGGATCAGAGGACGAGATATCAAAACCAGGGGCCAGTATTCAGACAATGAAGCCTTTGAACTGGTTAGAAGAGGTCCTGCAGAGCTCTTTCCTGCAGACAGTGCTCAGCTCTCCAGGTATAGATCTAATGCCTGTGGTAGACCGGGTCCCAGTTTGCCTCCTGCCAGCATAAGTAACAGAGCTTTTCCTTCCTGGAAGTGTAGGTATCTGACTGAGGAAATACCTGATGGAGTAGTGGGTAGGGTTCTCTTAACACAGTATCTCTCTTCTATAAACTCTCAGTTTCATCTCCTCCTAAGAGAACTTAAAACCATGCTGGGCATCCTGTCCGTCAGGCTTATCTTTATGCCAAGTAACTTGCCTGCTTCATCTGCTTAGAACGTTGCAACGAGGAGGAGGGAATGTGTGTTTGCGTGAAGAGCATCCCAGGGGAAGGGGAACAGCGAATGAGAGCACGAAGGAGGGAAAGTTCAGGCTGGGAGAGAATTATCGCACAAGCTGAACCGATGGGCTTGGAATCACTTGCCCATTCCTTTTATTTAATGACGTCGCTGTTCTCCAGAGAGGATCCTCTGTATTCACCCACCCCCACACCATGCGCCTTCTCCACTCTTTGACACCTCTCACTCTGATCACATGAAATAATGTGCCTAGAGCAAAATAGAAACTGTTCAGGTCGTGAATTTACTCCTTCCTTACAATTTGATTTCCGGGGTCCCTGATTTTCTTCTTGCATGGATTGCTGGGAAGCACATGGAGGTTCTTATAACCTGGAAAGACTAGGTACTTAGAGACAGTCTGTTTATATCTGTGGCTTAGAACCAGCAAGAGGTAGATTCAAACATGCTGAAGCCATTAGAATTTCTGGCTTCTTCCTTCCCACTGCTTCAGAGACCTGTACTGTGTTCTCATTGTCCTCTTGTCGCTGTGCAAGCATGCACCTCTTTCCTCTGCCTCTGCAAGGACCTCGAAGCCTCAGTATCCCCATGTGAGCCATATCATCAAACTCTGCTCTCTATGGGCTTTCCCTCTCAAAATAAAAACATGGTCGAGCCTCTTCCATTAAAGAGAAACAATCAAACTGTTTTCTGATGCCAAATCCTTGCTATTTTTGTCAGTCGCCGGTCTGTTCCATACAGTCAAGTCTTGAAAGAGCTCATCTGCATTTTCTTTTTCCGTTTTCTCTAGTACAAATCGCTCTTAATCCTAATGTGCCTTGGATTCTACCCCATCACTTCACTAAAATGGCTCTCATGGTGTTAGTGATATATTGCCACATAACAAATCATCCTGCACGTACCAGTCTGTAACAGTGAGTGTTTTCTGAGGATCAGGAATTGGGAAGTGGCTTAGCTGGAAGGTTCTGGTTCAGGGTTTCTCACACGCTTATGGGAAAGCTCCCAGTTGAGCTGTGGTCATCACAAGGCTCAGCTCAGGCTGCAGTAGACGTCCATGTTCCCTCTAGTGGTTGTCCAAGTTCTCAGTTCTCACTGGGCATTGTTGGGAGGCTTTTGTTCTCACCGTGTGCTCCTTCTCCGTGGGGCTTCTCACGTTATGGAAGCTTGTTTCTCCTTGCGCAAGAAACCAGGGAGAGAGAGAGAGAGAGAGACAAAGAGAGTGCACCCGAGACAGGTGCTGTGGTGCTCTGTAACTCAAACTGAGCCGTGACATAGCCTCACGCCCCCACAGACCAGCTCTGAGAGGGACCACACAGCAAGTGAATACCAGCAGGTACAGTCAGTGGGTCCATCTTTCAGATTGTTCGCCACACCACTTAAGGACCTCTTACTGGCAAAATACAGCAGGCATGTAACTATCCTTTCCCAGTATTATGGACTGCATATTTGCATCCTTCCAAAATTCACATACTGAAGCTCTAATCCCCACTGTGATGATATTGGGAGGTGGTTATGTCATAGTGATTACGCCATGGGAATGGAGCCCTCATGATGGAATTAGTGCCCTTATCAGGGGAGACACAAGAGAGCTTGCTCCCCTGCTCCCATGTGACTGCATAACCTGGAAGAGGGGTCTCACCAGGAATTGAATTGGCTGGCACTTCAGTCTTGGACTTGCCAGTCTCCCAAACTGTGATAAATACGTGTCTGTTGTTTAAGCCACCCAGACCGTGATATTTTTGTAACAGCAGCCCAAACTAAGACAGCAAATAGGGGGTTTTACCCCCAGGTAGGATTTCTCTCACCTGCCTCTCCCTCCTTAACCCCCTCTTCTCTCTTGGTGTTTGTGGTTGTTCCTACTTTGGTTTTCCTCCAAACTTCTTGGGCGGTTAATTCTCAGCCTCCATTACTCCTTTTTCTGCCTCCTAAGAATTGGTGTGCTCCCAGGAAAATGTCCTCAGGTCCCTGATTTCTTCTCCCAAACTTGGGGGCCCCATGCTGAACCCTTAATTGTCCTTTTGTTCCTTGTCCTCCTTTGGTCACTATGGGGGGGTTCCCAATGACTGGTCTGGGACCTCAACTGCTCCCCAATATCAGGAGGCCTCTGTCATGTCAGAGTGGCTAAATTGGAGGTTGCAAATTATGGAGCATCAGGAATATTTTGTTTGTTTAAGTGAAATAGTGTTCATAATTAATGAAAAATAACAAAATATCCAGATTTTTTATTTACCCTTTAAACCTGAATTTCCACATGATAACAATAAGTGGGACCCCCTTTATTCTAAACACATGCCATCCAATGGAAATTGGTCTGGAAACATGCTGGTGCTTTTTTAAAAAGTTGCAGAATTATTCACTGTGTGTGCCAAAAATATAAATACTATTGCAGTAATATAGGAAATGTGGGCTTTACATTGATTGGGCTCAAACACTAAGTGAAGGAAAATGAAGTCAACTCTCCTATCAGACTGGTTCCTTTTAGTATCTGTGGTTGCTGCTCTCTGCCCCTGCTGTTGTTAATTATGTTAATTAAACATGGTAAATAAGCTGCCTGATGAGTTTGCATTTAGAGAGAGAACTTAGAGCATAATTGGTCCAAAGTCTGGGGTAAGACCCCACCTGAGCTCAGCGAACAAACCACTCGTGTTTGGTCAGTGATCTCTGTTTCTTGGTTGGCCCCGCTTACTTGGGTTTGTTGGGTTTTTGCTGAGTACAGCTCTCCAGGTCATCTGCTTTGGTGGGAGCTATGTGTTACTCATCTACCCTGAAGACTTATTGCAGTGGGGGTGGAGTCAAATGCCCAGGAAGGGGGCAGTCGCTCACACTGTGGGGAATTTAGCTCCTTCCTGAGCTGTGCTTCCAGGTAAGAGATGGTGCCAGGCTTTGGAAACACCGGGTTCTGGATTAGTAGCCTCGGCTCCAAGCAACAGAGATACCAAGGTCCCACTCCCGAGCCTCAGTAACTGCTTCCTTATAAACAAAACAGCAAAGGATGCTTTCGAAAGCTCCAAATGAGAATTTATTGTATTATTAAATCAGGGATAAATAACATGTAGGAATATATTATAAAGAAAGCAAGCTACTACTCAGTGATAGACTGTTTAATCCGTTTCAGTTCCCTAATAACGTTTTACAGGTGCAGTCAGGGTTCTGCTCTGCTAAACTGAACCACAAATCACCTTGTCTCCCTGCAGTTTGCTGGCCGTATTTACAGTCATATTTTTCCCCACATATAAAGATCTCCAGGAACCTAATTTTTTGAGGAGTCTCCACTCCCTTGTAAAATTTTATGTACTGCTCCCCCATTTCCTACCATAAAATGGGGGACATATTTTAAGTATAGGTTTCTTTGGAAAGGTCTCTGTATAATAATTTTTTTCTTTTTCACTATACTAAGCTATATTATATAAATAAAAAGATGGTACAAGCCAAATACACTCATATTTCAAGCAAACAGACTTTCTCTGCAGGCAGTGAGATTTGAGTACCTATCAGATGAAATCGGCCGCACATTGAATTCCCCTCTCTGAGCCGCCATATTTCTGAGATCTTATTACTTTTGGCAACGGAAGAAACTGGCCACTTAACAGTAATTCAGTCTGGACAGGTAGGTCTCTTCAACTAAGCGAAGCCAAAGAATTAAGTTAGTCTCAAATAGCAGCATTTGCCGCTTTAACCTGAGAATCTTCCTTCACGTCATTAAAAGTAGGATTTGAGAAAGTCAAAACAGCTTGGCCATCTGCTTCAATTTCCATTTTGTTTTGGCAGATCTCCTTTGGCTGATTGTATACAAAGTTGACTCTTAATTCAAGAAGAAAGAAGGATAAAAAAAGAAGAAAGGAAAAGTAAGTAGATATTGGCGGGAGGGAGTGGGAAAGGAAACATTTATTGAGAGCTGACTGTCACCAGGCATTTTGTAAACTTTATTCCATTTAATGTTGGAAAACCTTGATGAGTAGAGACAGTGTCCATACTTTTGCTGAATGGTAAGAGACTGAAAGATGAACTGGCTAACTCCCAAATCTGTATTCTTCCTGTTACTACCTGAAGAATAATACAAAGTGAGAAGAAACAAGTTTGAAGGATTATGACCCATTCACTTCAGGGATTTGCTAAGAAGTTGATGTAAGGGTGGTGTGGGGCTTGAAGGGCTAAAGTAAGGATGAAAGGCTAAGAGGTGTCATTTTAAAAGGCTGAGAGTCAAATACAAGGTCCAGGGAGCTCTGGCAAACCTCCTGAAGCCAAGGCTTAACGCTGTGATGGTTTGGGGAGTGTTTGGAAGAATTTTGTTGTTCCTTGACTTATCCTGATGTGAATGGTAAGTGATGGAGAAGGCAGTATGATTGATCGCTGAAGGAGTGGGAAGTGGACACGTGTCAGGCATGAGCTAACTCAAGTGTTAAAAGAATGACTCTGCTTGCTTTGTGGAGATTAGACAATAAGCACTCAAATATAAAACAGAGCGAACCATCCAGGGGTTAGGGAAGTAGTCTGGGTGAGATTGGATGCGTGGCAAGAACCAGAGTTGCAGTGGTGGAGAGAGGGAAAAGTAGTTGGATTTACATTGTATTTTGGTGGTAGAGCCAATATTATGGCTTGTGGATTGGATGTAATGTGTTAGACAAAGAGGGAAATCAAGGATAATGCCAAGATGTTTGTTTCAACCTGAGCAATTGATTGAAACTGTATTGGGGGGCATATCTGAAGAGAAATATTTTTCAACAGGTTGAAGAGGGATTGAGTCCAGTTTGGGGTAAAATAACTGATATATTGGAGTTCCTGTTGTGGCTCAGTGGTAACAAACCCAACTAGTATCCATGAGAATGCAGGTTCGATCCTTGGCCTTACTCAGTGGATTAAGGATCTGGTGTTGCTGTGAGTTGTGGTGTAGGTTGTAGACATACCCCAGATCCCACAGTGTAGCTGTGGTTGTGGCTGTGGCTGGCAGCTGCAGCTCTGATTGGACCCCTAGCCTGGGAACTTCCATATGCCACAGGTGCGGCCCTAAAAAGCAAAAAAAAAAAAAAAAAAAAGTGTCTGTGACTTTTTTCCTAATAGAAATCTGAGATCTTTTGGAGTTCTCTGGTGGCTCATCAGGTTAAGAATATGGTGTTGTCACTACACTGGCAAGGGTTGCTGCAGTAGCGTGGGTTCAGTCTCTGGCCTGGGACTTTATGCGTGCTGCAGGTGCTGCCCTCCCAAAATAATTGGTATATTGAACAGATGTTCAAGTGAGATTAATGGGAAGACTATTGGAGGAACACGTCTGAGGATATGGTAGATGAGTAGGATATCAGTGCTGGACGTATATACAGAATGTACCGCATTTAAATTCATGTGGTTCGGCGATCACTGGGAGTGCGTGCAGAGGGGGCAGCGAGGAGGTCCGTGGATCGGGGCCACACTGGCTTATGTTGTGAAAATTGCTGCTGAGTCATCTTGGAACCATCCACAACTTTTCTGTCTGACACACCCCACATCCAATTCCTCAACAAATCTGTGCTTTAACCACAACTACACTGTCATCCCGATCCAGCTGCCATGATCACTCCCCTTGATGATTACGGTAGCTTTCCTTAAAAAAATTTTTTATTAAAAATCTTTTATCAATGTTCTGTCAATTTATGCTGACAGCATAGAGACCCAGTTATATATACCTTCTTTATTTCACATTATTCTTCATCATGTTCCATCACAAGTGAGTAGATATAGTTCCCTGTGATAAACAACAGCAGGATCTCATTGCTTATCCACTCCAAATGCAATAGTTTGCACCTACTAACCCCAGCCTCCTAGTCCATCCCACTCCCTCTTTCTGACTTTATTATGAGCTTACTAACACAGATGGTCATGACCTCTTGCTGTGCTTGGTCTCTGGGTGGCAATTCCTCTCCCTACCTCTCCCCACTTTGGTTCTCCAGTCCTTTTAACACTTTTAAGCAATATCTCGTTCATTAAATCTCTTTGTACAGAAAATGCCTAAGGTGATTTCCGTTTTTCTCACTAAATCTTGACTGACACAGTGTTTGTTCCTAATGACTGTGGTACCTCAGGTGGGATCCAATTGCATCTGTTGATATAGGGGTCATTGCCAGAGATTTTGAAATCTTTTTATCTTGTGCAGCTGGAGTGGGTACTATCAGTTTGCTTGTTTAGTTGACTAAACTCTAGACTCAATGGTGGCCTAATTCAGTGAAGCTGAGGTGCTGTAACTTTGGTGTAACAGAAGGGGAGAAATCCAAATGCTTGGGGAGAGGAAGACTGGAACCCATTTCTCAGGTGTGACCCTCCCCCATTCCACTATGTCCCCAGGATGACCCAAAGCATGGAGCAATGCAGTGGTGAGCCCAACAGCATCATTCTGTTGGTCTGCATGGTCTGCCTCTTGCTGCTGAGCATAAAAGTGACAGAGGCCACTTTACACCACACCCGCAGAGGGACTGAGACCAAGTGTCAGCACTTCTGACACAGCCGTGTCCAGTTACTGAAATGGTCAGTAGAGGGTGGAACAGCAGTTTGAATGTTGTGACCCATTGTGATGGTTTGATCAGTGTCCTTAGAACTGATAGTTGGGCAGCCAACTAAAGAAATAAATATAATCAGAAACATTTGAAACTGGATTCTGATCTTGTGTCACTATCATAGGATTGTGCCCTCTCACCCTGATCCCAGACTTAAACCAGTTCAGTGACTTAGGGCCTCCATTTTTTTCCTTTTTTTGGGGTCTTTTTAGAGGCACACTTGCTGCATACGGAAGTTCCCAGGCTAGGGGTTGAATCAGACTATACCACAGCCACAGCAACGCTGAATCTGAGCCGCATCTGCAAGCTTGTGGGAATGCTGGACCCTTATCCCACTGACCAAGGCCAGGGATTGAACCTGTGTCCTCATGGTTGCTAGTTGCCTTCTTAACCTGCTGAGCCACGGGAACTTTGACTTGAGGTCTCCTGAGTGAAGGAGAGACCGAGTCTCCTTGAGGAAGGAGCCTGTGACACTACCACAGTTATATAGTGTAAATATTCCTCCAAGACTTTCTCCAGAGGACCTGCATCCACATTTCAGGATAACAGTGAATTGAAGAAAGAAAAATAACAATATCTTTAGGACTTGTAGACAATAAATCAGAATTAATGTTAATCCCAGGGGACCTGAAATGCATCCGTAGTCTGCCAGAGGGGGCGGTTTGTGGAGGTTGGGTGATAAATGGAGTTTTTATCTAAATCTGTCTCACAGTAGGCCTAGAAAATCTTTGAATTCACCTTGGGTTATTTCCTAAGTTCCTGAATACATGCTTGGAATAGGCTCACTAGGAACTGGCAGAATCACCATGCTGGTTTCATTGCTTATGGACTGAGGGCTCCTAACATAGGGAGATCCAAGCAGAAGACGTTGGAATTTCCTCTCCGACCAATCTCCTGGGTGAATGGAATTGTTGGTGCCACCATCAAAGGCTGGCAAGATATAGAAATGTTGATTCCTTCCGCATCCCCACTTAATTTGCCTGTTGGTCTGCCCAGAAGGCAGATGGGCCTTGGAGAATGACTGTGCATTTTTGGAAGCTTAATCAGATGTGATTCCAATTGCAGCAGGAATATAGCTGGAGTAGGTGCCATGGGAGACTGGGCCACCTGTTCATCCAACTTGCTTATGCTTTAGAACCATTTCTACTCAGTTACAGCATGGTGTTGTGCATGCCCGCTGCTGTGAACTGGGATTCATATAATATCCAGCTCATAATGAACAGCTGTGATGGAATTGTATGTTGGGCTCCATGGTCAGGCATCAAGTCTCAGCTGGGGCTCAGTGGTAAACCAGAAGCTGTTCCTCAGAGGAGAACAGACATTTGAAGAGGAGGACATGGCTTTGCTCCAAAACCTTAGGGTCTACTGGGGCTGGCCAGAAATTCCATACAGTATTTTTTACTGGGGCTGGCCAGAGATTCCATACAGTATTTTTTATCTGCCACGGACGCTGGGATCATTATAGGATCTGCTGGATTACGAGGCCTAAGTAGCTGAGCAGCTTTCATTAATTGAGCTAATTGCAGAGGCCTCTCTTGCTCATGGCCTGATTCGAATCTGGCAACTTTATGGGTTTCTCAGCCAGTGAGTCAGAGTAACTAATGCACTTAAATGTGGTGTGTGTGTAGTATGACCGTCTGGCCCAATCTGCCCAGGCCAGTCCCAGGTGGTTCTAAAATTTGAAATCTCAGCCAACACAGTCTTCAATGTTTTATTCCCGTGGACACTTTCACTCTTCTATAGATTTTCAGCATTTAACTCTCCTGGAAAAGGACTTTGCCTCCTTTATAGAGCGTCAAGATGTTATTCCCTTGGACAAATGTCACGAACTTTATAGATGCTTAATATTTAATGGGGGAAATACAGGTCTTCTTTTGAATGTATGCTATCGGCACTCATTTCTGAGTGCTCATTGGCTTGTCTGGAAATTTTCTGATTTATGATGGCAAAAGTTAATCCCGCCATCCTGCTGAGGTCTTATCGCCCCTTCTAGGGACTCCTTCCCTGCTGACCTCAAGGAAATTCCCAGGGGATTATTGGATTATATTTATGTTGCCAAGAAACTTTAATGTGTCAAGGGCGTGGTAGCCAACTCCTTAAACTGGTAAATGCTTACCGCCTTTCTTCCTGTAAGGTAGCTTATGCACATGAGTCTTCATGTAAATTCGCTGTCTGAGGTCTTAAATTTCTATAACAGGTTCCACCTGCCATTCCCATGCAGCTGCTTTTCTAAGCCTAGAGCGTGGAATGTCTTGGCTAAGAAATTAAATTTAAGGATCCAGTTTTGGGGCATTTTCGTTAAGGTCACACTCTATTGCCATTTTCCCCGTGGATAGATGAAAGGATGTAGATGTGGAGGCTGCAGAAAAGTTATGATGAAAGAAGAGAAGGAATCTGGGAGTGGTGGGAGTTTCTAGGAAGAAAAAGTGACGGAGAAAGGGTGGGGAGAAAAAGCTGCTCTTTCCACCGGCAGAGCAGGGCACTTACATCTGGCAGGAAACTGGACACGGGCCAGGTGGTTTGGGCTCATTCTCCTTGTCGTGGGCCTGCCCTACTATGGTAAATTAATTCTCCCATCCTGTGAAACGGAGTGTAGCCGGATCTTGCCCTCACTTTCCAACACTGGACTCTCAGCCTCTGGAAAAGCACCCACTCCACCTCTGCAGGGGTCTTGTCTGTCCATTCAGTTACTCTGGAATGGTCATCTCTTTCTTGGTTTCCTCTGTTTCTACTCAGTGCTACAGGAAGAGAACAGCCACGGGGGAGTTCTCTTGGTGGCTCAGTGGAAACCAATCTGACTAGGATCCATGAGGATACGGGTTTGATCCCTGGCCTCACTCAGTGGGTTAAGGATCTGGCGTTGCCGTGAGCTGTGGTGTAGGTCACAGACAGGGCTCGGATCCTGTGTTGCTGTGGCTGTGGTGTAGGCTGGCAGCTACAGTTCTGATTTGATGCCTGGGAACTTGGTATGCTGCAGGTGCGGCCCTAAAAAAGGCGGGGGGGGGGGGGGAGAGCGAGAGAGAATAGCCATGGCTTTTGAGACCTTCTGAATGTCTCCCTTTATCTGCCACTCTAGGCGTCCTGGGGGCCAAAGCCAGTACCACACTGAGTCACATCAGAACCTGGGACCAAAGGAAAAATGTGCACCCCTATAAATAGGTTTTCATCATTCTTTAATTTTTTTTTCTGGAACATTCAAGAATTTGAACCAATCTTGAACATTTAACTTCTTTGTGCCTCTGTTCAGTCATCTGAAAAATGGGGGATATTCCAGTTCCCGTCTCATAGGGCGGCTGTGAGGGGAAGGCCCTGCAGCTGACCAAGGCGACTGCCTTCCTGCAGTTTATTCATAAGGTGCCGGAGAGGCCATGTGAGCGGGCCGGGTGCCGTCCTGCTCTCCTAGAGTTGACCGTTCAGGAGGGAAGAGCCAATTAAGCAATAGCAGAGTAACTCATGAGGTAAATGACTTCGTTTTCCTGACAGAGAACAAGTCTCCACAAGCCCGCTGGGGTCAGGAATCTTAGAAGAGCTATCTCACTCTTTCTCACCTACCTTTTTTCGGTGGGTCCTGATAACAGCTGTGAGCAAATTTTTGTAGAAAAGCTTAGGTGCTGCTGGTGGTGGCAGGAAACCAGGCACTGGGTCCTGAGTCCTGCTCTTATGCTTCCCTGCTTTCTCCTGAGCCAGAGGGAAGGCTCCTTGCCAGGTCTATGAAGTGGTGCGTGGTGGGGTTCAAGGCAAGAGAGGTTCTTAACTGTCCTCTTTCCACTTCCTGCTGCCTTTCCCCGCATCCCTTTGCACCACGCTCACACACACCTGCATGTATACATACCTTGGCCGGAGGATAGGCCACATCTCTGCAGAGAAATAATCAAGCCTCAGTTCTCATCAGCCCCCTTTTGGTCTTGAAAAGTCCCAGTCTCAGGTGGTCCCTGCCTGTCTGCAGCTTTTCCCTTCCCGTCAGTCATGGCTGTTCCAACCAGGGGAGGGTTGGCGACTGGGCTCATGTTTGCTCACTTCCTGGGGTGTGATGGGGTGGCTTCTCTCATGGGAGCATGGATGAGAAGAGTCAGATTTGGCGCCCGGAAAATACTCAGCAAGCATATTCTGTAAATGTCCAGATGGGAATCATTTTAGACTTTGCTGGCCATGCAATCTTTGTTGTAAACACTTCACTCTGTGGTTATAGCACTAAAGCATCCTAGACAATGTATAAATGAATGAGCATGGCTGAGTTATCTGTTTATTTATTTTATCTTTATTATTTATTTTATCTTTTTAGGGCCGCCCCCATGGCATATGGAGGTTCCCAAGCTAGGGGTCGAATTGGAGCTGTCGCCTCTGGCCTACACCACAGCCACAGCAATGAGGAATTCGAGCCGCATCTGCAACCTTCACCACAGCTCACGGCAATGCCGGATCCTTAACCCACTGAGCAAGGCCAGGGATCACACCTGCGTTCTCATAGATACTAGTCAGATTTGTTTCTACTGAGCCACGATGGGAACTCCAGCTGTGTTCTAATACAACTTTATTTGCAAAAACAGGTGGTGGACTAGATTTGGCCTGTAGGCCATAGTTTGCTAATCATTGTCCCTAGACTATCTTAAGTATATTCTGTCATCACAAGACCGTGATGAAAAAAGAATTCGTTTTCTCCCCAAATCTTACATCTGAGCTATGACAAACATCCCACTAGAACAATTCTCTAACCATATCAAGAGCCATGGACTCCACTACCATTTCTCTTTCTATCATCCTCCCTCATGGCCTCACTTCACCCCTTATCCCTCCTGGAAGGATTATCCTTCACTGTATCTTGAAAATACATCCTCAGTCTTTCCATTCAACTTTATCTCCATACTTCGTATCTGGCTCATGTCATTGTGGTTGTTTTTAAATATTTTTACAAACTTGTTTCATTATCTCCTTTCTAAAGTTGGAGCTTATTCCCCTCCTCTTGAGTGTGAGTTACACTAAGTGATGTCTAATGAATACATTGTGGTGGAAGTGACGAAGTGAAGTTGCTTGCTCTGGAGAAAGCCAGGTGCCATGTTATGAGTACACTCAAACATCTGTTTGGAGAAATCCATGTGGTGGGGATACTGAGTAACCCATCTTGGAAGTGGATCCATTAGCCTCACTCAAATCCTTTTTTTTTTTTTTTAATTGAGGTATAGTCAATTCGTGTTAGTTTCAAGTATACAGCAAAGTGATAGTTACATATATATATATATATAATATGTAATATATAATATATAATAAATGTTCTTTTTCAGATTCTTTTCCATTATAGATTATTATAAGATATTGATTATAGTTCCCTAGGCTAGACAATAGAGCCTTGTTGTTTGCCTGTTTTATATATAGTAGTGTATATATTAATCCCAACTTCCTAATTTATCCCTATCGCCTTTCCCCTTTGATAAACATAAGTTTGTTTTCTAAGTCTGTGTCTATTTCTGTTTTGTACATAAGTTCATATGTATCATTTCTTAGATTCTACAGATAAGTGATGTCACGTGATATTTGTCTTTCTCTGGCTTAATATTATAGTTTCTGGGTCCATCCATGTTGATGCAAAAGGCATTATTTTGTTCCTTTTTTATGGCTGAGTAATATTCCATTGTAGGTATGGAATACATCTGCTGATGGACATTTAGATTGCTTCCATGTCTTGTCTGTTGTCAATAGTGCTGCTATGAGTATTGGGATGCATGTATCTTGTTGAATTAGGTTTTCTCCAGATATATGCCCAGGAGTGGGATTGCAGGATCATATGGTAGCTGTATTTTTAGTCTTTTAAGGAACCTTCAAGCTGTTCTTCATAGTGGCTGCACCAATTTATATTACTATCAACAGTGTAGGAGGATTCCCTTTTCTCCACACCATCTCCAGAATTTATTATTTGTAGACTTTTTTTTTTATGAAAAATTAATATTGTAAAAATGGCGATACTATTTGTAGACTTTTTAATGATGACCATTCTCACTGGTATGAGGTGATACCCCATTGTAATTTTGATTTGCATTTCTCTAATAATTAGCAATATTGAGCATCTTTTTATGTGCCTGTTGGCCACGTGTCTGTCTTCTTTGGAGAAATGTCTATTTAGATCTTATGCCCATTTTTTTTTTTTGTCTTTTTGCCTTTTATGTGGAGCCGCACCCGCTGCAAATGGAGGTTCCCAGGCTAGGGGTCTAACAGGAGCTGTAGCTGCCGGCCTTCACCACAGCCACAGCAACGCGGGATCCGAGCTGTGTCTGCAACCTTCACCACAGCTCACGGCAACACCGGATCCTTAACCCACTGAGCAAGGCCAGGGATCGAACCCGCAACCTCATGGTTCTTGGTCGGATTCGTTAACCACTGAGCCACGAAGGGAACTCCTTATGCCCATTTTTTGATTGAGTTGTTTGTTTTTTTGGTACTAAGATGTATGAGTTGTTTGTATATTTTGGAGATTAATCCCTTGTTGGCAGCATCATTTGCAACTATTTTCTCCCAGTGTGTAGGTTGTCTTTTCTTTCTTTAATTTTTAATCGTTTCTTTTACTGACAAAAGCTTTTAAGTTTGATTAGGTTCCATTTGTTTATTTTTGTTTTTATTTATGTCAAATAGTGTTCTGCCTATGTTTTCCTCTGGAGGTTTTATAGTATCTGGTCTTACATTTAGATCTTTAAGGCATTTTGAGTTTATTTTTGTATATATGTGTGTGTATATATATATGTATATATATGTATGTGTGTGTGTATGTATGTATATATATATATGTGTGTGTGTGTATATATATATATATATATATATATATATATTTGGTCTTTTTTAGGGTCACACCCATGGCATATGGAAGTTCCCAGGCTAGGGATCGAATTGGAGCTGCAGCTGCCAGCCCATGTCACAGCCACAGCGACTGGGGATCCAAGCCATGTCTGCTAACTACACACAACAGCTCACAGCAATACTGGATCCTCACTTAACCCACTGAGCAGGACTAGGGATCGAGTCCAAGTCCTCATGGCTACTTGTTGAGTTTGTTACACCCAAGCCACAATATAAACTCTTTTGTATATAGTTTTAAAGAATGTTCTAATTTCATTCTTTTACATGTAGCTGTCATTTTTTTTTTTTTCGCAGAACCACTTATTGATGGGACCATCCTTCCTCCACTGTATGTCCTTGCCTCCTTTGTCAGAGATGAGTTGACCATAGGTGCTTGGGTTTATATCTGGGCTTTCTATCTTGTTCCATTCACCTATATTTCTGTTTTTGTGCCAGTGCCACACTGTTTTGAAGCAGTTTTCTGGTAGCATCTTTAGGATTTTTGATGTATAGTATCATGTCATTGGCAAGCAGTGACAGTTTTAGTTCTTCTTCTCCAATTTGGATTCCTTTTATTTCTTTTGCTTCTCTGATTGCCATGGCTAGGACTTCCAAAACCACGTTGAATAAAGGTAGAGAGAGTGATCCTCCTTGTTGTCTTATTGATCTTAGAGGAAATGCTTTCAGCTTTTCATTGTGTATATAATATTAGCTATGGGTTTGTCATATAGGACATTTATTATGTTACAGCATGTTCCCTCTATTCCCACTTTCTGAAGAGTTTATGTCATAGATGGACATCAAGTTTTATCAAAAGTTTTTTTCTGTGTCTATTGAGGTGATCATATGGGTTTTTTTTTCAATTTGTTAATGTTGTGTATCACATCAGTTGATTTGTGGATACTGAAAAATCTTTGCATCCCTGGGATAAATCCCACTTGATCATGGTGTATGATTTATTTAATGTATTGTTGAAATTGGCTTGCTAGTACTTTGTTCAGGATTTTTGCAAGTGATGTTGGCTTATAATGTTCCTTTTTGTGTGTGATATCTTTGTCTGGTTTTGGTATCAGGGTGATGGCCTCATAGAATGAGTTTGTAATTATTCCTCCCTCTGAAATTTTTTGGAATAGTTTCTGAATGATAGATGTTAACTCCTGTCTAAATGTTTGGTATAATTCAGCTGTGGTCTTGGACTTTTGCTTGTTGGGAGTTTTAAAATTACTGTTTCAATTTTAGTACCGGTAATTGGTATGTTCATCTCTTCTTTTCTTCCTAGTTCAGTCTTTGGAAATTGTATCTTTCTAAGAATTTGTCCATTTTTTCTAGGTTGTCTATTTTATGGGTGTATAGTTGCTCATAGTAGTCTCTTATGATCCTTTGTATTTCTGTGATATCAGTTGTAATTTCTTCTTTTTCATTTCTAATTTTATTTATATGAACCCTCTCCCTTTTTCTTCTTGATGAGTCTGGGTAAGGGTTTATCAAGTTTGTTGATCTTTTCAAAGAACCAGATTTTGTCTCACTGATCTTTTCTATTGCTTTTTTTAAGTCTCTGTTGCATTTATTTCTGCTCTTATCATTATGATTTCTTTCCTTCATTTGTTCTTCTTTCTCTAGTTGCTTTAGGTTGTTGATTTGGGATTTTTCTTATTTCCTGAGGTATGCTTTTATTGCTATAAACTTCCCTCTTAGAACGCTTTTGCTGCATCCCATAGGTTTTGAATCATTGTGTTTTCATTTTCATTTGTTTCTAGGTATTTTTTGATTACTGTTTGTTTTTTTAAATGATTCATTGGTTGTTCAGTAGCATATTGCTTAGCTTACAGGTGTCTGTGTGTTTTGCAGTTTCTTTCTAGCCTTATAACATTATGGTCAGAAAAGATGTTTGATAAGATTTCAGTTTTCTTAGATTTACTGAGACTTGCTTTGGGGTCCAGCATGTGATCTAGCCTGCAGAATGTACAACATGCACTTAAAAGGAGTGCATCTTCTGCTTCTGTATGTGAATGGGTGGATGGACGATCTATAAATTTCAGTTAAGACCACTCAGTCTAATGTGTCATTTAAGGCTTTTGTTTCCTTATTGATTTTCTGTCTGGATGATCTGTCCATTGATGTAAATGTGGTGTTAAAGTCCCCCACCGTTATTGTGCTACTATTTTTGAGTTGATTTCTCTTATGTCTATTAATATTTGCCTTATATATTGAGGTGCTCCTATGTTGGGTGCATATGTATTTACAGTTGTTTCTTCTTCTTGGATTGATCTTTGATCATTATGTACTGGCCATCTTTACCTCTTGCAAATTTTCAGTTAATGTAAGCCCCACTGACATTCTTGACCAACTTCATGAGAAACCCTGAGCCAGAATTACCTAGCCAAGTCACAACTGGAAAATAAATATGTGTGATAATGAATGTTTATTACTTAAAGCTGCCATGAGGGTTTGGAAATAATTGGCTATTCAACAATATATAAATAATATACTTTATTAGTTTCCTAGAGTTACCATGACAAATTACCACAAACTAGGCAGCTTGATACAACAGAAATTCATCTTTTCACAGTTATGGAGAGTATAAGTCTGAAATCAAGGTGCTGGCAGGATCATGCTCCCTCTGAAGGCTCTAGAGAGGAATCCTTCTTACCTCTTCCAGCTTCAGGGTTCTAGGAATTCATTACCTTGTAGCTACATTACTCCAATTTCTCCTACTATCTTTACATGGCTTCCTTCTCTGTTTCCATGTCTTCTCCTCTGTCTCATATAAGAACATTTGTCTTTAGATTTATGGACCATCTGAATAATTCAGGATGATCTTATTTTGATATCTTTAACTTTATAATGTGTGCAAAGATCTTTTATTTTTTTCCAGATAAGGTCATATTCACAGGTTATAGATTTTAGGATTTAAGCATATCTTTTCCGGGGGGGGGGGATGTCACCATTCAGTCCACAATATACATCATTATTTCTCTATCAGGATCAGCACAATAGCCTTTTAACTGATCTCCATGTTTTAATTTTTATATCCCCCTAAACACTCACATATAATTTATTTTAGAATAAAATGCAAACTTCTTACCGTGGCCCACAAAGTTGGTAGCTCTGGCCTCTGCCTATCTTTGACCTCATTTTATCAGCTACTACTGATATCATCCAGGCTGGTAAGTGGCTCTCAGTCAGGGAAAAACAGGGGCCAATCAGGTTCTCATGAGGCTGGGAGCCAGCAGTTCCGAGGATGGGTATGTAAATAACATATTCCCAGAGACTTAAGCTGAAATCAGAATATGAATTTCATAGAGGCTGGAGGGACGAGGCAGGGAGTGCGATAGCTGGGTACACTTGTAGGGGTTGAGACTCAGAAGGAGGGGACAGAGTAGACATAAGAAGGTGAAGTCAGAGACACAGTTGTGGGGTTTGGCATAGGTGACGTGGTTGAATCTATGGAAGAGGCACAGCATTAGAATAGCCATTGTTGTCAGTCTGTTTATTCCTTCTCTGAAGAACTGGGTCCTGCGTATGTGTAGTGATACCAGAAAGAGACAAGACTCCATAGAGGATTATAACTGAACTGCAGCAGTTACCTCGTGTTAAGGGACTAGAGCCTTTGTAAAAGTGAACTGTCCGGATACGTGGATATTAGAATGGTGGAGGAAAAAGAATATGAGTTAGACACTTTTTTAAGTTCTGGTTCTTCTACTTGCTAGGTATAGACTAATTTAAGTTACTTGTTCTCTTTGGAAAATTAATCTGTGAAATGGGGATAAAAGCATCTGTGTGGATAATCTAGATTGGGTCACTTGGTCTCCATTTTAGCATTCTTCTCACTGGAGAGGCTGGAAGACTAAAAACTGTATTTCTCAGATTTCTCAGTTTGGGATGTGAATTTGATTTTACCAGTTTGATAGACTTGTATGATTTTTATAAAGTTACAGGTAAAAGGAGGCCATTTTTCTGGAAAGAAAGTTGTAGAAAAATATGGAATCCCTGCAAATGGTCCCAGGGTTCAGTCTCCATCTTCTTGGGGGTAGAGTGTAGTGTCTACAGCTCCTTGGTATGAGTTCTAATCCTGATTACAGCTTGGGTTGTCCATTCTCCAGTTTTATGAGTATGAGAGGTAGTTGGCTATTTGCTTCTGTAGCACAGTGTGATAGTCTCAGAGAACTAGCTCCCATGGTGGATCAGTTCTCTGTTTCAGGGGATTATTCCAAGAGGACTAGTTCTGGAACCTTATCCTTTAGCCTGTCCAGTGATTTTTGAAAAGACTTAATCCTCTGAACCAAATAACTTCCTGCTTAAATTCTCAGATTAGTTTCTATTTCCTGAACTGGAGAATGGGACCTGTAGAAAGGCATGAGGGGTGTTGCCTCAGAAAGAGTGGTTGACTCAGCATGAAGAAGCCTCACAGCATAATATGGCATTTCCCTTGGTGTGTACACTAAGGTCCAGGTTGGGCCTTTGGCTTACCGCTGTGGGATATAACGTATTAGGATTGAAGGGGCCTGGACACTGACTCATGCTAACAAATCTCTCAAGATGAGAATTTATGAAATTAGAATGCTGATTTCGTCATTTATCATGAGAAAGGCACTGCCGAGAAGACCAGATGCAAGTTTTAGCCTGACCAACACCTCTGTCAGTTGTGGTCAAGCCACACAGGAATTTAAATTATCAAAGGCTGCTCAGTGAACAGGCTGCAGAAACAAAGCGCCACATAGACTAACTCCTGCACCAGACTCATTGTGGTCCTGAGCACTGTCTCCCCTAGACAGTGCTCGAGGAGAATGGTGTTCTGAGGTCCTCCTTTCCATGCTTTCGAGGCAGACTAGAATTCCTTCTGATTCTAAATATTTCCCATGAGGTTTCAGCCAAATCCTGGAGATCTGGCATAGAATATCTCTATTCTGTTTCACAACTAGTGCATTCTCAGTTTTACATCTCATAGTAAACTTCTCCAATTTCCAAGGTCTTAGAAGAAAAACTACCCAAGGCACATACTTGTCAGGGTGGTTGTGAGAATTAAGTAAAATCAATGCATGTATTCAAAATACCTACCATAACATCTGGTATATATTTGCATATTAATACTCATTTTCTTTTTTCCTCATCAAGATTTAAGCATAACTTAGATATTATTAAATATTTTAATATAATTTTTTTCTTTTTTTTTGCTTTTTAGGGCCACACCTGTGGCATATGGAAGTTCCCAAGCTAGGGGTCAAATCAGAGCTACAACTGCCAGCCTACACCACAGCTGCAGGAACCCCAGATTTGAGCCGCGTCTGCGACCTATGCCACAGCTCATGGCAATGCAGGTTCCTTGACCCACTGAGCAAGGCCAGGGATTGAACCTGCATCCTCATGGATCCTAGTTGGATTTGTTAACCACTGAGCCACAATGGGAATTCCAATATAAAATGTTTTAAAATTACATTGTTTATTACCTGCCTTCCTAAAGAGAGCATACCAAATTTAGATTTTTTTTCTTAGTGACTTTCAGTTATCAATATAAACAGCCATCATGTTACCCATTATACTATCTTTTAATATAAAAGCCATTAAACTATTTTTTGATGTTAGAATACTCTCTGGGCTTCATTTGGATATAGATCAACTTGTTTCTAAGCCACACAGTCCCCCATTCCTTTGTTTCACTGGTTCCATGTTTCCTACTTAAGACTTAGGCTTCTCCTTCAGAGACAATTGGTCCTTTGTTACTTCTGGGTACTGCCAACCTGCCTGTCTTTACTAAACTACGACCTACCTTGATCTAATAATACTAATCTGCTGTAGGTTACACAGTCAGGTACTAGGCCTTGTCAGAATTGTGTATCAAATAAGAACTGTCAGAGTTCTCGGTTTGCATCTAACAGCACCACCTGTGGGTTCTAGGACAAGAGAAATTCCAGGGAGAGTGGCTGAAGGTGGAGAAGGAGCCTCAAGTTTGGGAGCTCTAGGAAGGGTGGAGACAGGGAGGCCATGCAACAAGGACATGCACCTATCGTAAGTCTGTCCAAAAGGATCCTAAAATCAAGAGATCAGTGCTTGCAAGTAAAGCTGAGTTCCTGTTGGAGCACAAGCTATTTTTCTCTCTGCTCTAATACGTACTGCCTGCCATTGAGGTGGAATTTATCATAAACAATGTGAAAGAACTTTGGAAAGTAGGGAGGGGAGCCCAGATGAATCATTAAGATTTTTTGGAAATTACCTTGTGGAATTTTAATTCTACAGCCTATACCAGAAGAGTACCAAAAAAAAAAAGTTTCTGCTGTAGCACAATGGGATTAGTGGTGTGTCTGCAGCACCAAGATGCAGGCTTGATCTAAGCCTCGCACAGTGGGTTGAGAAGGATTCTGCATTGCCGCTGCAGCGGTGTAGGTCACGACTGCAGCTTGGATCTGATCCCTGGCCAGGGAAGTTCATATACCATGGGGTGGCCCCCCAAAAAAAGAAAGACTTCATTTTGGGTGCTACACCTCTTCTTTAAGCCAATCCTGTGTGTTTTCAAGATGTGAATATTAGCACTTCTTCTGGCATCTTAACGTTGCCTTTGGTACAGAGGTGAGGGCCCTCCATCGGCAGCCCTTAGAAGTTCATGCTAGATAAGAAAATGTAACTTGGCTTCCAAGACAGTGCTGGGTAGTGTTAAGGCAGAGACCAGACCTGGAGGTGTAGGCAGGCAAGGGGTACATTGCAATGTGGACATAGTTTGTACCTTTCTAGGCAATCTGCCAGCAAAAGACTCAAGAAGGACTCTGCCCAAATTCGTGTCTAAGTCCTGCTTTTAGAAAAATGTGCAAGATGTGAGCAGAAGTCAGCTGTCATCAGGAAGACCGAGCTTAATATTGATTAATGAAGAGTAAGCTCTGGCTCTTAGAGAAAGGATTGTATTCGACAAAACATCTCAGTAAGTATGTTTTGACATGAAAGGATAGCCCTTGAAGAATTTTCTGGATTGACTGGCATCAATCAAAGAAGACTAAAACCATGTCTGCACAGATCATGAAAGCAGAATTTTGATTGTCCAGGGGCAACCTAAGAAGGGACAAGGTGAGGACAGCCTCCATCCCCTTTATCTTCCTCCTCCCACTGAAGACACAAGGAGTAATCTAAGGAAAAGAGAGAGGCCTTAGAAAGATGCACACAGCGGAGAAGGGGAGGCGGGTGGGAGGCTCTTCATCGAATCTTGGGGGATTTGTGGGGGCTGTGACCTCCAGGCCTATGTCTCAGGATCTTCAATAGAACCCTCCTCTTCATAACTGCCTATGTGGTGGTGCTTTGAAAAAACAAGGCAAGGTGCTTTGGAAAAACCTGGACTGAGCTCCAAGTTTGCATTGCTCCAAGGTGGAGAAGATAAAACACTGCCAGAGGGGGGATGGTGGAGAGGACAAGAATTCCATGAAAGGAGGAGTTGGATCAAGCAATGATAGGGAGGGTTATATAAGACTAAGAATTCCCAGTGATCAGGGTGGAAGGAGAAACTCACACTCTACAAGAAAAAGTTCCATCCTCTTGTTTAAATTTCAAAGGGCTGGCAATCTGGGTGGGCTCAAGAGTGCAGGACAGCCAGATCTGTAGTCAGGAACTGTAAGGTTTGGCTTAAAGAGTAGAGGGTGTTAAGTACAAGACAGTGTGATTGGACCCTGTGTCCTGTCTTTGGAACAGGCATTTCAACTTCTTAATATTCTCCTTGCCCTCTTAGAAGGTGCTAATAACTTTTCACGAGCCAGAGAGAAAAGCTTTTCCAGTATTTCCTAGACTCTTTCCCCTCCAAGCTGTGTTGTCTTAATGGCCAACAGGGTTTCCTGCTAATTCCTAAAAACGTCCTTGTACTTTCTTCCCATTGTACACAATAGGAGAGTGTACTGATCCATGCTTCATTGGCTTTAAAAAAATGCATCGTGGAGTTCCCATTGTGGCTCAGTGGTAACGAGTCTGACTAATATCAATGAGGACAGAGGTCTGATCCCTGGCCTCGCTCAGTGGGTTAAGGATCCGGCGTTGCTGTGAGCTGTGGTGTAGGTCGCAGACGCGGCTCAGTTCCCGCATTGCTGTGGCTGTGGGTAGGCTGAGGCTACAGCTCTGACTTGACCTTGACCCCTAGCATGGAAACTTCTGTATGCCACAGGTGTGGCCCTAAAAAGCCAAAAAAACAAAACAAACCCCCCAGACCCCCACGTAGTATCTCCATTTTGTTCTTTAAGTCTTAAAAGACGTTCCATGGAGAGCAATTCAATTTTGTCCCACTAAATACAGTTTGCAGAGTTTTAAATACTTGATGAAAGGCCTTTCCCTTGAGAGGAGAATTATCTTCTCCATTAGAAAAAAATTGATCCTCAAGAGTGGGTCACACAGCTCACTGTCTGGTGCCCACATGAGGCTTCCACCTCTGGGGAACTCCCCATCTGGATTTGAAGTCGTGTGGCGTAAGGGACTTCTTGTTATGGGAGAGGACAAAGCTGAGTAGGGGAGTAGCAACAGCCAGGCAGCTAGATGTGCTCTCTGGCAGGTTCCTACGTAGCTGCCAAATGCTTCCCCTGAGAGTGGAACAGAGTGTCTGTGAGAAATTCTGACACCAGGCCATCTAAAGCCCTTAAGAGCCTTAGTCAGAGCCAGAAAGTCCTTACTCATCCTGAAGGATTTTGTGGGTGAAAGAAAAGTTTTGGGTGAAGTTTTTTTTCAACTTCATGAATAGAACTAGAGTGAAATGTACAGTAAATAAAGCTTAGTGAGTTATAGCAGCGTTATGCACAATAGCCAAAACGTAGAAGCAACCCAAGTGTCCATTGACAGATGTGTGGATAAACAAATGTAGTATATACATAGAGTGGAATATTATTTGACCCTAAAAAGGAAGGAAATTCTCATCCATGCTGTAATATAGATGAACCTTGAAGATGTTATGCTCTGTGAAATAAGCCAGTCCCAAACATGCTGGATGATTCCACTAAGAGGAAGTGCCAGAGCAGTCAGATTCATAGAGAAAGGAGAGTTGTGGTTGCCAGGGTGGGGAGGGGAGAATGAGAAGTTATTGTTTAAAGGGTGTGGAGTTTCAGTGTGAAAAATTGAACAGATCTGGAAGTGGATGTTAGGGATGGTTGCACAACTATTTGAGTATAATATATGCCACTGACCTGTACATTTAAAAATGTGTATGATGGTAAAAATGATACATTTTATGTTGTGTATATTCTATCACAATAAAAGGTTTAGAGAAAGATACTGTGCTGTTTGCAAAATTTTGCATTTTCTTTAAATCATGTTTTTCAGTATGTGTTCCATGAAAGCACTCCTGAGAAAGATTCTGTTGCTCAAATCAGCTAGGAAACCTTCCATACGCAAAGCATGTGAAGTACAGAAAAGTCTGACAAGAACTGTGTTGAAAAATTTTAAGCGTTGTCTAATCCAGCTTTTCGCATATGTATTTGACCCTAGGACACCTTTTCCCAAAGATCCTTAAACACCTGTTAGAACTGGTAGTCTGCAAAATATCAGCTTGGAAAGCATTATTTAAATCTTCCTCCAGTCTGTAGAGAAGATGTGTCTGGAAAATAATGGTTGGTTTTCTTTGGGAGCTCAATTCCTCACAGATATACATAGTGAATTCTGTAATTAGCAGTTAGAAATTAATTTGTTCTGCTTTATTCAATAAAGAGACCATGTAAAAGCTCTCAGTGTGTGGATAGGTCCTCTAAAACTGCTTGAAAACTGGTTTGGATTTTGCCAATAATGGGGACAGCCACCGTCACCCTGGGCAGCTACATGGACTGGAGGCATGTGATTTTCAAATAAAAAATCAGTCAGATGAGAGTAACTGTCCACAACAGACTTTTTTTTAATCTGCCGAGGGCTTCCCTTTATCCTGGCTGATACAGTGGTCTATTAGGCGTGGATGGAAGGAGAAGGTACTGTGAGAACTGATCTTACTTAACAGTTATTATTTTATGCTTGGATTTTGACCTGCATCTCTATCCAGGAACAGCTGCAGAAAAAGAAATTGTCTCAGTATATCTCATGCCCACAAATCAACATTTTGGGCAAATTATTTCTACCTCCTGGATTTCATATTCCCCATCTCTAGGATAAAGAGCTTGGATTAGATAAAACTTTCTTCCAGCTTAAACAAAAACACTTTTTTTTTTATATCAGACAAAAGGGAGTCATTTCTCCTTTACTTGCAAGTTAACACTTCTGTCTTTATAAAGATTTTGAGGTCTAGATATTCCCTGTTTTATAAGCATTTGTAATTTTCATGCAGTGCTTTTTTATATTTCATAACTATAAAACATGTTTCTTAACAGTTCAGTTGTTCTGCCACTTTTATTTCCAAGTTTTTGACAGTTTTTTTCTTAGAAAAGGTGGATGTTTTGAAACTACAGCTATTTTAGAAGAGAATAGAACATTTAAAGCGAGACAAAGCAAAGTTTTAAAAGCACCTATAAAATGGCAACATTCAAGGACAACCATTATAAGAATTGAAATGGAGTGTAAAACTTCCAAACCAGAAAAGAGAAAGAAATGAAATAAGAAAATAAACATGCAGAAACTCAATATTAAAAAAAGACAAGAGAAAAAAGAATCTTATGAAGGAAAACACAAAATGGTAAAAACAAGCTCAAATATTTAATCAATAAAATGTAAATGAATTAAATATGTTAAAATAGAATGGTTTTGAGAACAGTAATCCAAAATTCAGCCATGTGCTTTTACAACAGATGTACCAAAACCTTAACAGACTTGGGAAAGTTAAGGGTAAAGGATTAAAAAAAGACAAAACACAAATAAATCCTATACAAAAGAAAGCTAGTGACAGGATACTAATTTCAGATACAATGGACTTTAAGACAAAAAGCATCCTTAGGAGTAATGCGGTCTCTACATAATATTTTGAAACCTTTATAGAAGATACTTCAACACAGTTTCAAAAATATGAAGTAAAAATGGGTACAGTTACCTAGAATTACCAGGAGAAATGAGAGAATTCAACATCAGAGTGAAATATTTCAGTTAAAAATGTGTAATTATTGAAAGATGAAACAGACAAATATTAGTGTTTTGTCTAGGATTAACTGATAGGCTGTGTCATTTCATTTATAAAATTTGGCTGAGTGCCTATTTAGGGTTAGGGGACAATTCTAGACTTTGGGTTGGGAGGGTGGTGACACACAGGAGTTGTCCTGGATCTCAGAGTCCTGGTTCTACGGTAGCATGGAGAAGGTGGCCAGGATACCCCTCTCCACAGCATGAAATATGGAAGTATAGTTCACATACTTTGGACTGGGGTTTTCTTTGGGTCTTGTCTCTAGCGTTTAGAAACTTCATGCTGTGGGACAGTAATTTAATCTCAGTCTGTCTATAAAATCGGAGGTGGTGCACACCTCCAAATGTAGGGCGATGACATGACATAAGGTATTTGAAGTTCAGCACAATGCTTGGCATAAATTCTCAATAATTGATAACATTTCTCATTATTATCTTTTGCAAAGTTAACTATCATTTTGCAAAAAGCTCTGAATCAACAGTTGCTGCTGGGGAGTTCCCATGGCTCAGTGGTAACGAACCCAACTAGTGTCCATGAGGATGTGGGTTTGATCCCTAGTTTTGTTCAGTGGGTCAGCGATCCAGCATTGCCATGAGCTGTGGTGTAGGTCTCAGACGCGGCTCGGATCCCCCGTTGCTGTGGCTGAGGCATAGGCCCTCAGCTGTGGCTCCAATTCGACCCCTAGCCTGGGTGCTTCCATATGCTGCAACCAAAAACAGTTGCTTGCTAAACCTGATGATAAAGTTTTAATAACTGTGATCGAAAGTAATGGTACTTTATGGATGAGTATCAGATGGATGAATCTGTTTTCTCACAAATCCTAGTTTTCCAGTTTTTTTCTTTTTAGCCAACTTTATAGTTTTGCATATTTGAGGCCCACAGTTGGCAAACCTGAATCCTGTAGTTACTTTTAGCAGTTTTTTGTGTGCTTAGAATTTCAGAGCCAGGATAATGCAATGTCAAAATGGTCACTTTTTCCTAGGCCTGTCCAGACAGTCTAACATGAGATTTGCATAAAACTCAGAATATGAAACCATTAACTTTTCCAAAAAATTATTTTGTCACTCGCTGCCTGTTTATGAGCTGCCATTTAATTTTAAGAGTTCAGCGTCAAATGTGGCCAAGATTCACAACAGGACAGGTCCCAGTGCATTTCTGCCATCTGTCATTCATTCGATACATCAATAAATATCTGCTAAATTCTTCTTAGATGAGAGACGCTTTTCTATGTCAGGCATAGCAGAGAGGACAACCATGAATAAGTCATGAGTCCTGCTCTGGAGGATCTTAATGTTTAGTGGGAGATATAAGACAGATTAAAAATAAAACCTCTCCCATCTGAGCAGGAAACAGGCAAGGACGTCTACTCTCACCACTTCTACACAACACTGGCCTAGGGAAAATAACCAGAGTAATAAGGTAAAAATTTAAAAAGAGGAACAAAAATATGAATAATGGAGATGGATAGTTAAAACTCTTTATTCTCAAATAAAAATACTTAAAACAAGTGAATTTATCAGTGTCATAGGAGGCAAATTCATTGGGCAAAAATCAATTGTATTTCCATATGTTAGCAATGAGACAGTAGAAAACGATTTTAAAAGCAGTACCTCCTTTAGTGACATCAAAAGCATAAAGTACTTACCAGCCTATAATTGCTCAAATAATCTCTCATTAGCCTTTGTATTTCAGTGGTGTTAGTTGTAACTTCTTTTTCATTTCTGATTTTCTTGATGAGTCTGACTAAAGATTTATCAATTTTGTTTATCTTTACAAAGAGCCAGCTTTGTTTCACTGATATTTTCTAGTATCTTAAAATCTCTGTTTTGTTTTTTTCTGTTCTGATCTTTATTATTTTCTTTCCTAATGCTCATTTAGGGTTTTGATTGTTCTTCTTTTTCTAGTTCGTTTATGTGTAAGTTGGGTTGTTTGACATTTTATTTCTTGATGTAGGCTTACATTGCTATAAATTTCCCTTTTAAAACTGCATTTTTGTTCTATAGATTTTGGATCATTGTGTTTTATTTTCATTTGTTCCAGGTAATTTTTGACTTCATCTTTGATTACTTTAGTGACCATTGTTTTTTAGTAGCATATTGTCTAGCTTCCATGTGTTTGTTTTTGCAGTTTTTATTCTTGTAGTTTATAGTCTATATTCTATTATCATAGTGTTGTGGTCAGAAAAGATGTTTGATATGAGTTCCATCTTAGATTTACTAAGGCTCTTTTGGTGGTTTTTCATGTGGTCTGTCTCAGAGAATGTTTCTGACATATTTTACATCTTTTTCTCTTGTGTATCCTTTAACTCCTCATTGTGGGTATAGATAATTGTGTTACGTTTGTCTTTTACCCTTCCTTCCAGCTTTATAAATGGTTGCTCTACTGTCTTTACTATGTATTAGCCTTGCAAATGAGACTTTTCCTTTTGTAATTTTCATATTTCTAGTTGTAGCTTTTTTTTTCTGCCTGGAGAAATCCCTTTAACATTTCTTGTAAAGCTCATTCCTTGTTGCTGAACTCTTGCAACTTTGCTTGTCTATGCAACTCTTGATCTCTTCTTCAAATCTGAATGAGGATTTTCTGGGTAGAGTGTTCTTGGTTTTAGGTTTTTCCTTTCATCACTTTAAATATATTGTTCTACTCCCTTCTGGCCTGCAGAGTTTCTGATGAAAATTCAGCTGATAGTCTTCTGGGAGTTCTCTTGTGTGTAATTAGTTATTTTTCCCTCACCAATTTTAGTATTCTGTTCATCTTTCATCCTTGCCATTTTAATTGCAGTTGGCCTTGTTGTGGTCCTTTTTGGGTTGACTTTGTTTTGGACTCTGTGCTTCCTGGACCTGGATGCCTTTTTCCTTTCTCAGGCTACAAAGGTTTTCGGCTTTTTAAATATGTTCTCGATCCTTTTTTCTTTCTTTTTATCTTTTTAAAAAATTAAAATACAGTTGATTTACAGTGTTGTTACAGCCAATTTCTGCTGTGTAGCATAGCGAGCCAGTCATACACATTTATACATTCTTTTTCTCACACTATCTTCCACTACGTTTTATCCCAAGAGACTGGATATAGTTCCCTGTGCTGTACAGAAGGACTTCATTGCTTATCCATTCTAAATGTAATAGTTTACATCTACTAACTCCAAACTCCCAGTCCACGCCACTCCCTCCTCCCTTCCCCTTTGCAACCACAAGTCTGTTCTCTATATCTGTGAGTCTGTTCATGTTTTGTAGATAGGTTCATTTGTGACCATGTTCATGTTTTGTAGATAGGTTCATTTGTGCCATATTTTAGATTCCACATATAAGTAATATCGTATGGCATTTGTATTTCTATTTCTGACTTATTTCACCTGGTATGACAATCTCTGGTTGCATCCATATTGCTGCACATGGCATTATTTCATTCTTTTTCATGGCCAATTAGTTTTCTACTGTATATATGTACCACATCATCTTAATCCATTCCTGTGTTGATGGATAAGTTATTTCCACATCTTGGCTATTGTGAATAGTGCTGCAGTGAACATAGGGGTGCATGTATCTTCTTGAATTATACTTTTGTCCAGATGTATGCCCAGGAGTGGGACTGCAGTATCATATGGTAATTCTATATTTAGCTTTCTGAAGAACCTCCATACGGTTTTCCATAGTGGTTGTCCCAATTTACACCCCCACTAACAGTGAAGGAGAGTTCCCTTTTTCTACACCCTGTCTAGCATTTGTTATTTGTAGACTTATTAATGATGATCATTCTGACTTCTGGGAGGTGGTACCTCATTGTAGTTTTGATTTGCATTTCTGTAATAATTAGTGATGTTGAGCATTTTTTTTTTTCATGTGCCTACTGGCTATCTCTAGTCTTCTTTGGAGAAATGTCTATTTAGGTGTTCTGCCCATTTTTCGATTGGGTTGTTTGTTTGTTTTTTGTTGTTGAGTTATTTGTGTTGTTAGTATATTTTGGAGATTAGGGCCTTGTCAGTTGTATCATTTGCAAAGATTTTCTCCCATTATGTAGGTTGTCTTTTTTTTAATGGCTTCCTTTGCTGTGCAGAAGCTTTTAAGAGCCCATTGGTTTATTTTTGTTTTTATTGTCATTATTCTAGGAGGTGGATCAAACAAGATGTTGCTGTGATTTATATCAAAGACCATTCTGCTTATGTTTTCCTCTAGAAGTTTTATAGTATCCAGTCTTACATTTAGGTCTTTAATCCATTTTGAGTTTATTTTTGTGTATGGTGTTAAGAATGTTCTAATTTTACATGTAGCTGTCCAGTTTTCCCAGCACCACTCATTGAAGAGACTATCTTTCCTCCATTGTGTGTTCTTATCCCCTTTGTCATAGATGAGTTGACCGTAGGTACTTGGATTTATTTCTGGGCTTTTATCCTGTTCCATTGATCTATATTTCTGTTTTTTGTGCCAGTACCATACTGTTCAATGATGTAACTTTGTAGTATAGTCCAAAGTCAGGGAGCCTGATCTCTCCAGTTCCATTTTTCTTTCTCAGAATTGCTTTGGCTCTTAGGGATCTTTTTTGTTTCTATACAAATTTTAAAATATTTGTTCTAGTTCTGTGAAGAGTGTCATTGGTAATTTGATAGAGATTGCATTGAGTATTGGATTGCCTTGGGTAATATAGTCATTTTGACAATTTTGATTCTTCTAATCCAGGAACATGGCATATCTTTCCATCTGTTTATGTCATCTTTGATTTATTTCATGAGTGTCTTATAGTTTTTAGAGTGTAGGTCTTTCTCTCTTTTGGTCAGTTTATTCCTGGTATTTTATTCTTTTTGATGTGATGGTAAATTGGATGTCACCCTAATTTCATTGTTAGTGTATAGGATTGAAAGAGATTTCTGTGTATTAATTTTGTATCCTGCAACTTTACTGAATTCATTGATGATGAGCTCTAATAGTTTTTTGGTAGTGTTTTTAGGATTTTCATTTGCAAACAGTGATAGCTTTATTTCCGATTTTCCTATTTGGATTCTTTTTATATCATCTTTTTCTTCTCTTATTATCATTGCTCTGACTTCCAAAATGCACTCTGTACCTTTCTTTCTCTCTCTTTTCTTTCTGGGACCTCTATAATGCAAATGTTAGTATGCTTGATATTGTGCCAGAAGTCCCTTAAACAATCTTTATTTTATTTTATTTAAGTAAATGTTATTGTAGTATAGTTGACATAGAAAATTGTGTTAGTTTCAGGTGTACAGCAAAGCAAATCAGTTATACATGTACATATATTTGTTCCTTCTCAGATTCTTTTAACATATAGTTTATTACACAGTATTGAGTAGATTACCCTGTGCTATACAGTAGGTCCTTGTTATTTATTTGTTTCATATATAATAGTGTGTGTATGTCAGTCCCAACCCCCATGTTTCCCCGTTGGTAACCGTAAGTTTGGTTTAAAAATCTTTGAGTCTGTTTCTGCTTTGTAAGTTCTTTTATATTATTTTTGTTAGATTCCACATATAAGCGATCTAATATGACTTTTGTCTTTGTCTGACTTACTTCACTTAGTATGATAATTTCGGTGTCTGTCTGTGTTGCTGCAAATGGCATTATTTTATTCTTTTTTCTGGCTGAGTAGTAGTCCATTGTGTGTGTGTGTGTGTGTGTGTGTGTGTGTGTGTGTGTGTGTATCTTTTCCAATCCTCTGTTGATGGACATTTAGGTTGTTTCCAAGTCTTGGCTATTGTAAATAGTGCTGTGATGTACATTGGGGTGCATGTATCTTTTTGAATTATGTTTTTCTCTGGATATATGCCCAGGAGTAGGATTGCTAGATCATATGGTAGTTCTATATTTAGTTTTTAAAGGAAACTCCATACTGTTCTCCATAGTGGTTGTACCATCTTATATTCCCACCAAGAGTGTGAGAGGGTTCCTTTTTTTAACCACACCCTCTCTAGCATTTATTTTTTGTAGATTTTTCAATGATGCCCATTCTAACTGGTGTGAGGTGGTACCTCCTTGTAGTCTTGAATTGCGTTTCTCTAATAATAAGTGACGTTGAGCATCTTTTCATGTGTTTTTTGGCCATCTGTCTGTATCTTTGGAGAAATGTCTATTTAGATCTGCCTACTTTTTGATGGGGTTGTTTGTTTTTTTTGGTATTGAGCTGCTTGAGTTGTTGGTGTATTTTGGAGATAAATCCCTTGTCAGTCTCTTCATTTTCAAAGATTTTCTTCCCTCTGTGGGTTGTCTTTTGTATGGTTTACTTTTCTGTGCAAAAACTTTCAGTTTTAAGTAAGTCCCATTTATTTATTTTTGTTTCAATTTTCATTACTCTGGGAGGTGGATCGAGAGTGATACTGATGCAATAAACTGTCTTCATTTTAAAATTCTTCTTTTTTTTCTGTTCAGCTTGAGTAATTTCCAGTACTCTGTCTTCCAGTTCACTGATCCATTCCTCTTTGTCATTTAATCTATTCTCAATTTATTCTAGTGTATTTTTAATTTTAGTTATTATGTTCTTTAATTCTGTTTGGCTCTTCTTTATATTTTCTAACTCTTTGTAAGAAACTTCTAAATTCTCACTGTGATCATCCATTCATCTCCCGAGTTCTTTGAGCTTTTCTGTGATCATTGCTTTGAACATTAAGTAGTAGGATTATTTCTACTTCACTTAGTTCTTCTTTTGAGGTTTTACCTTGTTCCTTCATTTGGAACATATTCCTCTGTTACTTCATTTTGTCTAATTATCTGTTTTTGTTTCTGGGTGTTAGGCTGGTCAGTTCTGTGTCCTGATCTTGTAGAAGTGTCCTTATATAGGAAACATCCTTGGGGAACCAGCAGCACATTCCTCTCTGGTCACCAGAGTTATATGCTTTAGTGCTGTCCTTTGTGCGGGTTGTGTAGGCCCTTCTGTTGTGGTGGTATGACTATTGTGGGTATGCTGGTAGCTGTGGCTGGCTCTAAGACCAGTTGTTTTTAGGTCCTGCCTAATGCAGAGGCTGTCAGCCACTGCTGGATAAGACGACGTCCAGGCACAGCTGGCTGCAAGGCCTGGTGAGTTCCATCTTGGTGATGACCCACTGGCAGATGGAACTGGGACTCAGGGTGTCTGCCTGTAGTACTGGGAGCTCTGGGCTTATTTCCACCCCTGGGTGGCAGGGCCAGGCCCTGAGGCTAGTGCGGGCCCACTGGTGGTTGGAGTATTATCCTGAGGTGGCTGGCTGAGGGGCCCAAGATGCTTTAGAGCTGCCTGCTAGTGGGCTGGTGAAGCCAGGGTCCCAGGGTGTTCCACAGCTGGTACCCACTTGTGTGTGGGCTGGGCCATAGCCTAGGGGGTCCAGGGTTTAGTACTGGTCTGCTTGTGTGTAGAGCCAAGTCCTGGGTTGTCTGGCTCTAGGGTTCAAGGGGCCCCAGAACTGATGTTGGCCTGGTTTGGGTAGAGCTGGGTTCCAGCTGTTGGGCCCTGGGGTCACAGGGTTAGTGCTTGCCAACTGATAGGTGGAGCTGGGTTCTGGGCCCTCTGATGGGCAGTGCTACATCCTAGGGTGAATGGGGAGCTTGTGGGGGAGCTATGGAAGCTAACCCGCTGGTTGGTAGGGCCTTGTCCCCATGCTGGCAGCTTCTTGCCCTGGGATGTCCGAGGACTGGTGCTGACTGCCTGGTGGGTTGGACTAGGTCCCAGGGCTAATAAGCTTAAGGGAAGATTTCAGAATGATACTTACCAGCACTACTGTCCTCCTGGTAGAATGAACTTCCTGAAATGGTTGCTCTAGTGTCTGTATACCCAGGGCGAATCCCAGTTACCTCCTGCTTCTACTTTCTGGGGGGCTCTCCAAGCAAGTAGGTCTGACCCAGGCACCTTTCAAATTACTACTTCTGCTCTGGGTCTCAGAGCATGTGAGAGTTTGTGTACCTCCTGTAAGAGTAGAGGCTCTGTTTCCTATAGCTCTCTGGCTTTCCCCAAAACAGGCCCCACTGGACCTTCAAAGCCAAACATCTTGGGGGCTTGTCTTCCCCTTGCAGGAGTCCCGAACTGCAAAGCCCAGTGTGGGGCTCTGACCCCTAACTCCTTGGGGAGAACCTCTGCAATTGTAATTATCCTTCCATTTGTGGGTCACACCCCCAGGGGTGTGGGTCCTGACTAGACCACATCTCACCCTTCTACCTGTCTTGTGATTCCTTTTTTCTGTCTTTAGTTGTAGAAAATCTATTTTGCCAGTCTTCATGTCATTTTCATTCATAACTGCTCTGTAAATAGTTGCAATTTTGGTGTGACTGTAGGAGGAGGTGAGCTTGGGGTCTTCCTACTCTGCCATCTTGGTCACTCGCTCCCATGATTAATTTTTTAAGAACCCTGAAACAGTGTATAGTAGAGAAACTCTACTTGTTTCTCCTCACTACTAAATCCAAACACCTGGTGGCATTACCACCCGGTTTTCCTCCTCTTCTGTGTCTGGGAAGAAGTGTCCCTGCTGCAAAGCAAGGCTATTTGTGCTCTGGATCCCACGCCCTCCCCTCTTTTGGCCTTATAAGGCTTTTTGTTCCCTTATTAGGGTTTCTGCCTTCACTCTCTTTAACCCTTCACTTTCCACTAGATCTGCCCAATAACTACGGAGCATTTATGTACCATCCTTTTCAGATAATCACCCCAATTATCTGCTCCCCTACTTAGCTACACTTCTTTCAAGAGCTATCTGTGTCATGTCCTGGCCTCTTATTTGTAGGGAGTGTTTTTATTATATATTCAATTTCATTTCCAGTGATAGGACTGGTCAGTGAATCTACTTCTTTTTGATTCAGTTTTGGCAGGCTATAAGTCTCTAGAAAGTTGTCCATTTCTTCTAGGTTGTCAAATTTGCTGGTATGTTGACTCCTTATAATTCTTCAGTGTATTTAATTTTGGTTTCTGCATGCTCCACTCTTTAGAAACCCATCTTGCCAGGTCACTTCATGCTGCCAAAGCCATTAATGATTTCTCTGTCTTGGTTTACTAGATCTCTCTGTGACACTCTAGGCTGTTGACCACTTCTTCTTTCTTGAAATACATGCTTCCTGTCTTGGCTTCTGTGATACCATACCCCTCTGGTTTTCTCCTAACTCCCCAGTCTTCTCAGACTTCTTTGCCAGTAGCCCTTTCCTCCTCCCTTCATCTGCAGTCTGATAATTCACCATCTTTTGCTTGACTCTTGCATAACCGCCACACTCGTTTTCCTGTTTCAACTCTTGCTCCACTTCAGTCAACTCTCCGTATAACAGTAAAAATGATTTACAAATGGGTGTAGGATAATGTCTCACACACATTAATTGTACCCCCATAATGGAAAACTATCAATGGTATATTTCATGTAAAACACAATGAAATCCTTACCATGGTCTCAAGGCCCTGCGTGACCTCCTCCTTGCCAACCTCCCTTTGAACTGATTTCACTCACTCACTACACTGATTTCATCCCTTCTATCTGTACGTCAAGTAACCAATCTCTTTTTCCATCTCAGGGAGTTTGCACAACCTGTTTGCTCTGCCCAGAACATTCTTTCCACAGTCTTTGCTTGGCTAACTGTGAGTCAGCCCTTGGTTCTAATACGACTTCCTTAGTATGGCCTTTTGTCTGTTTTTCTGTCTCTTGACAGTCCAGTATTTTCTATTCCAGTATAGCCCAATTTGTAAACATATATTTATTTGTATTTTTATTGTTTTAATGTCAGTTGTTTCTAAATGTATTTAGTTTCTGTGAGGGTAGAGGCCAGGCTGGTTTTGTTTGCCTCTGTGTATCAGTGGATGCACTTCCTGGCCCATAGTAGCTATTCAATAAGTGTTTGTTGAATGAACTTATTGTTGCATGTAATATAGATAATGGTAAGTTCTCCAACCCTAGGCCAAGATCTTTTGTCTGTTTTTCTGTGTAACTGTCCCTACTCCCTCAATCCCTAATACAAGAAGGATATGTCATTTCTTCCTACAAAGTTCTATTTTGTAGCCCTCTGTATTTGCATTTACAATGCTACTGATGTCATACAAACAGGGAATAAATCCATGTTCCTGTAAATTATTGTCATTTGGGGGCTGCTTGTTGTCATAGTTTAACCCAAATTATACTGACTGATAGACTCACTTTCTTGAAATTAGATGTGGCCAGTGTGACTAGTTCTGCTGAGAAAATGTGAGCAGAAATCACATGGATCACTTGGTCATATCTCTTCAGGCTTTAGAAATCATGGAGTTCCTGTTGTAGCGCAGCGGTAACGAACCCAGTTAGCATCCATGAGGATGTGGGTTTGATCCCTGGCCCACTCAGTGGGTTAAGGATCCAGCATTGCTGTGAGCTACGGTGAGGTTGCAGATGTGGCTCAGATCCAGCGTTGCTGTGGCTATGGTGTAGGCTGGCAGCTCTAGCACTGATTCAACACCTAGCCTGGGAACTTCCATGTGCTGCGGGTGAGGCCCTAAAAAAAAAAAAAATCATATTTCTGGGTCCAAATGCAGTGGTGTGGTAAGGAATCAGGAACAAAATGTAAAGAAGAGTAGAGATTTATGACTTGGTAAAGAGAGAATGAGATTGCCTCTTTTGTATCTAATAAAATGCGCCTTGACTCTCTCATCCAAATCCTTTCAGCTGCCTTTGGGCCACTCAACATTTTCTTGGTTAGGACCAGACCTAAGGGTCCCAAAGTCCTGGATGTCAGAGACATAGTCCCATCCCTTCTTGGCTCCCCGCATGTGTGGTAAGGAAGCTGTGTACTCACTGCAGGAGTATGGCCTAAGGCTAGCTCTCAGGGGGAGTCCGTACTCTCTCCTGCCTTCTGGTGGCTGTTGATGTGTCCCAGTGTAGGATTCAGGACCCCTCCCCTCAGAAGTGCCTAATTGACATCACCCATTTATTGATAGATGCATCTGGCTGGGAGGTTCTTGGCAGACCAGCTGAAATACACTGTAAAATGCTGCTTAGCTCCAACATCTGCTTCAGGGGACATTTCCCAAATACCGCTCAATTCCTGGCTGTTAACAAACATTTCTCCTTGCAACCTCCAGGCTAGGAAAGTCTTATCTCTATTGGATACATGGGGATGTTGGTTCAGTGAACAGAGGGATCTTGCCCATGGGTGCAAAGCTAGTGAGTAGAAAACGTGGGATTTGAAGACAAATATTTGAATTCCTCTCTCTTTTTTTCCAACTGCGTATTAGTGATGTAGCACATATTACTAAGTGTGCAACTAACCTCTTAACAGTCCCTTCTCTAAATCTCATCCTTGGGATCTTTTCCCTTGAAAGCTCTTCCTATTGGCCTGGTGTTAAAGGACATATTTCAATCTCCTAGAAACTCTTGCTTTGTGACAAAAATTAGTTCATAGAAGTTTGATGGAAGAGCCCAGGAGGCAAATGTGGCGAATCAAAATAGGAAACCCTTCTTTCTTGATTTCTGTTGGTCACTTCAGCACAAGCTGTGCCAAGGATTCCTAGAGCTTCAGTTGGAGCCACTGGCCCAAGACAGTCCTCTCAGGGTTGCTTCATGCACCTGAGCCATCACCTGGTGTATACCTGAATACAGTGGGATGATCCAGAGGAAGAGGCCAGCTGCTGGGTCCGTCTCCCCTGAACACTCCCCACAACTAATTGTGAGCTTCTCAAGTTGGAAGCTTCTCAAATTGGAAGGTAATTAAGGAGATCTGTTGGGGCAGCTGCAGCCACGCCCATCTCAGACAGTGCCACTCACCGCTCCCAACCTGCTGCTGCCATACTTGCCCTCAAGATGATCTACCAGCTCCCGAAGGTGACTGGTTGTTAGGTGGTGGCTCTGCTGGGTGTTGCAGCACCTGTGGAAACTTCTGGTGGGAATGTGAATGGCACATCTACGTTAGATTATGCTTTGTACTGAACAGGGTCTTCCCGCCCTCCTCCTTCATTTACCTTCCTTTCAATGGATGCTGCTAGGAAAGGGCTGAATCTTCAGGCCCTTAATGAAGGAGAAGGCAGGTGCTAAGTGTGTGAAAATGGATGCAAAGCTGGGCTCTTCCATTCAGGTCATGCCAGTTACTGCTTCCTGGAGTTGATATCTGCTTTCATCCGTTCTTCTGACATTCTGGAAAAGTGGCCCACAGGAGCTGGGCTTTCACTTATTCCTTATTTCATTCTGCAAAGTCCACTACAGCACCATGCTATGTCCTACACAATATAAAAGTGAATTGCAGCTTCCCCACCCCCATGTCCAAACAAGAAGGGACTGATGTTGGGTCTTTTGCTTTTTGAGGGGACAACAGAGACACTATGGAGGAAAAGGGAGGCTCTACTCTGTCAGCCCAGCTGGGCAGTTGTTCCTTTCTAGAAGGGAGGTAAGAAGAGATTGTCTTAGCTTTCTGGAGGTTTTTGTAGGGTGGGACCAGTTAAGCTTGTGGTCTGACCCCTTCCAGCCAGAGCTGACTTACCGGGTTGGGTGCAGTTAGGCTGACATCACGTCATTGGAAACCAGGAGGATACAGGAGTGCGCAGGTGTGTCCGGCTCATCCTCCCTCTGCCTGGGGTTGACTTTCTTCGAGCTGCTTCCCGGTTTCCTTCTTCATCTTCTGCCTAGACCAGTTTTCCTACCTGTTCCTTTCTCACCTTCCTTGTAATCTTTTTCTCTTTAGGACCACACCTGTGGCATATGCAAGTTCCTGGGCCAGAAGTTGAATTGGAGCTGCAGTTGTGGCCTACACCACAGCCAAGCAACACCGGATCTGAGCTGCATCTGCAGCCTATGCCGCAGCTTATAGCAGCACTGGATCCTTAACCCATGGAGTGAGGCCAGGGATCAAAGCCTTATCCTCACAGAGACAATGTCATGCTCCTTAACCCTCTGAGCCACAATGCGAACTCCACTTTCTTTGTAATCTTTATTCATCAATTTCTCCCATCTCTTTAGCAAACATTCTTTCTAAACCCTTCCGAAATGTTCCTTACCAGGCGGCACTCAGCATTACCCATGATAGATTTCCAAACCATGAGTACTCCCATGTGACCTTCTGTTTTCTGGAAAGTCCTATTTTACTTAAGCTAGCGTTTCTGGTGACTAGGATACTCATAAGCCAAACTCCCTTCCTGATCCCTGGATTTTCATGGTTGGTTGTTGCTATTTTCTTTTCTAAATGTTGAGGGTTTCCTCCTCGATTCTTCCTTATTTGTCCAAATCCAGTGTTGATTAGATCTCTGCACGGGTCAGTTACTAGGGCTTCATGAGCTTCTCAGTCAGGGGAACATTGGAGACCTTTAAGCTGTAATTGCAGGAACCCGGTAGAGAGGAAGGGGTGCTGAATCTGGAATTAAAACCTAGGGTTCAAATTCAGACTCTGTTGCTCACTCACTCTCAGAGCCTGTTTCTTCAGATGAAAATGGGCTTATGACATAATGTAGTACTCGTGAGGGTACCCTGAACTGATGCATATAAAAGAAGTGTAGTGCTGTACAAACACAGTGCATGATGACGACTAAGGAGAAGAGTCATGATAAGAATAAGCATGAGGGGGGTTCACTTATGGTGCAGGAGGTTGTGGATCTTACATTGTCACCACTGCAGCTCAGGTCGCTACTGTGGCGTTGATTTGATCCCTGGCCCAGGAACTTCCATATGCTGTGGGTGCAGCCAAAAAAAAAAAAAAAAAAAAAAAAAAAAAAGAATAGGCATGAGATTAAGAGGACTTTCTCTTCTAGATGGGAGGGAAACAGACTTAGGCAAACTGTGTGTGAGAATAATCAGTGCCTTTCCCTTTACAGCTGAGCAGAGGTCATTGAACTCATGTTTGTTGACACTACTTTGTATTATTAGGGGTACAAAAAAAGGAAGATCTGCTCTCTGTGTTCTATGCCATAACAGAGGTAGGTATAAATGACAACAGAATCAGATGAGGGGAGTCATGAATTTTCCTAGGTGTGGTCGTGTGTGGAAGTCGGAGGCTATGTGCTTTGGGGAGCTGGTTGCTTTTAAGCTGAGCTTTCAAGGATTTCACTGGGGGGAGGTGAACTGGGAAAAGGCATTGAGGTTTGGTTCAGGGATTGGGGAGGAGACTGTTGACTAAAAGTTGGGTTGTGTGGGTAAAGTAGCTGAAAATGAGACTGAAAGGTGTGCTGGGTCCAGAGGTCCTGTAGGCACATCCCCATGTACCCAGGCAAAGTGGTCTCTGCTGGACGCTTGGTCCTTCTCACTGCCCTTGGAGTCTTTCTGTTTGCATCGACGTGAGTTTTAGCAGAGATTTCCCTTGAAGCTGTGAGTCTTTGCAACTGATCGCTTCTTTTCTTCTTCTTTAGTAATATATTTACAAGCTGTTGGAAGTGCATCACTTTCCAGACCAACTCCCAGCATTTGCAGGGCAAGGGTGCTAAATGGAAGCTCTTATACTGTATGTTTACACATTTAAAAGTTGTAAACCATCTTAAATATTAAATCAAAATGTTCTATGCTCTTCACTTGACAAATGCACCTTCGTAATGATCTTGAAGACCAGGTTTTAATTTATAATTTTCAGACTCTCCGGAGGATTGCCCTCCCCTGCCTCCTAGTCCATCTCCCCTTCCCACCTTGACTCCCTCCCTCAGTTCTGTCCCACCCTGTAACGGTCTTGGTCTTGTCTCAGGTGGATGAGTGGATAATGCAGCCCCCATATCCAGGCTAAGCCCATTGTCCCCAGAAGTCACCCTCAGGGGGACTCAGGATGTACATATCAGGAGCCAAAGCGTGGGCCTAGTAAGAGCATAGCTCTCCTTTGTTGCGATGGGCCAAGGAAAATGGCTACATTGGGCCTTGAAGTGAGTTTAGGCCATTTGTCAGGAACCCAGGTATGTGGGCATGCTATAAAATGGAGAGTGACAGAGGCTATGCGTGGTTGTTTTTCTTAGGCCCAGAGGACTTCTCACCCAGTGGGGTGGGGCATAACCACAAGACCAGAAAAGGACCCTCTGAAGGGCAGGCCCAGAGCAGGGCCACCTCTTGCTTGGGCCTGCTGTGATGAGCATCTCTGATCCATTGTGAGTTCACCTTTCAGGGCTACTGAACTGACTTTGTAGGAGGAGTACCTACCCTTGCCGGCAAGAGGATTTTTGTCACCCCCATTCCCCAATGGTTCTTTTAAAAGAATCCACTCTACATATTGGTGGACAAGAGTCTCAGTGACAACATACTTCGTAGTGCCACAAAATACTGTGACTATTTCAGAGTCTTACTAAAGAGAGGATTATTCAGGGATCCTCTGTATTAGGATTACTGGCCCAAACAGTTATATGAAAATGATAAGCATAACATAAAGCCCTTGTATCAGCTGATATTATTTTCTTTTCATTAACACTCTGGGTATACTGATGTTGGACAAGAACTTGCTCAGAGATAGATGATGCTCAGAGGACATGAATCAAAAGGACTATTTCATACTAGAGCAGGCTATACCATTGGAAGAAAGGGTGCAAAAAAAAAAAAAAAAGGTCCAAGTATTATCCCACGCTGTAATACCCTAGAATGATAGAGATGGAAGATACATGGAGTTTTACAGATGGGAAGGGGTCTTGCCAGAAGTGTCAAGGAGGAATAGATCCTTGATAGTCATCTGAGTCTCTTATCTCCTTGACTGGGACTCTTTCCATGGCTTCCTCTCAGCCCAGTGTTTGGTTGCCAAAATGCTCTAGACTGGTTAAATAGGGGCTGTGTTCATAACAAAGGAATGGGAGGCTGGCAATATTTTTTCCTTGGAAAAAGATATTCTTTTTTTTTTTTTAATTCAAAAGCTCTGCTCACAGACCCACCATTGAAGTGCTCTGATTTTGCCTCCAGGTAGGTGCTTCAGGCATTTCCTGGGAGCTGCCACTTTACTGCCATCCAGACACGGCTGGTGGGGCAGTGTGATTCACTCATAAGATTCTTGTCACCCTAGTTCCTACTTCCATATGAGGTTCTCAGAATAATGGTGATAATTAGATAGAAGTGATGAATAAGGGACATTTAATATGGTAAAAACACTGATAGTGATCAAGACTGAAAAATTATAGTTGCCAGGTCACTAAGGACTATTAACTAGCATGGTCTGGCTACTCATCTGCTTATAGAAGACAGCCAAGAATGACAGGTAGGAAATATAACTACGAGGCCATGAACTGGGCCCTAAGGTAACCTCGGTTGCCATTTTACATTCATCATCCTTGTGAACCACTCCTATTAATCTTTTCTTTGGATGTTCTGTCTTCTCCCCTGCTTATCTTCTGAATCTATGAGTACCTTGGCTCAGGCCACAAGTGTCACCGTGGTGGGGGAGGTTACAACCTTTCTCATCCAGGGTCATGTTCCTTCCACATTCCAGGAAGCTACCGAGCCACCAAGGGGCACTGCTTTCCAGAAGCTTCCTGGTTCTTCTAGAGAAAAATGGCCAAGTCCAAGTATTGGGTAGACCCTGCAAGAATGCTCCTGCCTTTGTCCTTTTCTGCACATTGCATGCCTGGGATTCTGGAGTATTGGTGGCAGCAGTCACAAGCTGTGTTTCATCTGCTTCTCCTGGCAGAGTCAGCCTGGGACCTGCGACCTTGGTCCTTAAGGAGTCAGTTGTCAGATGGGTGACAGTCAAGACTACACTGACTTCCCACCGTCTATTTCTTCTCTCTCCTGAGAACTTTTTTACTCTCCGTTTCCTTTGGAATTATAGAATTCCTTAAGACTCTTGTAGTCTGACACCTGGTTTCTGTGCACAGGGTGGTCTCTATCCATATCCAAAGTGCTTTATGGAACTAGAAGAGTAAGACAGGTATAAACTATCTCTTTGTGTGTGTGTGTGTGTGTTTTTTTCCAGCATTAGAGCTGAGTGGCCCCACACCTGCTTCTGCCACACCACACAGCCGCCTCCTTGTAGTTTCATCCCCTGTGCTCCTCACTCTGATTCTCTCAAGGCTAAAGTTCCTTCTGGCTGATACCATAAGACCGTTGTCCATGAGGCAGTTTCTCCCCTTCTTCTGGCCCCTGTAATGAGTGGCGTTGAGCTAAGAAAGCCTTTTTGCTGTGCTTTATTGCTGTTAGAAGATTCTAGAACCAAAGGGACTTGGATTCAAATCCTGGTTCCCCCTTACCAGCTGCAGGAATCACTTAATCACTCATCCCTACAGCTTTTTCTCATAGAAAACAATAAATGATACCCGTCTTACAGGGATGTTGTAGAAAGTAAATGAGATCCATACAGAGCACTTTAGGACCTGGGACATATTATTGGCTTCATAAGCCTTTGTCCTCTTCGAAATACCTCCCACTGTGGAAGTGATTTAACCTTGACCAGCAGACCAGCCTCAGGACTTCGAGGTCTTCTATTCTGTATAGTTATAGCAAGAACTATATGCTGTCCTAAAAGGGCTTAAGGTAACTTGCTAGATCAGTGAGGAGATGGAGATATCTTAATTTCTTCACTTGTGACAAAATGCCTTAACCTAAATCTATCAGTTTAAGAAATCTCCTTAAATCACTCCATGGGAATTACTCGGTGAGCTATACTGTAGATGCAGCATTGTGGTTCATGAGATTAAAATTCATGCTTCAGAAAAATGGCAAATATTATGTCACGAAACTTTGAGATTACTCACAGACAGCTAAAAATCTCAAATTTTTTTGTTCTTTTTTTAGGGCTGCACCCATGACATAATTCACATTATTATTATTTTTTTTAGGGCTGTACCCACGACATGTGGAGATTCCCAGGCTAAGGGTTGAATCAAAGCTACAGCTGCTGGCCTATGTCACGGCCACAGCAACAAGGGATCTGAGCTGTGTCTGCAGCCTACACCATAGCTCATGGAATCGCTGGATCCTTAACCCACTGAGTGAGGCCAGAGATTGAACCTGAGTCCTCATGGATACTAGTTGGGTTCGTTACCATTGAGCTACAACAGGAACTCCTAAAATCTCAAATATTAATCCACCAATGCAAAGGATCAAATGACCTTCAAGGCTCTGGAGAAAAGAGTAGACTTCTTGCAAAAATGAAACTAAGGATGGAAGGGAAGTTCCTGTTGCAGAAGACAGCATTGCTAAGACCACCAGGAGGGACTTGTGAAAAGGGAAGAATATGCAGAAGATTCCTCCAGTTTCCTTTTTCTTTCCTTGAGATTTGGGAAAACTGAACTTAGTCTAGACAAAGGTTTGAGGTGGCCATCTTCTCTTTGTCCCTGATTGCTTTGGGGATTATGCTACCTTTTTGGACTATATGCCTTGGGATGTAAACAGTAGTTTAGTGCAATTTTTTTTTTAACAGGAGAGAAGATGTTTCTTCCTTTTTAAGAGAAAAGCAAAGCAAATAACATCACAACACTGTGTCCCCTGTGGAGAGTTCTGGTTCAAGGACAAATTTAGAATAGGAACAGCAGGTGATTTTCTTATATACTCTTTTTTTTTTTTTTGTCTTTTTAGGGCCACACTTGAGACATATGGGAGTTCCAGGTTAGGGGTCGAATCCAAGCTACAGCTGCCAGCCTACACCGTAGCCATAACCACGCAGGACCTACACCACGCAACTGCGACCTACACCTGAGCTCACCACGGTGCCGAATCCTCCACCCGAGGTCAGGGATTGAACCTACGTCTTCATGGATACTAGTCAAATTCATTTCCACTGAGCCACTATGGGAACTCCAGTCTTCCTCTGTACTCTTGCACCCTGAATTGACTTCCCAGAGGCGACTGTAATGAAACTAGGGAGGCAGCCCTGGCAGGCCTGAAGGAAGCTCAGGTTTTCAGGTGATTAATGATTTTAAAATGTCAGTGTATAAGCTTAAAATCTGCATCTTTGCTGTAGGGTGTGGCAGTGTTTAGGGAAAAGATGATGTTTTAGGTTCAGTTTCTGCAGTGTGGCCAAGGAATCATGGATCACCTGCTACAGTGAAGGTGTTTTTCCAGCCTCTTTGTCACACTAGTTAATCAGTGCCCATTGGAGTGCGCGAGACATGGCAGAGTCCTTTTAAAGTTGATAAATGATTGGATGTGTGAATTAGTGCCTAGTGTGGAAGTTGTTCTGAAGTTCATCTGTCAGAGTGTGAGGATGGAGATGCTGAAGGCCAGGAATGTGGGAATGAGACCAAAGTTGCCTTTTGCTCAGGAGCCCACAGTCTTTGGCAGCCGTCATTTACACGTGCAGCTTTGCATGTGGGTCAGGCCAGACATCCGAACCATGCTCCCTTGCCTTGAACTAAAACCAGGTTCTGTCATCGCTGTCATTCGTTCATTCCGTATTCAAGAAATTATTTTTCTTTTTTAAAAAAAATCAATGGCTCCATTTGTGTGAGAGAGACAGATTTGAGCTTATTCGTAGGAAATTTGATTACTCTTGGGACTAATGAAAGACTACATAGAAGAAATTTAAAAATATTTCTTGAGTAAATATCAGTTTACCATGCCCAGGCAGTGTTTTATACTGACAAAAACAGTTTAATGTCTCCGTCCTTGAGGAACTTACAGTATTAGTGAATATAATCCTAGATGTTGTAACAGACAAATGCAGAAATTTCAGTGGGTAAACATAATACAAGTTGATTTCTTGATCCTAAAAAGTCAAACAAGAAGGGTGGGGGAGAGGAATGCTCAGATCATTGTATTTACTTAAGGACTCTGGCCGACTTGAGGCTCCGTTGTATTCAGTGTTACGCCTCGAAGATTACTCTGGGCGTTGACATTTATTATCAGTCAGTGGGAGAGAAAAATGGCAGCCTGGGCATTGTGAACACCATTTTCACCCAAGTTACATTAATCAGATCTCAATAATATAGCTTTATCCACATATAAGGAGGCTGGGGAATGTCGCTCCGGGCTGGCAATGGTTTTCCAGCAGAAGCTCTCTGTTAGAGAAGAAGGGCATGAATATTTGCTAGGCAGGTAGACATTTCTGCCACACTTACATACTGTTTCGTGCAAGGAGACAGACATGACACATGTGAGTACATTATATTGTATTTCTGATGATTATAAGAAAAATAGGTCAGAGGAGAGGAACAAGGCCTGCAAACAGTTGTGAATATAGTTTTCCCCAGTGGTGCTCATTCAGCTGCATTGTCTGTAGAGCATTTGTGAGTTGATCCTTTGAGCAAAGTGGCAAGGACTCTCCTTCCTGAATTGTGCTGGAGAAGCTCAGATTGGAAAGAGAGACCTTGCTTGGTGTCCAGACAAGCCCACGTTGTCATCACAACAGTGATGGTGAAATTAGAAAATCTGTTGAAAGACATTATCAGAAAACATAATAGATGCATACAGATAAAATAGGTTTAAATTTGCTTCTGGCTTTTTATATCCTTTGAGCTTTTTGTTTGCAGTATTGACCCAGGCTGAAGTTCAGATGCTTTTAGTTTTGAGTATCTACTTTTGAATAATCTCACCTTGTTGATTCTAAAAGGTTCTACTTCCTAGATGTACATAGAAAAGCATGGGTTGATTTTCTCAGTTGTAATAGAGTAACATAGCCTTTGTGCTGAGGAATACTAGCTGGATACCTCATATCAATGATAGAAGATTACTTGGAAAGAAGCTGGTGAGGGACGTTAAAGAGTGCTAAGACTATATGGAGCGATGGGAGGAAGTTCCATACTTGGTAGAGGGTAGAGGCTTGGACTTTCTGAAACCTCAACTCATTCCTTACATTGTGGGCTCAATTCAGTGAGCATTTGTTGACCTTTTTATATACCTGGGCTCCAACAATATAGCAGTGAATGGTTCTTCTCCTGATCTCAGGGACTCATCATCCAGGCATGAGAGAAAGATACTTCACCAACCAGAAGGCTGGATTTCAGCTGGACTTAGAGTGGCCATGAACACTGTTAGCAGTCTTGGGTTTTATGCTTCCTAGTTTATGAAGAATCATCAAAGAGAAGATTTCTCTGCTGGGTGGTACGTGACAGATGTAGAAACTGGTACTTGGTTACCATGAGACAGTTGGCAACTCAACCTCTTGGACCTCCATTTTCCTTGTCTGGAAAGGGAAGGGAATATTAACTTCCCTGTGCATCTCACAGGGCTTATATAAGGATCAAAAGAAATCCCATTATGCACAAGAAATGCTGTTCAGGTGTCAAGAACTAGTATTAGGATTGTTTAATAATCTAGGCATCTGGAAGAACAAGGGAGAACTTGAGTTCTGGGCAGTGATAGCCTGAGATAGAGCAAAGTCTTTCTTCTGGAACAGGTATATGTAGGAGAGAAATCAGTCTTAGTTTAATAAAAAAAAAAAAAAACACCCAACAACTTAGTAAATAATAATTTGAATATGGAATATTTTTGAACAAAAAATGATTTTTCCTTGTTTTTAAGTAAAGTTTGTTGTAAGTGAAGAAAATGAACAAAAGATGCCTGTCTGCATATGGATTCAAAGAGAGGGAGTGAGCAGACCAGAGGCACTGCTGCAGAGGCAGGTAAGGGCTGGCAGTGAGACTTTTGCAGGGAGCTGGCGGTCTTCCAGGGCACAAGCTGCCAGAGAATCAACTCAAAAGCAGTAGAGATGCTCCAGCTGTCCACCCAACCCAGGCCAAGCCTTCAAAGAAGACTCCAGAGCTTTCCTGAATCACTCTTCCTCTTGCAGGGGGCGCTTGGCCCCAAGGGAGCTCATCCTTCCAGAGATGACTTGGCTCTTGGCAGCACTTTCTCTCTTCTTATCACTTATGATTTCCTGAAAGTGTTGTTCCAAGAGGAGGAGACTTGTGTCCAGGAGGCCTCAGGGTTTTATCTGGCTTTTGGGACCTCACATGCCAATGCAGTACATAGTATAAACTAAGACAGTCCTTAGGAAAACAGAGGAAATTAATGTAAGTTATAGTTAGCCTATTTCAGTACCATGCAATCCCATCATTCAGCCCAAATTTGAGAATTCATCCCAACGTTGAAAGTCTATATAGAAAGTCTTCAGCTTGGAGGAAAAATGCTTATTTTAGACTACTTCCTCCTAGTTTGTAGCATCTTGAAAAATGGCAGGGAAAGACATATTCACAAATATTTTTAATTAGAAGTAATCATACTAGGTCAAGGTTTTGTTAAATCTCAGTGTTACAGAAATAAACTAGTTATTACAATTATAACAGAAGTAAAATCTGAGTGACAATATAAGCCCTTACTGAAAATGTATTTCACTTTCATTTTCACTGTTCCATAGTAACAGTAGAATTCTCTCTCCACTTAAGAGAAGGAGGCTAAGGATTGGCTCAGTGGGAAGTAAATCAGTCCCTATGGTTGATTCTCTGTATCCACCAGTTTCTATATGCAGATTCAACCAACCAAGGGCAGGAAATTCAATCCATGATTGGTTGAATCCATGTATGCCAAACCATGGAGAGAGATGTGAAGGGCCAACAGCTTACTGTACTTTAGCCATTTTATGAAAGAGACTTGAGCATCTGCAGAGTTTGGTATCCACAGAGGTCCTGGAACCAATCCCCCGCAGATACTATGGGACAACTAAATATATTATTATTTGCTATAGGCGACACGTCTAACCTCTGCCTCATTTAGTTCTTGAGTTTATGGAAAGTTGATAAACTTTTGTTATCTCTTAGAAAATTTGTCAACAGGAAAATTCACTTGGAATGATGATACTTTCAAACGTAATACAATAGAGATAAATGGGTTTTCAATTCCTTAAGAATAATTATGTTTTAATTATATGCCTATTTTAAAATAGTTTTTCTAGATTTTTGGAAATTTTGCTTGAAAATTTAGAGTTTTGCTAAATTAAGTTTAATGAGGGGAATTCATTTACTATCTAGATTTTTTTTTTTTGGCCACGCCCATGGCACGTGGAAGTTTCCAGACAAGGGATCAAACCCACACTACAGCAGTGACCTGAGCCACAGCAGTGGTCACACCAAATCCCTAACCCTGTAGGCCACTGGGGAACTCCTAGATCATTTTTAAGTAAGTCAGAACACCAAAACATTAATTGTTAGGCAAGTCTGTGTTTATCTGCTTTTGTCTTTTGTTAGAGAAAAACTAAAGATGTTTGGTTTATTGGACACATACCACACTGAGGAAAAGAATGATGCTGTGAGAAAAGGTACGTTTCTAGAGGTTATGGCATATATATATATATGTGTATATATATATATATAGATATATAGATATATAGATATATTTTTTTTTTTGCTAGTCAGGAAATGCTTGTATAATAGACAATTCACAATTGTTGCGTCTTGATTTTTGCAAGAGATTAAGGTTCTTAAGGGTTAAAGTTTGTAATATATATTTAATTAAACCTACCAGAAGCAATAAGGGAAACATTTCAGTATGCGAGGAGAGTAGGATATGTGATTCCAGTAAAAGAAGGTGTGAGGAGTGGAAATGTATTTTGTAAAGATAAAAAGAAAGCGATTTTGTCCTGAATCTGGTTATTTCTAAATAGGAGAGAAAATAGAGACATTTTGGGTATAGAAAGTTGTGAGAGATTTGTGGAAAAGGCACCTGAGAAAAGATGGTGGTCAGGACTGGTTAATTTAAAGATTACCTTTAAAGAATTTAAAGATAAGCGGCTACAAAACTAGAATTTGGTGCTGTCTCTGTTAGGAGGACAAAGTTTTCTTGGAATATTGATCTGTTTTGATAATGGATTGTGAAAGTTTCTTTACATTTTAAGCAATCTGTTGTCTTTCTGTATTTGCCTTTGAAATATTTCATCTCCGTGGTTAAGTGAATGATTACACATTTTTCTCCTCAGTGACTTATTTGACTGTTTTAAAAACCTTTTTGATGTTTTTGAAAAAACTCTCCCATATTCAAATTCTAAATGAAGCCTTTTGGTTTAGAACTAACCTTGAGCAATTTTTCTCTTCTTATAAAAAGAGAGATTAGATTAATTAGGCATGTTGTCATGGGAAGCACTGTCAAATAAAAAGTAACAATCAGCCTTCTTTATGTAGTGTCCATATAAATGTGAATTGTAAGTGTTCCAGAAATCATGTGAAATTCTTGGAAGTCTTAGGTGTCCTGACATAAAATATTATCTGTCGTCAAAATTGAGGCTCATGATAAAGGGGCTGAACCCAAGCAAGTATCAGGGAAATGCCCTAGCTGACTTTCATGCAAAGGGAACAGCAACAGAGTCTGTAAAGAGTATGGCATGTGTAGATAAAAGTCCATTCTACTTCTGCAAATAGTTAACCCCTCATTGTCACGCTTTGCCATCCTGATGTCTTTTGTAACATGGCAACAATCTACTCCTAAATCAGAGAAGATAAGATGAGCTGTCAGTTAAATAGTCGGGCCGTGGGAAAGCTAAGATGACCACTTGGCTCTTCCTGGAAACCTGGCAAACTCCATTTTTCATTTGATGGGTTAAAACCTTTCCTTACTGCAAGGCTGATGCCCTCACAGTGCTAAAGAAACTGTTAGAAAATGTGTTTTCTACTTGGGGTGTATCTTCCACAGTCTCTAGTGACCAGTGTACCCACTTTCCTGGGTAATTGTATAAGCCTTAACAGAAACCTTGAAAACATCTTGAAATTGTCACTGACACTGTCACTTTCAGTCATCAGGCAAGGTTGATAAAAAGGAAAAACTGGTCTCAGAAGAATTAGTTACTTGAAGAACCTTTTCTCCTGCCCGCTTGTATCCCTCACAAGTGTCCTATCTTAATAAGTCTATTTCTTGCCTAAAAGAAAAAAAAAAAGGAATTAGTTACATGAGATTGAATGAACTGATAAATATAGCGGTAAATTTAGTGATTTTTTAAAAAAAATCTGAAGTATTACTGGCTTTTCATCTTTAATTTCCAGATATAAGAAACCTCATTGCTCAATGTTCAGGACAGAAGAACATTCTCTAGTAAAGTTGTCAGAGTATAGCTCCTGGGGGCAGAGTAACAGAATGTTGAATCCGTCTTGAAATACAGGGCAGATACAGGCTCTGCATACCTGTCACGGACTTTTCAGATGTCCCTAATGTTATCACTCATATAGACTGATCTCTCTCCGATCTAATATTTCAGGTTAATATTCTTCAACATATTAATGTGTCCATTCCTTGTCTGACACTGTTCTCATTCCTTAGAGACTTGACACAGTGTTCTCTAGGACCACTTCACCCCTTGCCTTACCTAATTAAGGAGAAAAACATGAGTAAATTGTGCCAGATACTCTCAAATGTCAAGTACTATACAGGCAACTTTTGGAAAACCTGCAAGAAAAATGATCCGTAGCTCAATACTATGTTAGGAAAACCTCCAGTTAATGAGGCTATGGGTGAGATCACTTGTGCTCCCCCAGGCTTTATCTTTGTATTAGAATTGACCCACCTTCCCAAGGGTGGGTACACAAATGTCTTAATAGCTGGCAAATAGAATAATTATGCTTGTTGGGATGTTATGTCACTCCATTGTCTATACGTAAGGCAGTAGATGAACCTCCTTCCTCTCTTCATTATGGACTTAAGAGGTCCATGTTAATGGACTACCAAGATACGTGGTGGCAGAGTCTTGGGAATCTTGATTGCTAGTGCAGGAGTATATGTAAACAGAGAGATGGTCATAAGTCTGTTATTCACCATTGGTCAAACAGCTGAAGGTGCTGCAAGAAGCATTGCAGCACAACAGACATCCCTAAACTCCTTAGCCCAGTAGTATTAGATAACAGGGTTGCCTTAGATTTCCTGTTCGCTAAATAAGACTTTTGTGCTGTTACTCACATTACTTGTTGCACTTAAATCAACACCTGTGGAGAAGTAGATATACGCTTAGCAAAAAAATCCCCCAATGCAAAAAAGATAAAAAATGTATGGTAAACTGACCCTTTAAATAATCTGGTTAGCTCGCTTGAGTAATAGGCAGCTTTTCCCATTTTGCTTTCAAATGATTATTGTCATAGTATGGATTATCATTCTTTTCCTGGCTATCAAGGTACACATGACATGTATCACTGCTCTAAGCTGACTTTTAGTGAAGTACACGGACAATGTTTGGGTAACAGTTGGGTATGATAGATAATATGTATAGCCTATAAAATGTTTACCCATCAACATATACTTCTGTGTTTACTTTATTTGATTAATTACCCCCTCCCAACAAGGATAATTAGGCAACTGTTTTCCTCTAAAAAATAAAAAGAGAGGCAGTCCTCACATGAGAGACGTACTGGGTAGGCAGCGGCCACTCTGGCACCAAGGGACAAATATTTTGATGGTCAGTGCTGTCTTTTGAAAGATTTTATTTGCAATCAAAAGAGGAAATGATGGATAAAAATTTCACATATTGAGGTATGGGGAAGTCACTTTGGCTTACATATGATTTAACTTAAACTTTATGCTAACTAGAACAGCCTGTTTTGTGGCCTGTTAAACATACATTGTACATATGCTTGAATGGATAAATCAAAGTCTGCATTGACCAGAAGTAAGACTTTTTATTATTTTTATTTTTATTTTTTTTTCTTTTTAGGGCCACAGGTGTGGCATATGGAAGTTCACAGGCTAGGGGTTGAACTGGAGCTGCATTTGCCTGCCTGCACCATAGCCACGGTAATGCCAGATCTGAGCCGCTTCTGAGATCTACACCACAGCTCACGGCAACTCCAGATCCTTAACCCACCGAGTGAGGCCAGGGATCAAACCCACATCCTCGTGGATGCTAGTCAGATTCACTTCTGCTGAGCCACAACAGGAACTCCAAGGATGTATGTTTTAAAAATAAATATTGTAACAGCATTTACAGCAACATGGATGGACCTAGAAATTATCATGCTAAGTGAAGTCAGACAATGAGACATCAACATCAAATGCTACCATTTACATGTGGAATCTAAAAGGGACACAGTGAACTTCTTTGCAGAACAGATACTGACTCACAGACTTTGGAAAACTTATGGTTTCCAAATGAGACAAGTTGGGGGGTGGGGGGATGCCCTGAAGGTTTGGGGTGGAAATGCTATAAAATTTTGTTGTGATGGCTTTTGTACACCTATAAATGTAATAAAATTCATTAAGTAATAAAAAAATAAATATTAAATCTACACTGATGCTAGTACTCTTTTGATGGTTAAGTCTCCTTTCCCAGGTGCCAGGGCTTTGCTGACTTGCTGTGTAGGTGCTGATCTTTTTTTTTGAAGTGATGAAGAAATGCATTCCTCTCATGTTAGATGTATTTTTTTCTGACAGGGTGTAAAACTGTGCTGAAAACCATGCTTCTCTGGAATAGTTTTTCAGAGCTATCAGAGAGACTGTTTTCTGGATTATAGTTCTCAGTTTGACTCAAATAAAACCCTCTAGTATTATTATTATAAGTGATTATTGATGACTTCTGTCACCAAAACATATCCCCAGACATCGCTAAAGGCTCCTAGGGTGGGCGCTCCCCGCCCCGTCCAGTTAGGAATGACTGTTTCATGCCGACTGCTCATGCTCACTTGCCCTGGACTGAGGGATTTACAGGGATTTAGTGCTAAAACCACGATACCTGGGGACAAACTGGGATGATTAGACTCCCTACAAGGAGGGTTTCCTCTCCTGCTTAAATAAAGGCTGTTGTGGAGAGGAGGTGTTGTGTTGATAACATGGTGGATGTCCCGGCAGTCTTCAGTTTCTCCGAGTTATCTCGATACCAAGCACACCTGCCCCGTACTGCTTTCTTGCTGCCTCATAGCCCTACTCCAGAGAGGCTAGCTGAGTAGAAGATGACCAGAGGGGTGTGTGTGTTTGTGTGTTGGGAGGGGCAGTTGGGTGCTGGACTTGAGAGCCCATTGGTGCTGTCTGGGTGGGTGATATACATGTATGTTTGTACCAGGAGTTAATGGGAACTGGATCGGCGAAGGTTTTCAGCTCTGTATTAATTTGGCCTGTGGTTATGGGAAGGGCACATTTTATTTGTTACAGTATTTTGAAATATTTTTTGAGTTAGGCTAAGTCAGTCAAGGGCCTTTCTCTGACAGAAATGAAAGGAAAACCTCACAAATGTTTTATCATCAGGAGTATTTTTATTGTGCTGTCGAGAATGCATTAGTACTAGTAATACAAGTTTGGTTGTTTGCAAATTTACAAAGCATTTCCAAAATACAGCCTTTTGCTCTTGGCGTCATTCATTAGCCCATTACAGGATGAAAATAAGTGAGTTCTGCAAGTGGTTCAGTGACTTGCTGAGGTCAGAGGCCAGATTTTATATCTGATCTGTATCTTGTGACTCCATACTCCTCCAGGCTGAGGGGGAATAGGTCCTGCATGGAAGCGCTGAGTCTGGGTCGCTGTAAACCTAAATGGTAAAATGACAAGCTTAGACGCGGAGGGTGTGAATCACCTCTGCTGCCGTGACTGAGACTATGACCGTGCCCTTCCCCCTTCTCGGTCTTCAGTAAGTGGGGGGATGAGGCAGTTCCACGAGGGTAGTGACCGAGACCCACAGTCATCTGCCGTCAAGGCATCCCCCTGCTGATATTGGCCCGTGGCTTCCTCTGTGCTCTTTGACACAAGTGTTGGGGGTGTGATGTGCCATATGTGATTGTTTGCATTTTCCTTGATTATGTAAACCAGTGGCTTTGCCAAGAACTCTCTGTGCCCTGAAGCTTTAAGCTGGGTCCCTGCCATTGGCTGACTTCATTCCATTTTATTGGGAGGTGTACTTTTCAAGTTGCAGAGCAGTGATAACTGGCAGTGCCTCTTGGGTGTGAAGCACCTGCAGTTCGGGGACACCCCCCCCCAACTCAGTGACAATGACAGCGGATGAGTTGGTTTTCTTTGTGAACGGCAAAAAGGTAAGCAGCAGCTGAGCGTTCCTCTGGTTTCCCTGCTCCCTGGGAGGAATGTGTATCCTTTGGAAAGTCTCATTCTTGTTCTCTCTTGTGTTCTCCCTCACTTGTTCACCTTTCTTGCTCTCTTTCTTCAGAGGTGTGCTACACTGGGGTGATACTGGGGAAGGAGGACCTTCTCAGTGCTAGAACACAGTTAAGATACTTATGGAGCAAAGGAGTGATGGCGAGGGAGGTGAGAAGAAAGGTGTCAAGGTGTCTATGAGCTCCACCTGTGCCACCCTGCCCCCCGCCACCCCTTTGCAGTAGTAGAGACACTGGCGTGAAGCTGAGAAAGGTGGACAGGGTTCTAAGTGAGACTGGAGGTCAGCCACTGCACCTCTACTTCTGTGTTTAGGCAAATGTATCCTAAGGCTTTTGTTGCTTTCTTTATTGAGAAAAGGAGCAGGAATGTGTTTTCTTGCTAATGTCAAGGTATAAGATGTACACAGCTTTGCTTCTTTTTAAAATTTTTTTTTATTAAAGTATAGTTGATTTACATTGTTGTTTCAATTTCTGCTATACAGCAAAGTAACCCAGTCATATATATATATATATATATATATATATATTCTTTTTTTCATATTATCTTCTGTCATGTTCTGTCACAAGAGATTGGATATATTTCCCTGTGCTGTACAGTAGGGCCTTATTGCTTATCCATTCTAAATGTAATAGTTTGCATCTACCAACCCAAGTTCCAGTCCATCACACAGCTTTTTTTTACATGTATATGTTTTCTCGTTCTCACATTATCCTCCATCATGTTCCATTACAAGTGATTGGATGTAGTTCCGTGTGCTATACAGCAGGATTCATGGCTTATCCATTCCAAATGCAGTAGTTTGCATCTATTAACCCCAGACTCCCAGTCCATCCCACTCCCTCCTCCTCCCCCTTGGCAACTACAAGTCTGTTCTACAAGTCCATGAGTTTCTTTTCTGTGGAAAGGTTCATTTGTGCCATATATTATATTCCAGATATAAGTGGTATTTGTCTTTCTCTTTCTGACTTACTTCACTTAGTATGAGAATCTCTAGTTGCATCCATGTTACTGCAAATGACATTATTTCATTCTTTTTTATGGCTGAGTAGTATTCCATTGTGTATATATACCACATCTTATTAATCCATTCATCTGACAATGGACATTTAAGTTGTTTCCATGTCTTGGCTATTGTGAATAGTGCTGCACTGAACATACGGGTGCATGTGTCTTTTTCAAGGAAAGTTTTTTCTGGATATTTGCCCAAGAGTGGGATTGCTGTGCCATGTGGTAGTTCTATATTTAGTTTTCTGAGGTACCTCTATACTGTTTTCCATAGTGATTGTACCCATTTACCTTTACACCAACAGTGTAGGAGGGTTCCCTTTTCTCCACACACTTTCCAGCATTTGTTATTTGTTGACTTGCTAATGATGGCTATTCTGACAGGTGTGAGGTGGTACCTCATAGTAGTTTTGATTTGTATTTCTCTAATAATCAGTGATGTTGAGCATTTTTCATGTGCTTGTTGGCCATCTGCATATCTTGGGAGAAATGTCCATTCAGGTCTTTTGCCCATTTTTCGATTGGGTTATTGGTCTTTTTGCTGTTGAGTTTTATAAGTTGTTTGTATATTTTAGAGATCAAACACTTGTCAGTTGCATCGTTTAAAACTGTTTTCTCCCATTCCTTAGGTTTTCTTTCTGTTTTGTTTTGTTTTTTATGGTCTCCTTTGCTGTGCTTTGATTCTGATGTTTCATCAACAGGAACGTAACAACTAACTTATGTGAGGATGTATACTGACATCTTGTGGCAAGCTACAATTTTTGTCTCCTTAAAGGGCATGTTTTCTCCACCCCACATTTAGTTGTGTGTATAAATATTACAAATCTCTTTGATAAAAATTGTCCACTTGGGTTAACTTCACTGGTACACAGGGACCTAGGGAAGGTGGGGACGGGGTGGGGCAGAGGGAGTCTTATGACATGGGTACCAGTCCTGGTGGCACTGGAAGGGAGAAAATCTTTGCAAGTGTTGTTGCCAGTGGAGCAAGAGTGGGTGTCCTTTGTCCACTTGCCCTCCCTACACCAGTGCTGAGGTGCTCGAGTCTTCAGCTTGAGAATGAGAGGGACGGGAAAAGGGTAGCTGTGGTGGCACATTGTGAATGGCCAAGGGGACAGTGTGACTCATGATTGCACCCAGTTGTCAAAGAGCAGGTTTATTAGTTTTGCAATATTGGTACTTTTGAGTTGAGAAACCGGGTGGCCTTGGAAACAATTTTCAAGAACTAAAATGTGCTTCATAGGACGTCTGGTGTGTTGTCAGGGTGTGGTGTGCGTGGCTAACTAGCAGGGGAATTCCACAAGCCATTGCAACATGGGTGCTTCCAGGACTGCTGGATTCAGTTTGAGTGGCATCACTGGTGACACTGGGGGATGGGGCCAGCCGTGCTCTTCCTGGTGCAGGGTTGTCTCTCTGCCCCGGACTGGCCTCTGGCAGCAAATCAAGGGGTGGGGCAGAGCTTCCACATCGGTGGCTCTAAGACTTTTGCAGCCCAGAGTTCCAACAGAAAAAAAGAATTCCAACAACTCTGTTACATTCAGCAATCACATTGTAGAGAAATCACATTTAAGAAATAGTTGTTGAGTTGACTTTCCGGACATATTACATACATTATAGGCAGCTTTCTGTGGCCTTGGCTGAGCAGCTGGATTCACTGACTTCCAAGGCAAAGGCTTAGAGGTTTGATTATTTATTAAGCCATCAACTCGTGTGTGACAGTACAAGCTTCTGCTCTTAAGGGTGGTTTGCTGGGATGCACCAAATCTAGAAAAGAACATTTCAAGGTGAATCTGGCTTGGTGAAAATTGTTTCCTCATGTATTTTATTTTTGCTTTAGGAAAGCAATTTAAAATTTTTAGATACTATCATCACATCACACCCTACTCTGTCTGTTGAAGCTTCTGCTACTGCCACTAACTCTCTGGTTAGTGGAGATGGGGACGCCTGGAGGAGTCTGGGAAGATTTGGCATGTAGGGGCAGCTGAAAGGGTCCAGGAGCGACCCCTACAAGAAGCAGCAGTCAGTGAGCCAGCACCCACCCATCCACCAACCCTTGTCCTCAGCATTTATAAACTCCTCCGGAGCCTGAGCCTGCTGGTCATAATGTGCCCTGAAGAAACACAGTCTCTAAGACCAGGCATTTAGCATTCGGGCACTGCTGAGCTAGCAGGGGAAGTGGACTGTGATTAGGTAAAGTACTGTATTCCAAAAGGTATTTCACAGGAAAATATCCCCATGAGACGCTCTTCTTAGGTATTCTTAGACCACTCTGTAGAGTGTTGGCACATAGTAGGTGCCCAATTAGTGTGGACAGAATGAATGGATGAATATTAAAATTCTGAGGAATCCTCTACCAAAGAAATTTATTTTTCAAATTTTGTATTTTAAAGTTATTTTAAATTTACAAGGAAGTTGTAAAAATGCAAAGAAATATTACTAACGTTCAATACCTGTGACTATTTTGCCACATTTGCTTTAATATCATCTCTCTATGTGTACATAGATATGCTCTATACGTGTGTGTGGATCTGTACATATACAGAGATATCTAAGCATAGAAATAATTTTGTATATTTTATGCAAGTCATTCATTGGAATACATAAAATATGTAATTTTATTTCTGAGCCACTGAGGGTAAATTTCAGCTATCAGGCTTCTTTATTCCTTAATCTAAGAATAGTGTATTCTTACAGAACCATAATCTATTTATAAATGTCAGGAAACCTAGTATTAATATACCACTCTTAGCTAACCTACAGACTTTATGCAGCATTGTTTTAATTTTTCCCAGTAATGTCATTTATGCCTTTCTCCCTCCCATCCCAGGATCCAGGATCATGCCTTGTAGTTTAGTTGCTGTATCTCTTTAATCTCCTTTAATCTGGAAAAACTCCTTAGCTTTCCTTTGTCTTTTGTGACATTGATGATTATGAAGAGAACAACCATAATTTTTTAGAATGTCCCTCAGTTTGCATCTGTATCTTGCTTCCTTATAATTAGATGCAGAGTCTGCATTTTGGGCAGGACACCAGAGAGATGACATGTCTTTCTCGGCAAATTATATCAGAAGCATGTTACCAGTTTTCCCCATTATTTGTGATGTGAACTTTGACCCCTCAGTTAAGCTGGTGTCCATCAGGCTTTTCCTCTGTAAAATTACTCTTTTCCCCTTTACAGTTAATGAATAATCTGTGAGAAGATACTTTGGGACTATGTGAACACCTTAATTCTCTTTCACCCGCTAATTGCAGTATCCACTGATGATTCTTGACTTGACTGATTATAAAATGGCCAACCATATTTATTCGTGTTCTTCTGTCAGTGAGAACTTTCCTTTCTCTCCTGATTGTTTATTTATTAATGGTCAGTTTGGACTTAGGAGTTTTAATTCTATTTATAGAATTTGGGTTATAATCCGTTACAGCTGTTACTTGTTTTGATGCTTGCATTTTACCAGAACAGTCTGCTTAACCCAGCAGTTCCTGAGCTCACTTCCCCACAGTGTTTTTCCTTTGGAATACCTGTTTCCTGTGGTCCCTCTGTTGAGAGAAAGTTCTGTGGAGTTTTCTGGGGCAAATACTGTAACCATGCCATGCCATGAGAGTGGCATGGTCATTCTCGGTAGGAATTCAAGGAAGGTTGTACCACTTATGGCTGGGGTAATATGGAAAGCCTACTAGAGAAGCGTTTGGGGTCTTTTTTTTTTTTTTTCTCTTAATGGATTTTATTTCAATTATAGGTGTGTATAAATCATCACAAGTCAATTTTACAGATTTTGTATCCCAAACCCCCAGTGCATCCCCCCACCCCCCCAGATTGTCTTATTTGAAAAACCAAGGTTTTCCAAAGTCTGTGAGTCATTGTCTGTTCTGTAAGAAGGTTCATTGTGTCTTTTAGTTTCC
>PVHT021183518.1:16593417-16649816 GCA_004024745.2 Catagonus wagneri | reverse complement strand
CAACAACAACAACAATATTGTTCTTGATATTCTTCAAGGTCTCATGCATTTAAGACTGTAGTAACACCAAAGTTTAGTCCTAGGCCTGTGCAACACACAGCTCCAAATCGCCCTCATTAGCTGGCAAGCTTCGTGGTCATTCCCCTTCCTCTGCCAGGAGGAGCAGGGACCCGCCTTGGCGGACCTTTATTAATGCAAGAACGGGCTTTGCAGGGAGCGTTTCTAGCTCTGCAGAGGTGGAGGGAAAGCGGCCGAAGGGCTGTTTATTGGGAAAGGGATGCCCAAGGTGGGAGCTGTGTAGCGGCACCAAACACTGTGGGAATGGTGGGCACCGGGAAGCACGGGGCTGGGACTCTTGAAGGGGGCTTGGGGTGCTGCTGTGCTCCCGGCCTGGGGAGGGCTCCTGTAGGATCCTCCGTCCCCTTTGTTCTTGCATAGCAGGCAAGCATTCTGAGATCCTGGAACAAAAACAACAGCAAAGATAGACTAGGAGCTAACACTTAATCGTGGAGTTCAAGGTGACTTGTGTAGGTTATCTCACTGCTCCCTTTGACAGACGAGGAAACAAGACTGGGAATGTTAAGGGACCCAGCTCTCCCTTATGTATTCTGGGCAAATGCTGGCAGACCTGAAACCCAGAGCCACAGTCTAAGCTTCTCATGCACACTGGAAATTCTCTAGGGATTGTTGTGGAACGATGCTCATCCTGACCTCTGTCAACAGACCTCTGTGGCTCCCAGAGGCAGGGGTGTCTGGTGGCTCCTGCCACTGCTGTATTTTGGAACAACGGGGGATTGTTTCAACACCCTGAGAAGTGAGCCTGGAACCTACGGACTTCCCCTGGTTCTTTCACCTCCCATCAGACAGTGACTGGCTCTGGTGTACTTTGTCCTGGATTTTCAACCTGGAGGGGGCAACACATGGATCTGGTGGCTTTTTTGGTAAAAGCAGAACTACACCTATGCGGTGGGATCAGGGGGCTGCATGGAATTCCCTTTCCAGCCCATCTCCTTGGGCAGTCTGGAAAGAGAGGCTCATTCTTAGAGATCATTGAGATCAGGTTTAGTTTTCTAATACAATTTTGAAAGTCCGACAGCCTCAGAAGTTCCTGACCATAGCAGTCGGCTGGTTTAAAGGCCAAATCTCAAATGAAATCCAGACCAAGAAGTTGGCGTGTAAATCTCAAGTCCATGTGGCTTGTGGCTGCCTGAGCTGAGAGTTCATTTGTGGGAGTTCTGGGTGAGAGAGAAGACGCAAGCCTTGACTTCTACCCTGGCTTCCAGAAAGTTGCCTAGGCTGGCAGAGACCTCTAGACTACACTGGACCACTTCCTTTCATCGTCATGTGCCCTTGGAGTGATCTGAACTGCTGATCTCATGTCCAGGCTAGTGGAAAAAATAACTCACAGTCTAGAACGCCTTCCTCAGCTGTGTGTTAAAAGAAGCAGCAGCATGGTGATGGAGGAGGCCCCAAATCTGGTGTCAGGTGACTGTTTTTGGACCCCAACACTCAGGGTTACCTTGCAGGGCTCACGTTACATCTTGGGTCTCAGTTTCTTTCTTTCTTCCTTTCTTTCTTTATTCTTTTCTTCCTTCCTCCTTCCCTTCCTTCCTCCCTCCCTCCATTCCCCTTTCTTTTCTTTCTTTCTTTCTTCCTTCCTTCCTTCCTTCCTTCCTTCCCTCCCTCCCTTCCTTCCTTCCTTCTCTGTGGAGAAATACTAGTTCCTACCCCACCTGCTAACCACATTATTGTGGAGATCAAATAGATCCATGGGTATAAGTGCTTTCCAAGTAGAAGATGCTTTGGTATTGTTAATTATTCATTTTATTTCAGAAATGAGGGGAGGTGACCAGGAGATAATAGCGTCAGCTTCTTCCATCATCAGCAGGAAGCTGGCTTTGGGCCTGAGGGAGAAATAGCAATGGAGCCTGGAAAAGAGGGTTCTGTAATCACTGTTCTCCAGAAAATGCAAAGTATCAGAGTCTCTGTTTTCCCGGGTTTATGTAAGAGATGGCTCAAATATTGATTCTTGACCTCAAAAATATCTTCATTTTTAATATCCACTTATGGGCTGGATATCCAAAAGCCTCTGGTTCAGCCCTGATTTTGGTACCTGGATCTCCTCAGCCCAGAAGGTTTTTGGAGGGGGGAGCCAGACTCAGCAAGTCCCAGAACAGATCAACATCTCATTCTGCAGTGAGCGGCTTTGTTGCCTGTGAAGGCCGCCCCGCAAGCCCAGTCTTTGCGTGTCCAGTTCCCCTGCCCAGCGTGACCACAGGGTTGGAGGCCCCGTGAGTCCATACATAGAAGACCTGATTCCCAGATCTCCAGGTCTGGAGGGCAGTGGAACTCCAGTCCCGGGTATGAGACTGGGGTGCTGATGCCTTTCCTGTCCTGTATGGTGGAGTCAGTCCCCCGCCCTGACTCCTCGGGGTGCAGGGGGGCGTCTCAGTTAAAGGCCGCGTGAGCCTGCTGCCTCCCCGGGGGAGGGCCTGAGCCTGTTTATGGACAGATGGCTCTACACTCCCAGCTCAGCCCAGGCATCTGCCAGCAGTCCAGCAAAGACCCCTTTTTCAGAGTTCATGTCCCTTAACCCTTGACCATCCAGTGGGGCTGAGAGGGACCAAGCTGGGCTGTGGAGAAGGGGGCTGCGGAGCGTGCACGGTGATGCTTTCCAAGTATGATCGTCTCCAGGACAAGATCGTGTATCCTTTGCCTGCTGGTTGGTTGCCCTTGTGGGGACTTTATGCAGAGCAAGTGCCTGTGTTCATGTGTCTGTGTGTCTGTCTGTGTGTGTGTGTGTGCACATGCACACATGTGGCTTTGCTCATGGGCAGGGACATTATAGAATGATGTCTTAGTATCTTACTGGCTTATAAATATGGACAAGATTCTGAGCTGATAAAATGACCTTTCTAAAACTGACTCATTTCACATCCCATGAAATCCTTCAGTAGGCCTCTATTGCTCCCAAATTAAAGTCCAGTCTTTTGCACAACATGTGAGGCCCTTCAGTTTGCCTCATCTTTTTTTTTTAAACAGTTGATTTATTTATTTATTACCTTTTTTTTTTAGGGCCGCACACATGGCATATGGAGGTGCCCAAGCTAGGGGTCGAATCAGAGCTACAACTGCCGGCCTGTACCACAGCCACAGCAGTGCCAGATCTGAGCCATGTCTGCATCCTACATTACAGCTCATGGCAACACTGGGTCCTCAACCTACTGAGCGAGGCCAGGGATCAAACCCGCAACCTCATGGTTCCTCTTCCGATTCATTTCCGCTGCGCCACGACGGGAACTCCTGCCCCACTTTTCTTCTCCAGTTTTCTTTTTCTTCATGGGCCCAGCACTTCGTGCGTGTAGAAACAGTTGTGAACAGCCAGTGCTTCAGGCCCACTCATTTCCTGGTCTTTACATAAGCTGTTTCCCATCTTGAATGTCCTTTCTTCCATTGCTTCTCTACCTGGCTAACTCTTCCTAGCTCTCTAGGACTGGAAAAAACGTCACCTCCTCCAGGAGGCCCTTCTTGCCCTCCCGGGATTGGGTTAGGTGCCCCTTATCTGTGCTGGTCCTGCAGTGGCTTGTGCACAGCCCTCCTGAAGCACTTACTGTAAGGTGTTTAAATTACATCTTCACACTGGCTTCTGTTTTCCTGAGTTGAAGACAGGCTATTAAAGGACAGATATTCTATTGTATTCACCTTGATTTCTGCAGCCCTTGGCAAGGTGCCTGGCATATGGCTGCCATTTAGAAACAGATCTCGGCTGTATGAGTATGTGATGAATAAAGGGGGGTGGATGTGGGGGAGCTCTAAGGGGAGGACGTCCCAGGTTGCTTGGGGAGTTTCCAGTTGCCCTTCGCATAGAGGAGTAGGAAACATGGAGGTGGGTGAAAGCAGGGAAGCAAAAGTGGCAGGAGGTTCTGAAACTGAAGAGGTAGGGAAGGACCCTGCGGAGAGAAGAGCATGAGTTGGAACTGGAACCTGCCAGAAGCTCCTTCTTGACTCAGCCTCCAGGGTCGGGTTGAGTAAGAGGAAGCTAGGGTGACCCCGGCCTAGGGCACACTGATGTCTGACCCCACGGGTGCTGGAGGGGCCCAGGCTAAGAGTCTTGGGTGTAAAGGCGAGCACGCCTGTAGAAAGGACAAGGCCGTGATGTGGACTGAAGAGAAGGGACGCAAGGCATCACAGAACCCCCAGACCCTCCACTCAGTCTGCTCCGATGAGTGATCAATGGAAAGACCTTGATCTGGGATTCCAGCCACTTTTCTGCCAACGCCTGCCTGGCCCCCATCTGCTCCTTGCACCATGTTGCCGTGACGACTGTGGAAGGAATAGGAAGCACCAAGACCAGGCTGCATCCGGTGCAGGTAAGCAGGGGCTCTTACCAAGGCTGCGGACTTGCTCTGCCTTGTTGGGCTGAGTGTCACTGCCTGGGCAAAGGAGGCACCCTGGTCCGGCCACCTCCTGTTCTCCTTGGTGGTGGTGAGGGGTGGGGTGGGGGTGGCTGTGAGGGAGAAAGAGGAGGCACTTGAGCCTGCAGCTCCCTCTGTGTCCGGGCGGATGTGCCATCGCATGGCACCAAGGGAACCAAGAGGCCAACTGGATCTGGTGGCTGGGAAGTGCAGCTGTGCCAGAACTGGAAGGAGGAGGGCCAGGGACCTGTCCTCACCTTGTGCCCGAGCGTGCTTAGGAACCCCCTGCCTTCTCAGGTTGAAGACTCCAAATGCTCTGTGCCCCTTGGTAGAAGACCCACTGAGTCTCCACTCTTTCGAATGGTATTTCCATTGTACCTCTCACCTCCCGCCCGCAGATCATGCAAAGTGGGCTCATTAAAGTGGAGGTGAGCAAGGGCTGAGTCAGAGAACTGAGACACACGGGTGTGTCACCAAGACTTTCTTCCCTATGGCTTCAGGCACCCAAGGATGGATTGAAAATCGGGAATGCTTCCGGGAGGAGCGGGCAGTAGTCTGCGGGGTTGTAGAGAGAGGAAGAATGCTCCTGGCCCAGGCGGCATGGAGCCCACAGGGGAGCAGAGCGCTGTGGGTGGGACAGGTGCTCTTCCTAGTGCTTCTGGTTTAGGCAAACCAGAGCAGGAGGTGTTCGGGGCACTGCAGTCACTGGAGATGGCCGAGCCAGACCCTCTCCTTAATCCTCCCTTGACCTTTGGAGGAGACGTGGATCAGATTCTGCCTCCCTCAAGCCCTTTACGTGAATCCTGGAGCCAGCCGCCAACGGAGCAAGCTAATTACACTCTTTGTGGGTAGCGGCTTGGACCAGTCCTGTGGGCTCGGAGTGGGTGGGGTGGTCCTATCTGACCCCAGGCAGGAAAAGGGCAGATGGGTAAACTTGTCCAACCTGCAGCTGGTGTGCGAAGGTTAATAAGGGCTTGTCATTTTCTTTGAAACAAATAGATGATAGAAAGAATGAACCATTTAAACACAAGGATCATGTCTCTACAGTCAGGCAAAAGCTTTCCCTTTCCAGTGGTACAGATCCGTATTCCTGAGGCACTTATTCTGGCTCCAGATAAGCTGTAGATTTCACTTCCCCTTTGTCCATTTCCATTTTTCTCCTGGCTTCTCCTACATTCCTCATTTTCCTCCTATGTCCTTGCTCCCTCCATGTGCAGCTCTTCCTCTGCTCAGTCCCTAATCACTGCTATAGCACCCCCGTCTCTGGCCTGGGCCCTGTCCCTTCCCCAGCTTCACACGCTCCCTAGTTGAGTTCAGTGCCATCCACTACACGTGAATGCACTCTTATAGCTTCAGCTTCGACCTCCTCTCCAAAGTCACACTCCTATTTCCAGCGGCCTACTTGACATCACCAGATAGATACACATCTATTCTCAAACTTAACCAAGCCCTATTTTCCCCCTAACTTCTTACTTCCTCACTCTTCTCCATCTGAGTCAGTAGTAAAAGCAACCACCCAATTGCTCAAGGCAAAATGTGGGAGTCACCTAGGATTCTTTGCTCATAACCCACATGCAAGCCATCCAGAAGTAATAGCTACACTACCTCCAAAACCTGCAATGAAATCTTCATTTCTTTTTCAGTTTTCCCTATTACTCCTTGGTCCAAGGCACCATCCCCTCTTGCCTGGGCTACTTCAGTGTCCTGGTCCCCTATTTCTTCTCTTGCCCCCGCAACCATTCCCCACTCAACAGCTAGAGTGATTTTTTTTTTTTTTTTGGTTGCACCTCAGCATATGGAAATTCTCGGTCCAAAGATCAAACCCGAGCCACAGCAGTGACAGTGCTGGATCCTTAACTTGCTGTAGCACCAGGGAACTCCCTACCTAGAGTGATTCTTTAAAACATCAAGTAGATCATATGAAGTCCTGCTGAAATTCCCCTAAAGGCTTCCTGTCATCACACCTAGAATAAGAATCCATGTCTCTGCCTTGGCTTATGATAATTGTATGGTCTGGCTGCTGCCAGCCCCTCATCAGCCTCTCTCAGCTCAGGGGTTCCACCCACCCTGGCCTTTGAGCAGCTCTAGCACCCCAGGGTTTTGCATTGTCTGTCCTTAGAGCCTTTGCACTTGCTGTTACCTCTGCCTGAGATACACTCTTCCCTGTTCTGTCATGTTATTAAATTCAACTTAAAGGTCACTTATTCAGAGTGGCTTTTCTGACTGAGTCACTCTGGGCCATGTTATCTTGTACTATTTCTCTGTATTGCACTGACCTCCACCTTGAATTTTTCTTCGTTTGGGTCAGTATTTCCCTTACTAGGACATGAGCTTCACCCTTCTTTACTCTCTGAGTTCTTTGTCCATGCCTGACGCATAGTAGGTTCTCAGCAAATATTTGTCAAATGAATGACTGTCCAAGGCAGGCACTGGGGATACAGCATTCTAGCAATTGTGCTTAGTGTAAGTACCGAGAGAGATTCCCAAGTGATTAAAAAATAATGTCAGTGAGGAGAATCTCCTTGTAATAGAAACCTTGCAGGTTTGAATGAAAATTAGGCGACATTCAATGCATAAAGCAAATTCTATATGACATTTCCCAATTCGCAACTCCCTATTGGACTTCAAGGATTACTAATACGGTGGCATTCTAAAGTGGAGTAAAATGCATTCATCTGGTTGGTTTTGGAATGTGGGGTAGTGTAGTTAAAAGAACTCGACACAGCTCTTGCATTTACCATGTGTGATCGTGCACAGCCTCTTAAGTCTCCGGGCCTGCTTCCTCCTCTGTTCAGTGAGAGGAATAGCGCTAGTAGTCACTGGCTCCAGTAGCCGCTGTTCTTTAAGGGTGTGCTTTCCTATTAATAATTAGCACTGACCAACTGCCTCCTCTGTGCCAGGTGTGATATTGAGAGTTTTATGTGAACAATCTCACTGAAGCCTCCGCACGGCTCTGGAGAGAAGCACTGGGGTGCCCTAAACATACAGACAAGGCTTAGGGAGGCTTGGTAACCTGACCAACATCACAGTTGGCATGTGGTGGCACAAGGAATTGACTTTGTGCAGTGACTGCCACCCTACACTGCCTGTCACTGTGGGCCGGCTTCAGTTGAGTCACGTAGGGAGCCTGGGAGGGTTCTGCCAACACAGGTGTTTGTGTCATCTGTCCCTTTTAGGAGAGAATTGCCAAAAGCCATGGCTCCCAGTGCGGCTTCTGCACTCCCGGCATCGTCATGAGTATGTACACGCTGCTTCGGAACCAGCCCGAGCCCACTGTTGAGGAGATCGAGGATGCCTTCCAGGGTACGGGCCTCGGGCACGGCTCAGGAGGTGGAACGGCAAACGGGGCTGTGAGGAGAGTGGGGCAGGGCCACCGTGGAAGCCAGGAGCAGACCGGGAGTTTGAGGCACTGCCCTTTGAGGGAAGGGCCCAGGCCACCCCACTGTGGTGGCCAAGAGTTACTAGCAGCTTGGCTCTTTCTTAATTCGAAGAACACTTGGGTGGTTGGAGACCTGCCGGAGTCCCCTGCCTTAGTGCTCATCTTCCTGGGGGGTCTTCCTGCCCACACCCTGTGCCGGGATGGCCTGGCCTTGAGTGGCCGGCGTGGGAGGAGATCATCTGGGAACCCGCACAGAAGCTAGTCCCTGGCTTCCTCCTCTGCAGCTTTCATCAGGACAGGGTTCTGCAGGGCAAAGGCCACCTGTGAGGCAGGTGGCCTTGACTCTGAGCCTTGGGCAGGAACTGGCTTCCCACTTTGCCTTCTGTAAATGGGTCCAGGTGTCTGGACCTGGGGTTTATACTCTGAATTGAATAGATAAGGCTTCCCATTCATTCCTCATTTTAATCCATCATTTAGGCAATCAGTTATATGAAGTCCTATCGTATGTCAGGCACCATGCGGGTTACAAGGGACACAGGAATAAAAGACACAGTCCCTTCTCTCAAGGAGTTCATGCTTTGAAGGGGAGGAGAGTTTATAATGTTGTTTGATAAGGTCACTGATAAAGCTATGACTAGGCACCACAGGAGCACTTAGAAAGGGCACCCGATTCAGTCTAGGCGTTATAGGAAGGCTTCCCGGTAGATGTTTTGAAGGCAGGGATACCAGCAGGTGGAGGTTCTTTCCAAGCAAAGAAAATAAAGTATGTAAAGAGAGCATGTAACTGAGCTGGGAGCAGAGCCATGATCCTTTACCTCCCCGGGGGCCCGTGCTGACACTGCAGCTTTTTCCTTGGCCTGCAGGAAACCTGTGCCGTTGTACAGGCTACAGACCCATCCTCCAGGGCTTCCGGACCTTCGCCAAGGTACGTAGGGGCCCCAGGACAGCAGTGGCCCTGCTTCTGAAGCAGCAGCACTCAGGAATCACAGTTGGGAGGGATGCCGAGGGCCTCTGGGATACAGACAAGAAAGATAAGATGGCCAGCAGGTGGGTCCTTCTGCAGCAGGTACCTGGCAAGGGTGCTGGGCTCTGCCAGTCTTATTACAGGGGGTGGAGGGAGGCTGCAGTTCTTAGCAGTGGCATGGAGACTTTCCTTCCTGGGAGGGCCTGGAGAGCTGGTACCTGGGAGAGCCCTGCTGCCCAAGAGCTAACTTCCTCAAGGGCGTCAGGCTTGGCAGCCTTCCTTGGAGACCGGCACGCTCAGCCCATGGCACAGGTGCTGCGTGGCATTAGTAACAACCCAGCCCAGCTCAGTACTCGCGTCCCTCCTCCTCTCCTGCCCCAGCTGCTTTCTGCAGTTGGCACTCTGCTGGGCTTATGAAACTGCTAATTAGATCTCCAGACAATTTGTGAACTCCTGCAGTGTTTGTGTAACTGAGTGAGAAACTGTGGCTGGGGTGCCTGGGCATTGATTAAACAAACACACACGCCTGCCATCTGGCAAGGAGGACGGAGGGCTGGTTTCTCCTTTCTTGGCTTAATACCCCCACCCCCACCCCCAGATTTTACATGATTCTCCAACTGGGTCAAATTGATCCCATCTCCGGTTTGATTCTGGCTTGAGGGGAGTCAGACTCCTGTGCCTTTCCCCGACCTTGAGAGTTGAGACAACACAGCCAGGAGTACTGGGTCCAAATGGCTCAAAAAGGTGGGGCCGGAGATGGGGACCTCTGAGGACAGAAAGCACCATGCCTCGGTGAATGCTGCTGATGACCAGGAACCAGGAGGCATGGATTTAAATGAAAACGGTTGACAGCTTAGATTCAGAGTCTGTAGACCTGGGTTCAGCTCCCATTCCACCTTTTAACTGACGCATGATGTTGGGCAAACTTCCTTGTTTCTAAAAGGGGATTACAATAATCCCTACCTTACAGTGCTTGTGGGGCGCACTTCTCGTAAAGCTCTTAGGACAATGCCTGGCACACCTTAACCAGTAAACAGCAACATAAATTATCCTACTGGTACATCTCTTCCATTACCCAATATCTGATCTTCCTATATTGCTCAGGCTTCCCTGGGAGTCAGGGGTGGTTAATCTTGTCCATGTATTTCTAAGGTGGCTTCTCAGAGAGACAATCTAACCAGCCCAAGTTTCTCAAAAAAGGGCTTTTGGGTGTAACTGGCAATTATGCTCCTTCCGAGAGTCAGAGTTTTATCACCACTGAAATGGTCCCTGAGTCCAGGGCTTGGCGCCCCTCCCTCGCTCCAGCTGCCTGGCAGTGTGGAGCAGAGCAGAGCAGAGCAGAGCTGGGTGCTCCAAGCACCCAAAATGACCGGCACAGAGTGTGCTCAGAATCTCATGCATGTTGCTCAGGCCTTTTAACTCTTACTTTACATGCAGTTCTAACAAACTCAGTTGTCTAGTTTTCACGTCCATAGCACACACTAGAGGAGGGTGAGCAGGGTCCGCTAGAGGGAGGCAGCCTGTTCACAGCAAGAAATGACAACATCCATCTAGCAGCAAGGAAGGAAATAGAGAAGCCGTAAAAATAAGCATGAGCCCAGCAGTTTCAGCCTACTGAGAAAAGTGGAAATCTCTCTGGGGAAGAAAAAACCCAGCCTTATCCACCCTCAGTTGACTTTGACACATTATTGTACATCACAGTAATTTATGTCACAGACACATCGAGTTATCAAGAAAAAAGATCTAAGTAAGAATGTGCTGGCACTTTAATTATCTGAAAAATCTGCTTCTGTGAATACATCCTTTCTCACAAGGACCGGGTGAGTGAGGCTGCTGTCTCACTATACGCGGGGCCTGGTCCTTCCCCCACATCACTCCTTCTCCAAACAGAGAGATGAGAAAGGCCACTACAGGGACCCCTCTCTCGCTGCCCTTTCTGGCCAAACACGAAGGGGAAGGGCAGGGTGGTGGGGGGAGGCCCTGAATAGATAGAGCAGCTCCCAGGGCCAGCGGCGAAGCAGTGACCACAGGAGGGCTCTGCAGGCAGGGCAGGTGCACATGCAGGGGCTTGAGGCAGGTCTGACAGTGCTCGAAAGTTCTCAAAGGCCACGCCTCTAGCCTCCTTGGCCCTCTGAGAACGCCCTCGGGAACACTGGTAGGTTGTGACCCACCCTTTTGGAAGTGTCAACATGAACGATGTCATCTGTGACCAAAGTGCAGAGGGCTCCCCCCGCCAGCCTGCTCCCCCCGGGGTGTTGGCTGCCCTGGAAATGGGCTGGGTCTGTGCCTGGGAGTGTTCCCCACTTTTGCCTCTTAGCCCAACTCCACGGTTCTGTAGTGTCTCCTGAGGCCCTGAGCTGAGTCTCTGGCCTCCGGTCAGAGGTCCTGAGCAAGTCCTTTTCCCAGGTGATGGATCCTCACCTGTGCGCTCCCTCCGGAGCGGTGAGGAATGGAGAGTGTGAGCTTGCTGGCAGGAAGTGTCTAATAAGCAGTGGGGAGGCCACCAGGCACACGGGCGGGGCACGCCTCTGGGCGCAGCTCCGGTCCTGGACGTCTTTGGCACGTGCCCCACAGAGACCCAGCTGGGAGGCCCCCAGCCAATCCCCACGAACCTGATGGTCTAAAGTAGCGGCCGCGGAGTGCTGTGAGGACCAGAGTGGGTCTCTGTCGCGCAGGCTTCCTCGGGAAGCAGAACTGCAGAGGGAAGGAAAGTGGGCACAAGGAGATGCTTTGATAAAATAGATTTTCTGGAGAAATTTTCTTAAATTCCGCGCTGCTTTCAGGAGAGGTCCTCTCTGCTTATTCTCAAGTTGTTTAATCTACATTAAGCAAGCGAGAGGCAGTAGCTGAAGCAGAGGGCTTACCTCTCTGCAGAGGCAGGTGGGCTAGGGTCGGGGGGTCTGCTGTTTCTCTTGCTGCTGGGACGATTCACATCCCGATTTCACGTGATAGAAATCATCTAGCTTCTGCAGCCTCTGCGAAAACCCTGCAGGTGTCTCTGTGTGAGTGTCGGTTATCTCCCTAGGATGGTGGATGCTGTGGAGGCAGTGGGAACAACCCAAACTGCTGCCTGAACCAGGAGAAAGACCACAAGGTAAGTGGGTCCTTCTTGGCCTGGAAGCCTGGGGGCCAGGCCTCAGGTCTGAGGAGCAGGGGGCTCTGTCCACACTCTCGGCAGTGGTGGCTGAAGAGGCGGTGGTTACGCCCAGCCTGAGAGGGTGCTGCATGGGCACAGTAGCCCTGGGTCAGACCTCCTTGTCGCTGCTTCCCGGAAGCCTCCTGCCCCCGCCACCAGCCCTGCTGGGGGCTGCAGACCAGCTCGCGTGGGCAGGGGTCTGGGCCGACCCTCTGGGGCTTTTGAAGGGAGGGGACAGTGTGTCACCCATCTGTTCCCTTTTCCAGCAGATCACTCTCTCGCCATCCTTATTCAACCCAGAGGAGTTCGTGCCCCTGGATCCCACCCAGGAGCCCATCTTCCCCCCAGAGTTGCTGGTAGGTGAAGCCCCCGGAGCCCCGCTTTCTTTCATCCCCCCTGGAACCTTGGCATCCTCCTTGTCCCATAGATTTTCAGCCCGAAGTGGTCTTCCTTTCTCTGACACCCAGACATCAAGGTCACTGGGCCGCATACTCCCCCCGGGGACCCGCCCTTCCCTTTCTCACACGCGTCCCTCTGAGCACAGGGAGTGGGTGTCTGGCACACTGTGTACGTAACCTAACCGGAGCTCCAGGAGGCCTTGCTGACCTCCTGGCTAATGTCTCAGCCCCCAGGCAAGCCTCTCTCCTCTCAGTAAGCAGTCCATTGACTTACAAAACGAGGAAACAGAACTGGAAAACTGGGTTCAAAGGGCACAGTCCATGGCCTGCAGCCCTGTCTTAGGGACGCCTCTCACGCCCCCTTTCTCACCGTGATGATCCTGCTCTTTCACGCCAACATTTACGGCAAGAAACAACCAAGCCAGTCTCAGAGTTTCTCAAGTGCACGTTTCCCAGGGGGCGGTGAGCCGGGGGAAGGCTTTGCAGCAGGCCCCGCCCGGAAGACCTTTCTCTGCATTGTGAAACCTTGTAAAACCATCATGGGTGTGGGGGGGTTTCTCTCCCAGCCCCGCCTCACCCCCGCGGGCACTAGAACCAGCCCTCCGTTGCTTTCCCTTCTGACACCCCTTCCTTCACCCGTCCCGTCTCTCCCTGCACCTCCTGGAGACAGTGTGGGACAGTTCAAGTCATCTTGGGGCAGGTGACCTTCGGCGGGCCCCGTAACCTCCATCCTCAGATTCCTCCTTCACCTGTAAAACGTGGGGCTAACGGCGCCTCCGTCGCAGCAGTCTTCTGCAGACGGAGAGAAGTAACGTGTATAGGAGCCGCAACCTCATTCCCGCCTCAGTACATGGCGTTTCCGCTCGCGGCTCCTCCGACCTGTATTTTCATTCTGAATTCAGTATTAAACAAATGACCAGAAGAGTCGATCCCCTTGCAGACTTAAAGCGGTGGCGCTGGGAGTGGCAGTGGGGAGGAGGAGGAGGAGGAGGCAGCACAGTAAGAAAAGTACATTTTCCAGAGGCTGAAGGACACTCCGCAGAAGCAGCTGCGTTTTGAAGGGGAGCGTGTGACCTGGATCCAGGCCTCAACCCTGAAGGAGCTGCTGGACCTCAAAGCGCAGCACCCCGAGGCCAAGCTGGTGGTGGGCAACACGGAGATTGGTGAGGCCAGGCTGCCCGCCCCAGCCCCTGTGGCCCTGTGTCCTCTGTGTGTCCTCAGGAAACTGACTTCGCCGCCGCCGCCTCGTCCCCCATGTCATACGTGGCAGCAGTAATACCCCCTCGGAGGGCTGCTCTGAGCATTCGTTCGTGGGGCACTCTTCCCCATCAGCGCTGCCAGAGCCAGCCGTGCGCAGGCGCTCTGGGAGAGCTGGGTACCCAGGTCCCTGGACAAGATGCCTTCCCTAAGGACCTCCCAGTCCGGGGTTGGAGGGAGCAGTGAAGGTCCAGTGTCAGGGCCTGTGCCTGACGGACACTAGGGGTTCCTTACCCCCTTTTTCTGGGGTGAAGTGGTAAGGCAAGTGGTAGGGGGAGGTCCAGGTGTGACTGTGCATGTGTTGCCCATGACCATGGCCGCCTGCCCTGTGGGGCCACCCCTGGAACAGGAAGTCCACAACATGTCAGCAGGCCAGGAGACTCCAGGTGCGCAGCGCTTGGCCCTGGTGCTTGCAGACGGAGGGGCAGAGGTGGCCAGGCCCCTGCCAGTCTCCATCCATTTCTAAACCTGGCCGGGCCCATTTCCACTTGGCCGCGCCCCAAGCCCCGTGAGGATCCAGGGAGAGGACGGGGTGGCCCAGCCGAGGCCTGTCTCAGAGGAGCCCTGGTGTAGGGGATCCCTGGCTCAGGCTCTGGAAGCAGCCCTTGAGCCCTGGGCTCTGGTTGGTTTTGAAGCCACAGAGAGGAAGGCCTGGCTCAGGTTCGTGCTGGTGAACTGCAGAGCTGGGCCGCCCTTGTGAGCACAGGCGCTATACAGTCAGTCCCCCACTGTGGTTACATGACACATTGGGATGGCAGGGTGGCCTCTGAGACATGCCTTAGGTGATAGGATCATGATGGCCCATGTAGCCATGACCCGAGGGCCCAGGGTAGCATGAGTTAAGGTGGAGAATCTTTGGGGTCCTTTGATACGTGACCTGTTCCTGTCTTAAATCGTACAATGTCCTGGGCCCAGTTAGATTCAAAGGAAAGGAATTCGCAAAGATACTCTAAGCTCCAAGTTAGAAATAATTTCTTAAGGCCACTCCATAGGGAGTTCCCGTTGTGGCACAGTGGGTTAAGAGCCTGACATGGTGTCTGTGAGGATGAGGGGCGATCCCTGGCCTCACTCAGTGTGTTAAGGATCCGGCGTTGCCGTGAGCTGTGGTGTAGGTCACAGACAGGGTTCGGATCCTGCTTTGCTGTGGCTGTGGCGTAGGCCAGTAGCTGCAGCTCCGATTCGACCCCTCATCCAGGGAACTTCCATATGCAGCAGGTGTGCCCGTGACAAGAAGAAAAAAAGGACCAGTCCAGAGCTCCTCCACCCCTTCCTTCCCTGTACAAACAGCCTGTGGAGGTTGGGCGTAAAGAGGCCCTTAGCAAGATGGGCCCCTTCCTGCTTCCATCTGCACTCTTTGTCCTACGAGCTGATATTTAAACAGACCAGACTCCTCAGAGCCTGGGCCACCCTTCAGGGACACTCCAAGGCATATGAGACGGTGGGGACGATGCAGAGATCTTTCTTTATTACCTTTCCCACCTACAGCCATGTTGGCGGGGCTGGGAGAGGGGCTGTGCTCACTGGGTCTGTCTTTCTAACTTCGCTGGGAAGAAGGACCGAAACCGGACACAGACTCCGGTCCCACCGAGCCAGGTACCTTAAGAACTCAGATACTGGGGAAAGAGAGGCAGACTTGAAGTTTTCTCTTTTCGTCAGTTTTCTTTTTTTTGTCTGAATATTAGACTTTCGCGTTATTATTATTGTTACATCTCAACTGTAATAATCACTCCATTACTGAAATGTGTCCATTCTTTGCTGTGTGATTTCTTAAGCTTCCTGTACCTCACTTTCTTCATCTGTAAACAGGGAAAATCACAGTATTTCCTAAGGTTATTGTGAGGATTAAATGAGTTAAAATATGTAAAGCCCTTAGAAGAGTTCTCAACTTATTTTAATGCCCTGTGTTTTATAATATTGTGATAAATATTTTGTACGCATACATACACACTTGCATGTATACACACATGAGCTCAAGGTCACCTCATTTGAATTCTGATCTTTTGTTGTTGTTGTTGAAAGGAACAAAAAGACAGTTTTCAGTTTTACTGTGGAAACTGCACTTAATCCCACATCTTGTCCTCTGCACCCTCTAATCCTAAAATACCCAAGGGGCAGGTTACAGTTGTGAATGTGTCCTCCATCCTGTGTGCAGTGATGGAAAAAGTGCCCTGGTGATAACGGGCCTTTAACTTGAGGCTTCTTGTTTCTCTCCAGGCGTTGAGATGAAGTTTAAGAATCAGCTGTTTCCAGTGATCATCTGCCCAGCCTGGATCCCTGAGCTGAATTTGGTGGAACAGGGACTGGAAGGTAGGGGAGGTTCGCCAGAGCCCACAGAGGGGCTGGGATGCTGGAGTTGGTCGCGTGGGGGTGGCGGGTGGCAATAAAACCTCCCCTCTGGCTGTTGCTTCTGAGCCACCCGGCACGGGCACGCGGGCACTCTCGCGGCCTTCCTCTGCTGAGTGTCAGCGGGCGAGAGGCTTGAGATTTTCAACACTTGTTCATCCTGGCTACTCACTAGACTCGCTCATGAGAGTGGGAGTAGGTAGGCACTTTAAAAAAAAAAAAGAACAGGGTTTCACCCTCAGAGATCTAATTTTATTGCATTGAGAGCCACTGGTTTCGAGGAAAGTGCACTCTTTTTATAGGATCAACAGGCTGGGGTTGAGTCTTGGCTCTTTTATTAGCTGTGTGGCACTGGGCAATCCCTTGACCTTTCTGAGCCTTAATTTCTTGATCCATGTAAGGATGTGCGTCCTGGTTCAGCCTTACTCTGGTTGCTGTGAGGCCCCCCAGCTGCTGTGTAAGGAAGTGCTTTCCTGCTGTGATGGGACTGCTGTTATTCTGAGCCTTTGTCGCCAGGTATCTCCTTTGGAGCCGCTTGCACCCTGAGTGCTGTGGAAAAGACCCTGCTCGATGCAGTTGCTAAGCTTCCTGCCCACAAAACGGAGGTGTTCAGAGGCGTCTTGGAGCAGCTGCGCTGGTTTGCCGGGAAGCAAGTCAAGGCTGTGGCCGTGAGTCCCAGGATGGGTGCTTTCATCACAGTTGGAGGTGCTAGTCTGGCCTCAGCTGCAGAGCCAGTGCATCTCAAACTTTAGTGCCTAGAATTGCCTGGGGATGCAACTAGAGACTCTCATACTAAGTGAAGTAAGTTAGAGAAAGCAAATGCCATATGATATCACTTATACGTAGGATCTAAACATGGCACAGATGAACCTGTCCACAGAACAGAAACAGACTCACAGACATGGACAGCAGACTTGTGGTTTCCAAGGGGGAGGGAGTGGGATGGACGGGGAGTTTGGGGTTAGTAGATGCAAACTATTAGATTTAGAATAGAAGAGCAGTAAGGTCCTGCTGTGTAGTATGGGGAACTATATCCAATCACTTGTGATAGAACTTGATAGAAGATAATATGAGAAAGGAATAATATGAGTATGTGTATGACAGGGTCACTTTGGTGTATAGCAGAAATTGACAGAACATTGTAAATCAACTATAAAAAAATTTAGAAACAAAACAAAAAACAAAGAAAAAAGAATTGCCTGCGGTGCTTGTTAAAAATACGGGTTCCTGGGTCCCACCCTCAGAGTCTGACAGCAGGTCTGAGACGGTGCTCAGGGATCAGGTTTTTAACAAGCTTCACAGGTGCCTCAGAGGAAGGCGGCCTGTGAGCCACCCTGGGAAATCCTCGTGCTGTGACTCAGTCTTTACTCCTGAGGTTGGAGAGATGGAGCCACCTGTGCCCTTCTTGAGCTTGGCTGAGGCTGCCAGCAGGTGGATGAGAGAAGAATTAGGGAGAAGCCAAAACAGGAAGGAGGGGCTGCCTTTCAGAGCTGGGAGGAGAACCAGAGGTGGACCCCCTGAGAGGAGGGAAGGGGTTCACTCGTTGACTTTTGCCATCAGCCTTCAGACTAGTCCCCAGAGTCCCAGTTTGTAGATGGCGTCGCAGACCTGGTGCCATTTGAGTCTCACAGCCGTGATGGCATTGGGAGGAAAGCTGGCCCTTCCATTCTGTTTTCGTTGTTGCTGTTTTAAATTTGAACAAAAACCAAAGCAAAATGGCCTACTCCCACCCCCCTCACCCTACTCCTAGCACCTGCCTCTTTCGATTATGGATGGGTTACAGATAAGGATGCATAAATCCAGAAAGCTCCACTGAGTTCCCCAGCTCTGACGCCATCTACTTCTGGGAAGAATTTTCTTTTCCTCTTTTCTAATAATGGGACCCCTGTGTCTAATTCTCCTTACATTCCTTGCCAAGGAAGCTCAGTTAGGACAAACCGTTCATCCTTAAGCCTTCCTCCTCTTTTTCCTTGATCTTTGTCTTTTATTTTTCTTTTACCAACTCTCCATGGCCTCTGTGATTAAACCACCACCACCAGAAAACTTCAGTGGAAACTAAAAAGACACAATGAACTTCCTTGCAGAACAGAGAATGATTCACAGACTTTGGAAAACCTTGGTTTTTCAAATAAGACAATCTGGGGGGTGGGAGGATGCATTGTGGGTTTGGGATACAAAAATCTATAAAACTGACTTGTGATGATTTATGTACACCTATAATTGAAATAAAATCCATTAAGAAAGAAAAAGGTTGGGTGAAACCAAACAAAGAAACAAATTTAAAGGGGCTGATCCTGACTTACCAGCAGGTAAATTTCAGAGTCCTGAGCATTGGGATCTCAGGTTCTGCACCTTGCCCCACTGCCCAAGTTCTTCCTGTGCTGATCGTGTGTCCGCAGCGGGTGGAGGACCTCAGGGCTTTCCTTCAGTGGGTGTCCCCACACTTTCCGTGTGTTTGGGAGCCAGCTGTGTGAGCGGGGGCGTCCTGGGTGGACTCTCACACACTCGCTCTGCTTGTCCTAGTCCGTCGGAGGGAACATCATCACCGCCAGCCCCATCTCCGACCTCAACCCTGTGTTCATGGCCAGTGGGGCCAAGCTGACCATCGTGTCCAGAGGTGAGCTGCCTCATGCAGAGGTCAGAAAAAGGGTCTGCGGGGGGGCAAGTGGAATCTCACAAGACAGATCACTTTCTGGAGAAACAGAGCCCAGAGTGCAGTGACGCAGCTTTCCTAAAGTTCAGATTCCTGGCAACTGCAAGGGAGATGCATGCAGGTCTGGGGCCAGGGGTGCTGGACCATCACTTTACTAAGAATTCACAGGAGCTCCCTGATGGTCTAGTGGTTAAGACCCAGCGTTGTCACTGCTGCGGTTTATTGCTGTAGTGCAGATTCGATCCTTGACCTGGGAACTTCTGCCTGCAGATGCCTTACCTCCAGTGTGCCGGGGCCAGAATATGCTGCTCACCGTAGGTGATTGCCATGTTTGCAGGGAATCTGAACATTTGTTAAACACGGCCATTATTCCTTTTTTTTTTAGGGCCGCGCCCACAGCATATAGACGTTCCCCACACTAGGGGTCGAATCGGAGCTGCAGCCGCCGGCCTGCACCACAGCCGCAGCAACAGTGGGTCTGAGCCGCCTCTGTGACCTGCACCACAGCTCACAGCAACGCCAGATCCTTAATCCACTGAGCGAGGCCGGGGATTGAACCTGTGTCTTCATGGATACTACTCGGGTTCATTACCACTGAGCCACAACGAGAACTCCAAACACTGCCACTGTTAAAATTTAAACTCTATAACTTCACAGTAAACTAAATTATATTGAAAACAAAGGTAATAAATACTCATAATTCACCACCTCCTAATTATTTTACTTCATTTTGTTATTGTCTACACCTTTGAGGTTATTTCCATTTATTATATATGTAGAGTGGAGATGCTGTAGAATGGTGTTCTCCTGTGTGTCTTCCCTTTCTGGAGGGTCCCGAAGGCCACCTCCAGGTCTGCTGACTCTCGGGAGGCTGAGGAAGACTCCCAGGACTTAGTCTCCTCGTGCCTGTGACTGCGGCGGGAGGCTAGAGAGCACCATCCGCAAAGGGGAAGGATACCCGGGGCAGAGGAAACCAGGCGCACGTGTCCAGAGCCTCCTCCCTCGGGCCACACAGGACATGCTCAGTTTCCTCAGGAATAAACTGAGTTGTGACAACTCACGTGAGCGCTGGTCTACCAGGGCTGCTCCGGAGACCCTCAGCACCCGGGGTTTTACTGGGGGATGGGCACGTAGCTCTGCCTGGCACGTGCCGGTGGTCCAGACTCCCGGCACGAATGTAGGATGTTCAGCATAAACATATATGTTTTTAATGTAAGCATGTATTATTTATACAGGCATTTTAGGCATAGTGAGCCATTCTTATAAGGGGAAGGTGGGATTTCATCTCCTGAAATCCAAGTTCCCAGAGGCCATCCAGTGGCCAGCCTTGGAAGCAGGCCTTTCAGAAGAGAGCAGGTCTGCTGTGTCAACCCTTTGCTACCTTCCTCCCGGTTTCACACCGAGCGATGTTGCTCTGGTAGCTTGACGTTGGCTGTGGTAGGAGAAATGAGCAAATGCTGTGAATCGGGGCTTTTTCTCAGAAAACAAACAAACAAAAACCCAAGTGTTAAACAGTCATGACATTGCTTAAGAATTGCAGAGGGAGGAGTTCCCTTCGTGGCTCAGTGGTTAACAAATCCGACTAAGAACCATGAGGTTGCGGGTTCAATCCCTGCCCTTGCTCAGTGGGTTAAGGATCCGGCGTTGCCGTGAGCTGTGGTGTAGGTTGCAGACGCGGCTCGGATCCCGCGTTGCTGTGGCTGTGGCGAAGGCCGGCAGCTACAGCTCCTGTTAGACCCCTAGCCTGGGAACCTCCATATGCCGCGGGTGCGGTTCTAGATAAGGCAGAAAGACAAAAAAAAAAACAAAGAATTGCAGAGGGAGCCCCAACCACTCCCTCTGACTGTGGGCATCCGAGACCAGGATGGAGAATTCCACTGGTGGGCTGTCCTCTGCTTTCTCACGCTGGTCCCTCTTCATCTCCCCTCTGTGCAGGCACCAGGAGGACGGTCCCGATGGACCACACCTTCTTCCCCGGCTACAGAAAGACCCTGCTAGGGCCGGAGGAAATCCTGCTTTCCATCGAGATCCCCTACAGCAGGGAGGTGAGATGCTGTCGGAAACATCCCGAATCATCGCTACTCCTGCCAGGCCCCAGACAGGGAGACCGGAGTCTGCCTCGGGGACCAAACTTAGCATCTCTCCACTTGAACATTGATGTTCTTGTCTCTGAACCTTGCCTTTAGCCAACCATATTCCACTCTGGACAATGAGTTTCAGGGTAGGGGGCACGGGGCATGGACGATGAAGCCAGACAGGTAGATATGATCCTGATCAAATCATTCACCTTTCTGAGTCCCCAGTTTCCTGATCTGTGAAATGGGCCCATATTACCGACCATGCAGGTTCTTGAGAGGACTGAAAAGAAAGAGCTGGTTCCTGGCAGATGTCTGGGAGCTGGTGGAGATCACCAGCTGGTAGCTAGCGACAGTTCCCAGCACACAGTCATCTCTTGAGTATCCCTGCACCGGGTTTCACCTGACGAAATTGTGGGTTTTGCGTGCTGGGTGGAGAAGCTGCCTGTGAGTAAGGTCCTTAGATGCTGACCTTGGACTTGACCAGGTGTTTTTGCACTGACCTCCTTCCTGGGTTGGCTCAGATGTGTTTCTACTTCATGGGTGGGTTTTCTGGCCTGTTGGGACAGGCCTGGGCTCCTCTGGCTGCCTTGCTCTTGTTCCTGGGGATCTGCGGTGTCCTGAGCTGGTGTGGTTCTGTCCCACACATTCACTGTGGGTCTTTAGAAAAGTGATCTGTGAGAGAGGCCGGGGCCCCAGCTCTAGTGGCGGGCGTTAGGGGTTTCCCATAACTCGTGCGGTGGTGCAGTTACACCGCTTGTTTGCCCTTTGCTGATTCTGACCTCCTTACTGAGAACGCTAACTAAATGAGAGCATTTACATCCCTGAGGTGGTTTCTTAGTGATTTTCCAGCTTGTCCTTATAGACCATTTTGAACAGTGATTCCCAGAGTTTTTGTATTTCACAGATCGGTAGTTTTTTTTTTTTTTTTTTTTTTAATTATGAGGTAGAGAAAGGAGGAAGAAACAGGCATAGAACTTCCCAGTGTTTATTTTTCCAGGAAGGGACATTAACAAAAAAACATTTCATAAATGAAAGGAGGTTTTAATACCCAGAATTAGGACGGCTTTCTCAGGAAAGAAGCGCGGATGACCTGACACTGACTTTGCACGAACCCTGGTGAAAACGTCACCATGGGCGGGCACAGCCCTGGAGGTGAGCGGCTGGAACCTCCGTTCCAGAACTGAGTTCAGGCTCCATGCTTGTTGCCCCAGGGCCATGTAGACACTGGGAATCTGGACAAGCTTTGTCATCCTAAGAGGTCTCTGTGCCTTCTTCAGCAAAAGCCCAGGGTCATCTTGGACCTCGACAGTGGGCCTCCTTGTTCCTCCAACAAACTTTTCCATAAACCTCCCATCTTGGATATTACTCAGAACTTGTGGTTCCAGGGTGAGCCCAAACCTCCAGCAGAACCTGGCACAGATGGTTCTTACCTGGAGGGTCACTCGCGCTCTCCTCCTGTCCCTGAAGACAGCCTGACCCCAGGGGGAAATGTATGTTCAAAGCCCAAAGGCAGCTGTGGTTTCATGGCGGGTCTCCTTTCAGGAAACATGGTTTCTAACTGTAGCCAATAGACTTGTGGGAGAGACAAATCAGAGACAAATCACAGATCTGTGGCGGCCACCAGCTGAAGCTGTCTTTCAAACAGCCTTTGGCATCTCCCTGCACCTGCCCGAGAGGCGGTCAGAGCCTTCGGCACAGCCCCGGGGAGGGTGGATGGACATGGCACTGGGCCCCGGAGGGGAAGACGTGGGGGCCGAGGAGCCTTTGTGAAAGCACCTTTCCTCCTCCAGCTCTTTGCTGGAGAGCACCCACTTCCCCTGTTTTCCTGACTGACAGGCAGCAAATCTAGCCCTTTCCCAGCCTTTGGGAATGTTATCTGGAGCTTCTGAAACGGTGGTAGTTACGCCTTGACCTCTGACCCCTGCCACCATCTCCTTGCTCCTCTGCGATGCTCCCGCCGCTTCCCCTCCCCCCCCCCTCCCACCCCTGCTTCAGGCCCACCGTTTGCAGTCCTTGCAGAACAAGGTGGGAAACAGGTACTTTTATTTTCAGGGTGAGTTTTTCTCAGCATTCAAGCAGGCCTCCCGGAGAGAAGATGACATAGCGAAGGTGACCTGTGGCATGAGAGTCCTTTTCGAGCCGGAGACCACACAGGTAAAGGAGCTGGACCTCTGCTACGGCGGAATGGCGGACAGAACCATCTCAGCCCTCAAGACCACGCGGAAGCAGCTGTCCAAGTAAGGGCTAACGGCAAAGTTAAATTGCTGCTGCTGCTGCTACCAGTAATGCCTAGTAGCGGTGTTACCTTGCTGCTGCTACTCCTGCTGTTGCCACGGCGGCTGCTGCTACCACTGCCGTAGCTCACTGCTGCTGTGATGACTCTGCCGCAGTGGTGTTGCTACTGATTACGTGCTGCTGCTGTGCTATTAGCGTTGCTACTACTGCTGCTGTTGGTGATACTATTACTACTTACTACTGCAGCTACAGCTACTATTACTATTGCTATTACTGCTGCTACTTCTACTACTACAATTACTACTGCTGGCGCTACTCATATTTTTCTGCTACTGCTATTGCTGCTCTTCTACTAGCACTGCATTACTGCTATTCCTGCTGCTCTCACTGCTGTGACTAATGTCGCTGTTGTGGCTACTTTGCTATTATAGTTGCTACTGCACTCTCTTACTAATACTAGTACTGATACTGATACTGATACTAATAAACTGTGGCCACTCCTAGAATTACTACTGCTTGTGTTACTGCTGCTACTATAATGCTATTACTATTATTATCACTATTACTGTTATGGCTATTACAACTATTACTATTGCAACTAATACTGCTGGCACTGTGCCTACAAATGGTAGTATCACTACTGCTGTTGCTACTTCTTCTATTACTAGTAGTATTACTGGTGCTCTTCTCTTGTTTCTATTATTAATTCTGCTTCTATTACAATGACTGTTGCTCCCATAATTACTACTATTACTGCTTCTGTTGCCGCTAGTATTACTGTTATTGCTCCTACACTATTACTACAGCAGCTACTGTTGCTGTGGCTACTATGGGGCAGCAGTTGTGGCAAGCACTTTGCAGGCACTGTTCTTTGTAATCCATAGCCTTATGGATAAAGCTTAACTTTTGAGTTTGGCTGCTTGGTTCCAATTCCCGGTTCCAGCACTTACCAGATGGGTAATGTAAGTCAAGTTGCTTAATTTTATCATGTCTCAGTTTTCTCATTTATAAAGTGAGTATAAAAATTTTCCCTACTCTGCCTTTATTTTAAATTAAAAGTGATGTTTCATGTAAAACACTTGGGATATTGCCCAGTGCCTTGGAAAAACTCATTAGATTGAACTTATTATTATTTTTGTGGTCTTTTAAAAATTGTGTCTATTTTTTTTTTTTTTTGGTCTTTTTAGGGCCACACCCACGGCATATGAAGGTTCCCAGGCTAGGGGTCCAATTGGAGCTACAGCTGTCGGCCTACACCACAGCCACAGCAACACTGGATCCGAGCCACGTCTGTGACCTACACCACAGCTCATGGCAATGCTGGATCCTTAACACACTGAACGAGGCCAGGGATCGAACCTGTGTCCTCATGGATCCTAGTCGGTTCGTTAATCGCTGAGCCACAACAGGAACTCCAAAAATTGTGTCTATTTTTAAAGAAGTGGAAACTGAGGCTCAAGAAGGTTAATAACTTGCCTGAAGTTAACATAACTATAAGTATTGGGGCCACATTTTGAGTGGCAGTTCATGACTCCAAGGTCCCTGTGCAAAGCACTGTGCACCGGTGATTTGGAGAGCTGGATGGGAACACTCTCCCACGGCCTTCTCTCTGGCAGGTTCTGGAATGAGAAGCTGCTGCACGACGTGTGTGCAGGCCTGGCGGAGGAGCTGTCCTTGTCCCCAGATGCGCCAGGGGGCATGGTTGAGTTCCGGCGCACCCTTTCCCTCAGCTTCTTCTTCAAGTTCTACCTGACGGTGCTTCAGAAGCTGGGCAGAGAGGACCTGGAAGATGTGAGTGTGGGGGCTGGGCAAGGCCAAGACTGCCTGCAGCGCTTGTGTCGAGGGATCTGGAAAGCTGGCCTGGGTGAGAGAGTGCTGTGGGCCGGGTGGTAAGCGCTCCTCTCCTCTGGATGTGTAAGGACAGAGGAGCGGGGACCAGGGACACAGCCTAGGGAGCCTCACAGAGTTGGGGGCCAGCTGGGTGAGTGAGAGGCGGAGCGCTGGGCTGGGAGTCAGGGATGTGGTTTCTTGTCCTGGCTTGTCATTACATCAAGTGAGAACTTGAATAGGTCACAACTCTCCGTCTGAGCTGTAAAATCTGGGGGCAGGTAGGCCAGATGATCCTTCCAGCAGCATAGCTGACATAACTGTGGTTGTGTAGTTAAAATGGAGATAAACGTAATGTGACAAGAATGTAAGGTGGGGCCGCCGCAGCAGGGGGTGTGTGTGTGGGGGGATGTGCATTCAGGAGAGGCTGCTGGCTCAGACGGAGCCCAGCCCCTAAGGTTGGTTCACCAGCAAACATTTATTTTGCACCTTTTACATCAGGAGATTGCACCAGGCACGGGGCGTGGGAGGGGGGTTGGCAGCCTGGTGTGGGGCAGAACAGGGTCAGTAAAGGCCGACCTGATGTGACAACTGAGGAGATAGAGTTGGGGGGCGGGGGCACAAAGGAAAGAAGTGTTCACAGCTTTGGGGACAACAAAGTGACATTCCTCTTTAAAAACATTTCTAATACTCATTTTTTTATTATAAAAGTATGAAACTTATGGAAATCTTTAGAAGTACAGAAACATATAAAGAAAAATTAAAATTGCTCTCAGACCTAGAGAAAACCACTGCTAATATTTTTGCTTATTCCCCTGATCTTTTTCTTACATTTATCAGTCCATCTTCCTGTCATCCTGTTTTTCTGCTCCGTCTCTTTCTATCTGTCCTTCCATCCATCTAGCTGTATATTTGTCATTATTCTGTCTTCTGATCTGATTGTATCATTTTCTGAGCAGATTGGGGCTCATGCTGGAGTTTCATGTCCCCCTTTATTCTGTTGGGATTATGTCACGAATATTTCCAACATCATTACGTGTTTTCCTCAGCCTTGAGGAGAAAAAGGATGACTTTTCCAGGAAGGCTAGGGGAGAAGAATGTTCCTAACGGAGCAGCACGCATGAATGCAGGAAGCAGGGAGCAATGGTGGTGGAAGAGACACTTCAGGGCCCACCTTTGGATGCTGAGATAGATCCAGCCCGTACCAGAAGGCATGCAAATGAGGAGATGAGAAAGTTGTTATTTTTATCACAGGACAACCAAGGGTCGGGACAGTGATAGAAGCGGTCATGATCACCTCTGTTGCCTTGTTTCCACAGAAGTGTGGCAGACTGCATCCCACCTATGCCAGCGCCACCGTGCTCTTTCACAAAGAACCTCCTGCCAATGTCCAGCTTTTCCAAGTGAGTATGGACAGTAGGTGGCTCCTATCAGGGGCCTTTGCATTAGAGAATGACCAAGTTGCATTGTTTGTGGGCACTTGAAGCTCCATACCATTGTGCATAAATATCCAGTGAAGAAAATGGGAATTATATTAATGTCAGTGAAGCTGTTACCCCCTTGCTCACTTAAATTTTTCTCATGGGATTGCTCTCATCTTCACTTGCTCTTTAAAGAAAAATATTTTTTTTCCCTTTTGCATTTTCTGGTTCCTCTATGGGGCTCTTATGCAAAGCCAGGAGTTCTCTTGAGCATGTAAACAAAAGAAAACAAAATTTTAAAAAACAACAATTTTTTTTTCCATAACAACTTTTTCAGAGGCACTAGGTCAAAGATCAGACTCTCCTGTAAAGATTTTGGATTTGATGGGTCATGTAGTCTCTGTTGCAATTCCTCAACTCCATCATTGTAGCACAAAAGGAGCCAGAGCCACAGTACATAAATAAATGTATATGGCTGTGCACCAATAAAACTTTATTTATAAAAACAGAAAGTGGGCCAGATTTGACCTGTGATCCACAGTTTGTCAAGCTCTGCTCTAGAATGTCATGGTCAAAGGCCTGACTGCCAAAATTTGAATCCAAACTCTGCCATCACATAACCATGTAGTCTTAGACAATTTACTTTCTCTCTGTGCCTCATGGGTAGGTTAATTATGCCCAGCCACAAATGTTTTACAGCATGGTTTTGAGAATTCAATGGGTTAATTAAATAGCTTAGTTCCTGGCAGATAGTAAGCTCTCAACAAATCCTAGCTCTCAGTGTTATTACTTTGAAAAAACACAAAACAGAATTTTATTATAAACTGAATACATTTTAGAACATTTTGAAAGATACAGAAAAACATAAAGAAGAAAATAAAAACCACTCCAAATCCTACCTCCAGGAGAAAATCATTATGGCATGTTTGTTTGTTTCTGTTTTTTTTTTTTTTCTATGTGTATATGGACATGTTTATGATATATAACATATTTTTTCCTATAGAGTTTGAATCATATACACACAGTGGTATATGTCCTGTTTTTACATTTAACATGAGCATTCTTTCCCTCTAATGAAAATTATTCGAAAGTATGTTTTGATAGTTGTGTATTCTTCCACCCCATGAGCATAGCAGAGTTAATTTACCCCAACAGATGGACATTTAAGTTCCTTTTTTGGTTCCTGTGTACAGTCAGCCTGCTATATCTGTAGATGTGGAACCCATGGATGTGGGGGGACCAACTGTACGACACCGTTTTATATAAGAGACTTGAGCATCTGTGGATCTTGGTAGCCTCAAGGGCTCTGGAACCAGTGCCCACAGGCACCTGGGATGACTGTGTGGTGACCCTAGGAGCGCCTTTCCCCGTGACCTCTTACCTGCTTTCTTCTCCCTCGCCCGGGTCCCCTCCTGCCTCCTCCATTCTTACTCCTCACATTTGCTTTGGCCTGAAGCTCTTTACAGTTCCACTGGGCCCGTGGGGGGTCAGCGTCCTCTGCAGCTCGGCCTGACTGGTGCCCTGTTGTTCCAGGAGGTGCCCAAGGGTCAGTGTGAGGAGGACACGGTGGGCCGGCCCCTGCCGCACCTGGCTGCGGCCCTGCAGGCCTCTGGGGAGGCTGTGTACTGTGACGACATCCCTTGCTACGAGAATGAGCTGTTCCTCCGGCTGGTCACCAGCACCCGGGCCCACGCCAAGATCAAGTGCGTGTAGTAAAAACACTTGGGGAGGAGGGTGCGGGGACCACCTGCCAGGCACCGGCGATGCCATGACAGCGAGCCTCCTCCGGGGCCTCCTGGTCCAGAGAGGGCAACGGGGACTCACGCTAAAACCAGCTGGGAGAGGAGCCAGAGACACGAGGGGCTCGGTGGTACCTGGAAGCGTGGGAGGATGACACTGGCGAGGGAGGCGGTGGCCAGAGCGGGAAAGCTGAACAGGGACACTACATGGCCTGGAAAGCAGTGGGGAGCTGCTGAAAGGCCTCTCTTAGATCTGCACTCTGGATATTGGCCTAAACTTAGCACAAATCTTTGAGAACTTGAGTCAGCCCTAAAGGTAAGAATGAACCTGAGAGTGTGACAGACTTGGCACTGAATCCCTGTTCCAGTGCTTTCCAACTGTGGCCTTGGCCTGTGTGCTTATTAAGCTCTCATTTTCCTCATATGTAATAGGTTTTTTTTTTTTTTTGGTGAGGATCAGCAATAGTGTCCACAAAGGACCCTGTAGAGAGTAGTCACCTGAACCTGTTTGTTGAACTTGGAGAGCTCAAATGACAAGAATTGCCCTCTCTGTGATGATGATGTTGGTGATAAAATGCTCATACCATACCTATTTTTTTATTGCAGCCTGGTTAAAAGCATTTTACATGTATTGGCTCATTTATTCCTCACTGAGTGTTTCAGGAAGGGCCCTAATGTCCTGATTCTGGATGGGTATGAGCTGTGATGTGCATTTTAGTCAGAGCTCTCCGGAGTAAATGCTACTCGGTGTGTGTCGGTTCCCATGTACTAGGAGACCAGAGCAGGGCGTTGTGCAAGGTCCGCGGGGGCGGGCCTGTCCCAGACATCCTGTATCCCCTGCAGCACCCAGCACAGGGGCCTGCATGTGGTAAGCATTGTATCCACCTTTTCAGAATAAGATAGGCTAAGGTAGGAGAGGAAAAGGGGTAGAAGAGGAGGTAGATTAGAGGGAGGAAAAACTGTTGAAAAGAAGACAGGATTGTCCTATTAGGTGAGGGGTGGTTTGTTTGTTTTTAAAGATGAAAAAAAAGTCTTTTTCCCATTTAAGTTCCTCTGAATTCCTTTGTAAATATTTATTTTTTTGACGTATAGTTGATTTACAATGTTGTGTTAGTTTCTGGCATATCCGAGAGTGACTCAGTTATACATATATATAATAGTTTGTGTCCGCTAATCCCAAACCCCCAGTCCATCCCTCTCCTACCCCCGTCCTCCTTGGCAACCACAAGTCTATTCTCCATGTCTGTGAGTCCGTTTCTGTTTTATAGATAAGTTCATACGTGTCATATTTTAGATTCCACATGTAAGTAATATCATCTGGTATTTGTCTTTTTCTTTCTGGCTTACTTCACTTAGTATGTTCATCTCTAGTCCATCCGTGTTGCAGCAAATAGCATTATTTCGTATTTTTTACCTGAAGTCTAGTTGATTTACCACATTGTGTTAATTTCTGCTGTACAGCACGATGATTAGGTTATACACATATACATGGGGTTAGCAGATGCAAACAATTATCCATAAAATGGATATTTCATTCTTTTTTATGAATGGTCTTCCATTATGTTTATATACCACAGCCTTTATACATCCATCCATCGATGGACATTTAGGTTGCTTCCGTGTCTTGGCTATTGTGAACAGTGCTGCAGTGAACACAGGACATGGGTCTCCGAATTTTCTCAGTGGACCCTTTGAGGGTATAGATCCCCATACTAGTAGTATCAGTTCTTCCTGTGAGGAGATGGATGGTATTGGATGGGGAACTACAAAGAGCAAGATTTGTAAGATACAAAAATACAGCTGAATGTAATTCACAAATTTTCTCTGTTATACAATCTTCCTGGAAAAATGGCTGATAGCTGGCTCGAAGTGTGCCATAGTTCAGCATTTTGACGGGTGGCAGGTCTTCTGCTTCGGTTTTCTTCCCCGGCTCGTCATACTCCTTTTTCTTGCAGGTCCATGGATATTTCAGAAGCTCAGAAGGTGCCAGGGTTTGTTTGCTTTCTCTCCGCTGATGATATTCCAGGGAGTAATGAAACTGGAACTTTTAATGATGAAACAGTCTTTGCAAAGGATAAGGTATGTCTGGGATTTTTTTTTTTAATGTGACGTTAGTGGCATTTGTTTTCATTCCTCCGAATCTCTAAGCCTGAAAAGATGATACATTTGCACATATCCATGGCCACCCTCCAATTAGCCAGTACTGGGGACAAGCAGCAAATAGATAGAATATTCCTGGTAGCACTTTTAATTTTGACTTAATGTTTACCGATTTATTTAATTGATGGCTGCTGTGAGTACATAGTGTAAGATGTAGTAGGATGACTGCTTGCCAAAGTGGCATTAAAGAAAGGCTGGTGATTGTTTTTTAACTAACAATCATGTTTTTGGGGCTCCAATGTTAAGCTCCTTTATTAAAAGAAAATAAAAACAAATTAAACAAACTTACCGGAATGGAAATTACATTGCACATTGATAATTCACTTACATGAAATTTTATTTATTGATTTCAACTATATATGGAGTTCTTAAAATTTTTTTTAACCAAGCATTCAAGATAGCTGCTACCAAAATTCCCATACTTATAGGATAGCTATAAGACATTTGTTTTATAGTTTCAATGTAGTTCAAATGTTGCAAATTAGAGATGGATAGGTATTGCTAAAGGACAAATTCAATTTATTATTGATATAAAAGTGAGGGAGAGAATGAAAAACTATAACTCTGAGATACAAAGACTCCAAAAGGAGAGCATTTGATAGAAGACAAATTGCTTTATAAACTTCAAGAGCCTCTAAGATCATAACAAGCATCATAGTGAGAACCAGCCGGGCTCAACCACCACCGTGCTAACCAATTAAGTCAGTAAATTAATTGGCTTCCTCCTTGTCAGAAATCTCATATTCCAAAGTTATGAGGTAGATAATTTTTTTTTTTATTTTTAGGGAGATGTTGGAAAAAATAATCGCTGAAGGAGATCCATTCAGTTTTTATACAAACTGAATTTATTTAATGGAAAGAAAACAATAATCATTAATTATTCTATAAATCTCACAACCAGAAAAACTGGTTTATGAGTCATCAGGTCTAAGAACCAGTATTTGGGAACCACTGCTTTAGAGCATCTAGATGAAATATAAGACATGATTGTTGCCTTTGAGAAGCTTTTGGTATAAATCTGAGAAACAGAAGATAAAAGAGTGGGGTGGTAGAAAGAAAATAAAACTGGGAGTCAGGGGCCAAGATTTAGTCATGGTCTAGTTCCAAGCCACTTGTGACCTTGCCATCTGGGTCTCCATCTCTTCATATGAGATGAAGAGCGTGTGGGGTAGATCTGAGTTGACAGATACACTTCACCATGCCATACCTGCCATTCTGTTGCTCATAGCAGACATCACTAATCAATCGCCACATTTTATCCTGGGCAGCATCTCAACAGGCTGCCAGTATCATCAGAATTGGCCTTTGAGATGAAGAGAGTTTGCCATCCTGATGCTAGTTATCTCCAAATCCTATTCCAGTTCTACTCATTCTAAACATGTATGAAGAAGCACATAACCCCAAATAGTAAGATAAGAAAATGAAAGAGCCCCAGGACATTCCTAAAGTGTGCCTTAAAAATTGTGGGGGCAGGGCCTCCTTTGCTTTTTAGAGCAATCCAAAATAATTTGCTTCACGAGGAGCGTGTTAGTGTTCTTTAACCGTCTGGCTCTGTTCCCAGGTGACCTGTGTTGGGCACATCATTGGTGCGGTGGTTGCCGACACCCCAGAACACGCACAGAGAGCTGCTCGTGGGGTGACAGTCACCTATGAAGATCTTCCAGCCATCATCACAATTGAGGTAACTGAATGTGGAGAGCGGGGCGAGCGACCTGTCCTGGGAGGCACCTTTACTAGGATTCTCTAGAGGAGATTTGAGCAGCAGGTGGGAGTTGACCAGGCAGGTTTTTAAATCTCCCTCTGCCCTGCCCACTGGGTGGTCCTATGACTCCTTCCTCATCCTGCTCCTAGGCTCAGTCCACTAAAGGCCAAGCTGAGTCCTTCCTTTCCAGTTTCAGTTCCAGCTGGTTCCTTAAATTCTTTGCTTTTCCTCAAGATCCATAGGGTTGCATGTCTATATCTGAGGGAATGGAGAAAGAGGACACCCTGGTCTACAACTGAGCTGACTTTAAGTCTGGATAAGAAACTTAAAGAAATGCCTGTGTGACTTTTGTGAGGAGAGAGAGCGATTCCAAGAGCTACTCTGCCCTGTTCAGAAATCACCTTCTGCCCCTTAAAGCCAAGTCACTGAAGCTTTTTGTAATCCCCAGGATGCTATAAAAAACAATTCTTTTTATGGATCTGAGCTGAAGATTGAAAAAGGAGATCTCAAGAAGGGGTTTTCGGAAGCAGATAACGTTGTTTCAGGTACGGCCGCACCATGCAGCAGTACAGATGAGGTGGCCCTGGTTTATGAGTTAAATTCAAGAGCTGTACCATGAGCCCTGGAGCAGGGGAGTGATTTCCTGACATTTCCTTACAGGAGAGTCTCTCTGATGTTTGTAGCAAACATACTAGATAGATGGCTGGGCAGGAACTTCAGCTCTTAGTCTCCACTCTCTTGTCTCTAGGCCGGACATACCTAAGGGATTCTGGAGCTATTATAGTGTGTCGGACTTGGAAGACTGTCAGGGAAGAAAAGGGTCACAGATGCCTGGCCAGGCTTGGCTCTGCCAGGCCTTCAGCCGCCCAGACTCCCGGCCCCCATCTCCCTGAAAGCAGTCCTCACCCACCTCCACTGGGGCTCCCTCCTCTCCTCCCCTACCCCCTCCCATATTGAGAATTCAGGTCCAGAGCTCTCAGCCTGGGGCAAGGGTGCTGTTTAGACTCTCTGAGGATTGTTTTCTGCGCATCATTGAGTTACTAGGAAGCTAGCTCTCCAGCTGACCTGACAGCTTCAGCTCTGGAAGATGCTGTTTACTTTCAGCTTCTCAATCACATCTGTTCGTTCCATTTTTTTTTTTTTTTTTTACTTGTTCCAAACTTTACAATAATAGTTTAAAACTCTTCGATTTCCACTGGCTGCAGGGAGAGGGGAGCTTCACGCCTGATGCATTTCAGTGTCATTCCGGTTTCTTTCTTGGGGTGGCATTTTCGACTCCTGGATGTCTGAGACTTTGAGACCCTTTTCCACCCAGAGAGGGAGCTGAAAAGTTACCTGTGAAAAGCTGGTTCCTGACCAGGGCGCTGACTGAGTACATCCCTCGCTTCAGCAAACTCACTGCCTCTGCAGTTTGGGGCTCACGGTGGGGGGTCTTGTTGCTTCTCCAGGCGAGTTGTACATCGGCGGCCAAGAGCACTTTTACCTGGAGACTCACTGCTCCATTGCCGTCCCGAAAGGCGAGGCAGGGGAGATGGAGCTCTTCGTATCTACACAGAACGCCACGAAGGCCCAGGTAGGCGTCGTGGGGGTCGGTAAGGGGCCAGGAGAGAGGGAGATATGGGCTGGTCCAGGAGGGGATGTGAGGGCGGCAGTCCTGGAACCAGGCTCTGTCGCCAGCAAGCCGGTGTTACCGAGCTTGTTCTGTAACCTTCTTCATCTATAAAATGGGGCCTGGCAGGGTTGTAATGACGGGATGGGCTTTAATATTCACATGGAGCCCAGAGAGTGTTAGGCTTATCATTCCAGTGCTGTCTTGCCTTCCTCCTCTGCTGAAGGAAGGAGCTGCGCTAAGTAATAGCGACAGGGACCAAGGAGTTATTTGCAGTGGCTCAAATGTTCCCCATTTCTCCATTGGGTGTAATATGACAGTGGTCACCAGCGTTTATGGCAACTGGTCTTGCCCTCATGACCCATCAGTTCCTGGCCAAATGGAATGAGTTTCATCTCCGAAGGCTTGCCGTGACCAGCCGCTGCCCCCTCCGATTAATGACAAGTGTCTGAACTCAGTGTGTGGTGACTGATGGGCGTAGGACCCCGGTACCACTACCCAAGGCTGCCCTGGAACAGGAGGGGGACTCTCAAATTGAGGAATTTGAGAATCCACGGCAGTAATTAGGCTTCTGTGTGTCGGGCAGGCTCTGTGTTAGGCCCGAAGTAAGTCCAGGTGATACATTCAGTGGGACTGTTTTGTTCTTTTGTCCACAGTCCTTTGTTGCCAACACGCTGGGGGTTCCAATAAACCGGATCTTGGTCCGAGTGAAGAGAATGGGAGGAGGCTTTGGAGGGAAGGAGACCCGGGGCATTTCACTGACTGTGGCAGTGGCCCTGGCTGCGTACAAGTGAGTTCCCCCAGTGGCCTCTTGGAAGAAGAATAAGGCTGCCTCTGCCAGGAAGGCTCCTGGATTTCCCCCTTGGGGCAGTAGATTCCCCTTGTTTTGAATTTTCAGAGCCCTGTGTTTCTACAAGTCTTGGGCATGGGGGAGGGTAGCGTTACCTGGTTCATTGTGTTCAGACACATGTGTCACTGTCCTGTCTCCCTCACCTGGCTGTGAGGGCCCCAGTGGCAAGGACATACCCCACCCCACACCTGTATACTCCCTACCTTGTCTAGCACAGTGTCTAGACAGCAGAGCAGCCCTGTGCAGTCTGCTCAATGTGCCGTGTGTGTGTCGGGGGGAGGGGTGGCGGGGGGGGTAAAGAAGGCTTCCTTGCTGTTTTCATCCCTGAGACTCACAGGGAAGGGCTGTTGGAGAAGTTTCTCACCCCCAGTGCCTCCCCCAGGACGGGCCGCCCCGTGCGCTGCATGCTGGATCGTGATGAGGACATGCTGATGACTGGTGGCAGACACCCCTTCTTAGCCAGATACAAGGTTCTCCAGATCTGGGGCTGGGCTGGGTGGGCAGTGCCAGCTGCTTAGGAAACTGGGGATGAAGCTTCAGGGGTCCAGGGAGGTACTCTGACTTTTTTCATGACTCCTTGGAAAAGTTCAAAGAAGAAATAGCAAGGAGAGAAATTCAAATCGGCCAACAGCAATACAGAGGGGGATGCGGGCGGAGGCTGGCAGGCTAGCTCCCAAGACACGTCCCAGGATGGTGGGCACGACTTGTTTGAATTTGCTGGGGTCCACATCTGGTCTCCGTCTACACAGGCTAGAAGCAGCGTGGGTCAGCAGATCTGGGGTGCATCCATCCTGCAGGATGGCCTGGCGTTGATGTTAAACACAGCCTGATGTAGAAGTCAGAATGGCCACTTAGTTATTTCCAATGAGAAATGTAACTTCCCAGGGGCCTGCACAGGTGTGAGCTGTCAGGGCACCTGCTCGGCCAGACCAAGTCCTCTGCGGGCCTGTCCCTTTCTGGGCTTCTGTGGACGCCCAGCTCCTGTTTTGAACACGCATCCTTCTCCACACGCCAGGGTAACCTAACAGATCCCACTCTAGAGCTGTAAACCTGGGAGCCCTCTGTCTTCGCAAGCTGGCTTTGAACATCTCCTCTTTGGCCTCTTCTGACTCTTTCTCAATTTAACACTCAAAAAGGAATTCTGGTTCTCTTATTCCCAAATTCTTGTGGGCTCCAGGAAAGTCACTTGGTCCTGTGGGGTCCTGGTTTCCTCACTCCTGAAATGGCGCGTCAGGGTTTGTTTAGATAGTTTACACGAGGTCGGGGATGGGAGAACACATCCATGCTAGTGCAAAGTGTAACTTTTGCTGTCTGCTGGCGAGAGCTGAGAGCGGAGGCTCCAGTGTCTCTTCCAGCCCAGCTCCTGTCCCATCTGACCAGCGTTCTCTTTACCTCCTCACTCCCGCTGCTAGGACCAGAAATCAGGAGTAGGGAAGAAGGAGTGTGGGGAGGTGTGGCCAGGGTCCACCACTGGGGAGGTGTCACTTCCTTTCTTCTTCACCTGGGCAGTCTGGCGCTCTCTTAAGTTCTCCTTTTTTTCATGGTGCGATGTCTTATTACTTCTGTTTTCTCCAGGGAGCGTAAGTGGGAGGAGATGGTCAGAGACAGACGAAGGAAGGGACTGCCAAGAGAACTCACTCTCCTTTTTAACCAGGTTGGCTTCATGAAGACCGGGAAGATCGTGGCTCTGGAGGTGGATCACTACAGCAACGCTGGGAATAGCCTGGACCTCTCTCGCAGTGTATGTGGGACCTGCCCCTGCATCCCGGGGTGACTGGGAGGTCACAGGCGGGCCCCTAGCCTGTTGGCACATGTAGGAGTAGGCCTCCTCAGTTCTTGGCTATTATTGTTGCAGGAGCTTCCTACTTGGTCCCCAACTTCAGGGTCTCCATCCTTGGTTATTCTCTAAATCATAGATGTTCATATTACGTATTTGACTAGAAACTTGTCCTTCTGGTGCAAGATACTTTGCCAGGCAAGCAAAGTTAGTTACAAAACTTGATGTGTATTATGGTGACATTGTGTGTGTGAATGTAATACTAATTTGTGTGTGTGTGTGTGTGTGTGAATGCGTGAAAAAAGTCTGCTAGAACATAACACCAGACAGTGATAGGGCAGGTTTAAGGGGGGGTACATACTGTCATTTTCTATATTATGCATTTCTGTGATGTTTTAATTTTAAGTAATGACTTGATTTACCTTTACAAAAATTAATTGAAATATAGTTTATATACCAAAGGTTTACCTACTTGAAGGTCGGTTGACCCTTGAACAATAGTCATTAAGGGTATTGCCCACCAAGCTCACAGTCAAAAATCTATGTATAACTTTTGACTCTCCCCAAATTTACATACCAATTAGCCTATTATTCAAGGGGTCCCTAACCAATAACATGAACAGTCCGTTAACCCATATTGTGTATAATATGTATTATATGTAGATGTTTTAAAGTAAATTAGAGAAAAGAAAATGTTATTAGGAAAATCATAAGGAAAAGAAAATACAGTACAGTACTGTATTTTTTGATACCATCAATTTATGTAATCATTTTACATGATGAACCATCTGTAAGTAGCTATATTAGTATTGTCTTATATGTTACAAAACATTGTGGATGTAGTAATACATATCACAGTACTGCTAACACTAAACATCAACAGTGAAAAGCATGTAAAAGAGAAATTGATATTTGTTTACAGATAAAGTGATCCATGCATTGATAACAAAAAATCAGCAATATGATTGCTTTTGGTAGCCCAGTATAATCAATATGATTGCTTCAGGATAGCCTAGCCTATACGCCAATGAATGAATGAATCATTATGAAATTTTTATGGCCTACTGTAATTTTTATGGCATAAAGTATATGACTACAGTCGTGTATATAGTACAGTATTGGAAACATTGTTACTTTTTTGGTATTTATAAAAAATTTATATTAAAGTATAGTTTAAAACCCACTTAGCCATGCTGATAGGCTGATACACAGTTTCTCCAATTAAAGAGAGGGACATAGTGCATAGTAATGTAAAATCTTAGAAAGCAAAGTTATAAAACAGTAAGAAAATATTAATATTAATTTTATATTAAGTATCATTTACCTTATTCCTAATGTAAGGATGGACTAATATTTACAGATATTTATAGTTAACTTCTTAATTTTTGATATTTCTAGCCAATGCAGTTTGCAGTTCACCTGTGAGATTCTTCAACTTGTTGCAATCTCAGAAAAAAAAAATCCAATATATTTACTGAAAAAAATATAAGTGGACCCATGCAGTTAAAGCTATTTTTTTCGAGGGTCAGCTCTGTATACTTTAGTGGTTTTAGTACGTTTAAGAAGTCAGGCAACCAGTACTGCAATCCAGCTTTTTTTTTTTAAAGACATTTCCATCACTCCACAATGGTCTCTTACGGCCATCTGCAGTCATTCCTGTTCCTACCCCTCACGCCCAGATGGCCACCCATCTATTTTCTGTCTTTATAGATTTTCTGTTCATGGCCAGTTAATATAAATGGAATCATATACCATGTGGTCTTTCATGTCTGACTTTTTTCTCCCAGAATATGTAAGTTCTTGGTGTTCACCCAAGTTATAGAGTGGCTCATTCCTTCAGTCCTTTTTATTGATGAAGAATATTCCATTGTATGAATAGACCATGTTTTGTTTTCCATTCACCACTTGATGGACATTTGCGTTGTTTCCAGTTTTTTGCTTTTATGGATAATGCTGCTTTGAACCTTCTCATATGACATATATTTTTGTCATTTTGAAAATTAACAAAGTTACCTTGGTGGTACTACCTTTCAATTTTTTTTCTACTTTTTTGGCCATACCCATGGCGTATGAAAGTTCCCAGGCCGGGGATCAAGTCTGTGCTGCAGCTGCGACCTTTGTCACAGCTTCAGCAATGCTGGGTCCTTAACCCACTGTGCTGGGCTGGGAATCCAAGGGGCCCCTCCACAAAGACAAGCTGAATTATTAACCCACTGTGCCACATCGGGAACTCCATCTTTTAAGGTTCTGTTTTTTTTTGGGGGGTTGGGGCATGTGGAGGTTCCCAAGCTAGGGGTCGAATTGGAACTGCAGCTAGCGGCCTGCAGCACAGCCACAGTAACACCAGATCTGATCTGTGTCTGTGACCTACACCACAGCTCATGGTAACTCCAGATCCTTAACCCACTGAGCTAGGTGAAGGATTGAACCCCAGTCCTCATGGATACTAGTTGGGTTTGTAACTCGCTGAGCCATAATGGGAACTCCCACTTTTAAGTTTTAAAATCTTAATTGTATAACCACATTAGTTATATACACATAGATTCTTGTTAAAAACGTAAACATTTCAGGAAAAGCAGAAGTTCCACATTATTCCCACTTTGGATGTGCTAGGGGCTTCTCTAATTGGCTCAATTAGGAAACTTCACACTTCAGATGTAGTGTAAGAAACTGTTCAAAGCAGAAAACATTTCCAGCAGTCTCACCAGTTATAACACCTGCTTCTTGGTGTCGTATGAAAAGTCAGGTTGAAAAAGATACAGGACTTGTCCCCAAAGATTTTACAAGTTTTAAAATTCAATCCATCAAATATTTATGGAGCGCCTGGGATGGTAACATAAAGAATATGGCATTGTTTCTGCCCTCAAGAAGTTCACAATATGATGAGGGAGACAGATAATAAAAGACAAAGTGAAATAGAGGTACAGTTGACAAAGTGCTATGGGAAAGCAAAAATGAAATTGAGACATAAAAATCATCTAGGATGACTAAGACGGAAAAAATCAAAGACCCCAAAAGCAACCTGTGGAAAAGAGACTATAAATGGGGGAGTAAACTAAAGCCAAAATGAAGCAAACAAATAAAAGCTACCATTTAGCTCATCAGAGAGATGAGTTATTACTCCTTATTAAAGAAAGAACAGGGTGCTATAAAAATGGAGCAGTCTGAGAATGAAAATGAAGTCTTGTGAGTTAAAACTGTGAAGCAGAAGGGTTGAAAGAAACTTAAGGTGCTCTCTTAAAAAAAAGAGAAAACAATGTGGAAATATAGCAAAGAAAATCTGAGGACCAGTCCAGGAGACCCAAAGTTTCAGAAAGAAAGAATAGAAAAAAAAGAGAGAGAGAGAGAGAGAGGAGGAAACTATTAAGAAGTAATTCAAGGGAGTTCCCATTGTGGCACAGCGGAAATGAACCGGACTAGTATCCATGAGAATGTAGGTTCAATCCCTGGCCTTGCTCAGTGGGTTAAGGATCTGGCATTGCTGGGAGCTGTGGTGTAGGTTGCAGACGTGACTCGGGTCCCACGTTGCTGTGGGCTGTGGTGTAGGAGGGCAGCTGTAGTTCTGATTCAACCCCTAGCCTGGGAACTTTCATAGGCTGTTGATGCGGCCCTAAAAAAAGCAAAAAAAAAAAAAAAATCTAAAAATTTCCCCAAATTAATGGACATACATTTTGAGATTAAAAGAGCCAATCCAGGAGCTAGCACAATAAAGGAAAATAGACTTATGCTGATTTACGTTACCCTGAAATTTTAGAAACCTGGGGACAAAAGAGATTTTGCAATTTTTAGGGAGGAAAAAAAAAGTCAGAACTCAGTGCAAGAGCTGGAAAGGATTGGATCTCTAAGCACTGGGGAGCTAGAACGTACTAGGGAAATGCCTTCAAAATGCTGAGGGTAACTAGGAAACTTCTTTCCAACCTAGGACTCTGTGTACAGCCAAATCATGAGTTAAGGGTGAGGGTAGAATAGACATTTCAGACCTTTAAGTCCTCAGAAAATGTCACTCTGTATACTCTTTCTTTGTGAAGATATTGAAGGTTATATTCCAATAATATGAAGGTGTGAAACTAAGAAAGGGGAAGGCATGGGATCTAGAAGTGGGAGCTTCAGTGTGGGGAGAGACAGAGGGAATCCCTGGGAAACGGAGGGGGAAACCCCTGGGTGACAGCTGAACAGAGCCAGAGGGCACTGATTCAGTCTGGAGAGGGCCAAAAGGCTCCAGAAACAGTTTCTTCAGAAGAAGAGACTGATAGAAAATTAAGTGTGTTTGAACATATTGAGTGTAGGTTTCTAGTGATGCGTGCATAGAAAATGAAGCAAATGGAAATCATAATTATTAACTCCAAAGGCGAGGATATTCTCAGGAAAGAGAGAATTAATTCTGGTATAACTGCATGGTTCAGGTGTAAGTCATGTTTACAGGATTTTAAATGGACTGTTGATCAGATCAAAGTCTGACTGTGTGGGGAGGATGGGAGATCAGAGGCTGGCACGTATGTAGAGAAAAGGGGTTAGGTGGAAATTAAATCCTCCTTTCCATGATATGTAAAAGTCTAAACCTGAACGAGTCAAGAAATGGCAATATAAACACATTTGGAGATGGGGGAGGTCATGTAAATAGCTGACGGAGAACAAGTGGTTACTTCTGAGGAGTGGAAAGTAGGCAAGTGAAGGAGCTGCTGTTCTGCAGAACATGACTTCCCGAGGTGTTGGATTCTTTTAAACTATTTGCAGTACAACTTTAATGGGAATACAAGCTAATTGAAAACTAATTTGTAAAATCCCTAAGTTTTAAAAAGAGGCAGGCGATCCATTCCAACTAGAGGATCTGGCCCCATGTGGGAGCAAAATGGGGAGGAGAGGCATTCGAGGTGAGAGTAGCGTGCAATCAGAAAAGAGGGTAAAAACTAGATTGGGGAGGGAGTTCCCTGGTGGACTAGTGGATAGGATTTGGTGCTTTCACCACGGTGGCCCTGATTCAGTCCCTGGTCTGGGAACTGAGATCCCACATCAAGCCACTGCACACCACAGCCTAAAATAAAAAATTATATATGTATTGGGGAAAGGTCAGAAAGTGTCTTGAATTCCATGTTTGAAGACATACAGATTTTATACTGGAGATGATAAGTGCCTTTTCAAGCAAGTGCTTGACCTGATATGACCTTATATTTCAGTGAGGCATAGGTGAGAGGGTAGAGACACAGAAAGCCAGGAGTGCACTCAGGAGGCTGTTGAAATATCCCAGGGGAGAAATAATTTGGGCCCGAAAACGAGCAGTTGACCCTGGGGCTGCCCAAGTCAGGGGTGGGTGCAGCCCTGGAGATTCCTTTTTTGTTTGTTTGTTTTTGTCTATTTAGGGCCGCACTCGTGGCATATGGAGGTTACCAGGCTAGGGGTCTAATTGGAGCTGTAACCCGCAGCCTACGCCACAGCCACGGCAACGCGGGATCTGAGCCGTGACTACGACCTACACCACAGTTCATGGTGATGCCAGATCGCTAACCCACTGAGCGAGGCCAGGGATTGAACCTGCATCCTCGTGGATACTAGTTGGTTTCATTAATCGCTGAGTCATGACAGGAACTCCTTGAGATTCCTTTTTTGGGGAGCCAATGAAATCCATGCCTTGTTTTTCCTCATTTCGGTTTCTTCTGCTTCAGATTATGGAACGAGCTCTGTTCCACATGGACAACAGCTATAAAATCCCCAACATCCGGGGCACCGGGCGGCTGTGCAAGACCAACCTGCCCTCCAATACTGCCTTCCGGGGCTTTGGGGGCCCACAGGGCATGTTTGTTGCTGAGTCCTGGATGAGTGAGGTCGCGGTGACCTGCGGGCTGCCTGCAGAGGAAGTAAGCTGGCACCCGGAGAGACACATGTCAGGGTGGGTGTATCTTGGACGTCTCCCGTGGGGACAGAGGATGGGCCGGCACCGGTGAGGGGCTGGAAGCTCAACGTCAGGTTCAAAGCACCCCCTACCCTGGTGTCTTACCACTGACAAGGCCTCAGTGTCTCTCTCCTGGGGCAGGTGCGGAGGAAGAACCTGTACAAAGAAGGGGACCTTACACACTTCAACCAGAAGCTTGAGGGCTTCACCTTGCCCAGGTGCTGGGATGAATGCCTGGAGAGCTCTCAGTATCACATTCGGAAAAGCGAGGTTGACAAGTTCAACAGGTAAACACCAGGAGGGGCGGAGCCTGGCACTCCGGGCCCTCTGGGGTTTCAGATTCTATAGCCTCCTTGACAAACTCAAAATAAGAAGCTGATAATTTAATAGGTAACTGGTAAGGCTGCTGAGTGTGCTAACTTGTTCATGGCCATCTCTTTAAGATCCTGCAATGGCCTTTAACCCCCAGGGCTAGGGGCTCACAGCTCTCAGCATCATACCCATCAGTGCAGTTCATCTTTATACATTTTTCTGTCTTCTGGGCAGATTATGTTCTAGAGAACACCAGCCCAGGTCCAAGAACACCACAGTTGTGTGCCTGCCTCTGGACACTAATCTCTAAATGTGGCCTTGGGGTCACTTCATCTCCTTGGGCCTCAGCTGCATCATCTGCAAAGTGAGGATAATTGTGCTGGCTCTGTCCTTCTCACAGACTTCCTTGCGTCACCAGATACACAGCATGGAGAGAGCATTATCACTGTCATCAGCGAGCAACCCTTCCTCCTCGGGGGCTCACAGTCCGAGATCAGCAGTGCACTCTGACCCGGTCAGGGGTGCAGACTTGATGGTACTTTAAAGTTGAGGCTTTCAAGGTGTGTGTGGGGGTGTTTTCGCTGCACAGAAGGATCCAGAACCCAAATTCTCACTGTTCTTATTTTATTGATACAACCGAAGCACAACTCAGTTATGACAAAGACTAGGTGAGCAGTTCCAAGGATACCCTGTTCCAATTTTACAAAGCTGTTGACCGAAAATAGGTCCCATTTGACATGAATATGGTCGAGAAACTGCCATGAGAATGTTTTCTGTCTCTCTAGGGAGAATTGTTGGAAAAAGAGAGGATTGTGCATAATCCCTACCAAATTTGGAATAAGCTTCACAATTCCTTTTCTGAATCAGGTAATTGCTTTATGTAATTGTGTCCATCTCTACTGCATTTCACCCTGTTTGCGGTGTTGCAAGGGAAAGCCTGTCATCAGGGGAACAGAGCCGACCAGCGGGGCTCTTTGCTGTTTACATGAAAGACGAACCCGCACATCCCTGTGTGAGCTGGGGTCGATTTCTCCGTCTTACCTTCCTGACTTAAGGACGATGGACAGCTCCTCTGCCTTTCTGATCCTGCGTCTTCATCTACAGAGTCAGGACAAAGTTATTTGCCTATCTGCCCCTGAGTTTGGGTGACAGAGAGATAGGAAAAAAAAAAAAAAAAGAGTAGGAGTTCCCGTTGTGGCTCAGCAGGTTAAGAACCCTGCTAGTATCCATGAGGATGCAGGTTCGATCCCTGGCCTCGCTCAGTGAGTTTACAGGTCCAGTGTTGCTGTGAGCTGTGGTTTAGGTCACAGACGCAGCTCGGATCGGACGTTGCTATGGCTGTGGCAGCTGCAGCTCCGATTTGACCCCTGGTCTGGGAACTTGCATGTACCACAGGAGTGGCCCTAAAAGGAAAAGAAGAAAAGTAGTTTTGCAGACCGCTGAAGGACTATACAATTAGATCACAAGATTTATACTGCTTTGATTTTCGTTTGGGGTTTCTATCCAAAATGCTGCTGCTGGTTTTCTTTTTCCTGGGCTCCGGTTCTTTGGTCCCAGGCCTTAAACTGAGTTGGGGTTTATTGCAGTTCGTGTTGGTATCCTTCTCTTCCCTCAGGCAGGCGCCCTGATCCACGTGTACACAGATGGCTCGGTGCTGGTGAGCCACGGGGGCACCGAGATGGGCCAAGGCCTCCATACCAAGATGGTCCAGGTGAGCCGTCTGCCCCTCCTCTTGGCCTCGGTTTCCCCATCGGTGCAGAGGGGTCAGCCAGGTGATGAGTCAGGCCATCACCAGCACTCTAGGGATCAGTGACTGTGTGGCAGGTGTGTGTGTTGCGTGTTAAAGATAGCTGGTTCCCCTTACACACCGGGGCTCCTCCCTGGGGGCTGGATTAGAGTTGGTGCACCTGCTTGGCTCACGGGCACTGACCAAACTAGGTTTCTTAAAAGGCCAGCGTTAGTTTTAAAAGTCCATCACCTTTGGGCTAATGAAATTTTTTATCCAACCAAACCACTCGATGCAGTGCTGCTTAGATTCATCAGAGCTGAGAGCATCCCAGTCTAGTAGAAATATGGTTTACGAGGTATTACTTTCTTGTCTGCAGCAGTGAGCCTGGATCCTGCCTTGGGGAGAAGGGAGCCAAGCCTGGTGCCAGTCCCCTCCCTAAAGGGTGATGTCCCCTCTCTTCGCAGGTGGCCGGCAGAGCGCTGAAGGTCCCCACATCTAAGATCTACATCAGCGAGACGAGCACTAACACCGTCCCCAACGCCTCTCCCACGGCCGCCTCCGTCAGCAGCGACATCTATGGACAGGCCATCTATGTGAGGAGCCGTGGGGCCGCCGAGCTCAGGGCCAGCCCAAGGCTCCGAGCCTGGAGAGTCCCCGGGTGGGAGCTGGGCCAGCTCCTTGCAGGCTCTTGGCCATGGCCATGCCTTTGGTTCTCTTCTCAGGAGAGCACCAAGCTCACAGAGGGGCCCAAGGACCACAGCCCCTCCCGTCCAAGCCAGGAAGGATGAGCCTAGGAGGGGGAGGGGAGAAGGCATCTCCTTAGGGGTCCCTCTGCATTTCCTTGCCAGCCTCAGGACCGGGCGGGAAGTGCTCTCCAGCCAAGGCCAGTGGCTTCTATCCTGGGCCGTGGACATTCGGCAGCGGGCGGCGGGGCTGTGTGAGTGGCGCTCAGGCACAGCGTTGCCTGGAGGCCCTCGGGGTTTGCCTGGGTCGGGGACTGCAGAGGACTGAGTGTCTGCCATGTGGGGATGTGTTCTTCAGGAAGCTTGTCAGACCATCCTGAAAAGGCTGGAACCCTTCAAGAGGAAGAATCCCAGTGGCTCCTGGGAAGACTGGGTAAGTCTGAGCCAGTACAAGTCGCTCTTGCAAATGAAAGGGAAATTAAGAGCAGGGCTCTGTCCCCAGCCCTGAGCAGGACCAGGACGTCAGGACCTAATCACACAGACAGAGAGTTGGAGTGCTCTGTGCACTTCACAGGACAAGCAAACGCTCAACTTTGCCACACTCCTTTGCTACAATTTTCATATTTGAGGGAAGTCACTCAAAAGAATTTTTGATCCAGGATCTTGACAGCCCTGTGGAAATTGGGGGTTCAGCTTCCCTGAGCCTCAGAAGACGGGGTGACTGCTGAACATGCCTCACGAGAAGTCTTGGTCACTTGGGGCTGGTCCCACACACACCCCTCTCCTTTGCTGTCTTGATGAGCCTGGTTTTTCTCAAGCCTGGGTCTCCTGGAGGGCTGCCCCGGGAGCCATGCCCCACACCCCCGGGTCTGGGTCCCCTGAGACTGTCTGGGAGGGAGCAGGAAAAAGATGTTATGCAAGGGTCTCTGTCGTCCCTGTCATTTTAGAGGAGACACAACAGGCACTCGTAATAAGAATGAGCCCAGTTCTGACTTCTGGTTCAGAGGCCTGTGTGTCAGGAACCCTCGGAGAGAAGCTGCAAGGAAACCTCTCTCAGGTGGGGACTTCAGCTCCCCCCACAAGCAGAAGCAGCAGTGGCGGCCCTGCTTCACCTCCCCCAGTGCTGGCGTGAAAGGCCCGGACACAGTAGGAACACATAAAATGTGACCGCACTGGGCCAGCTCAGCTGGTACAAGTCTCCCTCGACAGATGCAGAGATAATGAGCTGTTTCTCTCAGACCCACTCTTCTTACCGACCTCGCACAACCTCTGCTCCCCTGCCCACATTTATAGGTACCACATGTTTGGGAGCTGATTTTGGTAGTTTGGATTTTAGCCTGAATTTGTGAAGCAGTGTGTTTTCAACAACAGCCTCTCCAGTCTGTTGACGTGGGCTTTGTCCCCAGCTACTGGCCATGTAGTCCAGTGTTCCTTATAAGTAGATAAACACCCAAAAGGCCATTGTCAGGAGGGTGTGATCAGGAGATGACAGGCATCAAACCTCTTCAGTGTCTGCACTTTCTGAAAAACAAGCCCTCACTGCTACCGCTACTATCTGTGCATATACTTGATACTGTGTGCATAAGGTAGGGATCCTAGAGAAATTCTCCAAACCTTAGTTTTCTCGTCTGTAAAGTGAAGATAAAAACAGTACTGATCTTACTGGGTTGTACTGAATATTAGGTAAGGTAGTGTATGCAGGGTACTCACTAGCGTCTGGTACCTAGTGTAGTGCTTGGTGATTGATAGTGATCGTGATACAAAATATATCAGCCACAAATTAGATCTTGGTGCTGTGAAAAAAAAAAAAAAAGAGTGAGAGAGAGAAGGAAGGGAGGGAGGAAGAAAGGAAGAAAAGAAAGCTTACTCTGTAGCTAAAGAGAGAGAGTTGATGGAGAGGTGGATAGCTTTATTCATAGGAGAGGGTAAGTAAGGACACAGGGCTAATGTGAGCAATGCAGAGAGCTGCTCTTAAACGGCCAGAGTGGCTGTGATCCCAGGAGCAGTGGGTGGAGATGCGAGCTGGAGCCGGTTGTTGGGGGAAGAGAAGGACTTGGACAGATACAGCCGAGGAGCCACATTAACGAAGGTGCAGATGTGTAGGGACGTGGAAGGGGTCGGGAGAGTTAACACCTGAGTTGGGCCAGAGTAGCAGTGGTGTGTGTCATAAAGCCAGAGGGAAGACTGGGGTCCTTAATGCCAGGCTTATTGCTCTGTAGGCACTGGGGAGTCATCGAAAGCTCTGGAGTAGGGGGGCGACAGTGGATAGTGCGGTGTATTAAGGTGGTGACTCTGACTGGGCTGGGCTGCACAGCAGGGTAGGGAGGCAACTTGAGGAGGAAAACCAGTTAAGAGGCTGCTGTGTGGTTCATAGGCTTCAGAAGACGAGGACCTAGTGCGGGGTGGGGCGGGGTGGGGAGCGAGGTAAGGTGTGGGAGTGAGAGTCGCCAGTAAAAAGAGCAGATCAGCTTCCAGAGCAAGAGGATGAACTCGTGAAGGGTTAGCGCTGGGCCAGGGTTTCTGGAAGCCTCGCTTTCCCTCTCTCACGGCTGCTTCCCCTCCTCAGGTCACGGCTGCCTACCTCGGGAGAGTGAGCTTGTCTGCTACTGGGTTTTATAAGTAAGTATGGTGCTCATCTCACGACACCTTGCGATATGCTGTCGTCCTCACCTCGGAGGCGCCTCCAGCACCCAACTCCCCAGCTGTGGTCAGGCGAGAGCAGTTCCACGGAAACTCTTATCACCTCAATGGCTTTCCACTGATTTCAGTTTAAAGATGCTCTGAAATACGTGGGCTTACCAAACTATGTGCCAGAAGCACGAGCTGTCCCGTCGGAAGGCCTCCGCTCTAGTTCTGGTCTTAAAGTCTGCTTTGGGGAGTCGGGGGTCCCCTCCGAGCCCGTCTCCTCATTTATGACACGGTGGGACCCTTACCAGCCATTGCTCCCCAGTGTCCTCCTGCAAAAGCCAGGCATGTCTGGTGTCCTGAGTTACTCACGTGTTGCTTTGTGCTGTGCATCAGGTTGCTTTAGGGAGGCTTTCCTTCAAAAGAACGAGAGGAGGCACTAGAGCATGTGGTCTTGCTACAAAATGCAGAACTCGGTGGAACTGAAAGTGAGATTTAGAAGAGAACACGCATCTTCTTTAACTTTAAAATGCAGTAGCAGAGACCTGCCCGTCTGATTCAGAAGCTGTAAAAAGATGTGATCGTGTTTATTGGCGGTCATCATGTTTTAGCTTTCTCTGGGAAATTTAACTGGGACCTCTTCTTCACAGATCTGTAGTTTTAGAAAATAGCTGAATGTTTGCTTTACAAGGTCTTGTGTGAATTTATGAAGGCATATTATATGAATATATATGGGGCAAAGTAACATCTACAGAGCTCCATGGGTTATGTAATATTTGACCTACACAAACTAGTGCAGATTTTATCGTAAGCCTCTATTTCATTTTTGGAATTGGCGAAACTGGGGTTATATAAAAGGAACAACCGGATGAAGACAGTAAGCGCAGAGGTCGTTGAAGGTGATGGTTTCTCCTGGGGGGAAGCCTTTCCCCTCAGCGCTGTGTTTATTGGTTTTGTTTTCATGCAGATTCTGATCAGATCAGCTCATGTTATTAATTCTGTGTGATGTATAGAATCACATAGATACAGAGTACTGTAAACTCTGGGTGTGAGAACACACACACACATTCATATACGTGAGCTATGCAAAATTGGACTTATATAAAGATGTTCAGAATTGAAAAAGAAAAAGTGTAAAACGAGTATCTACTTTTATTAATGATACTCTCCTCAGATCATTTGTTGAAACTTAGAAGGGGTCAGGGGATGAGGAGCAATACCAGGCAGGTGTCTGCTTCAGGAAGCACCAAGGCTGGCGTGAGGTGCTGATCCTTGAGAAAGGTGTGCAGCCCCATGAGCAGCTGAACTTGTGTGAAGAGCCTGGGAGCCAGCACAGGTAGAACCGTTGGTCCTGAGACCTTGGCTCAGTAGATCCCTTGGAGCATGACTTTCATGTCCTTCGTGAGCTCAGGCCCGTCTGTCACCTCCGTTTCTGCCATGGAGAGGCCAGCCTGTTGGGACCCTGCGCTGCTCAGCTCTACAGAAGGGTCCATATAAGTAGCTGTTGGCCAAATAGAGCAGAGACAAGAGACAAAATGCTCCAGAATGCCTGGGGTTTATGATCAGATTCAAAATGTTCAAAACTCATGGACTGTTTTGAAGAACAGCTGAATTAAAAAAAATTAAACCTTTGGCATCTTAGGATTTTATGGGACAAGGTCTTGGTGTGTGTATGGCAGGGGAGGGGACACGTTCATCTTAGTACACGTGCTGTATTTTCTCTCTTTTCCCCCAGGACACCCAACCTGGGCTACAGCTTTGAGACCAACTCGGGGAATGCCTTCCACTACTTCACCTATGGGGTGGCTTGCTCTGAAGTGGAGATTGACTGCTTAACAGGAGATCACAAGGTAAGAAGTTGGCAAAACTTTAGTGGTAAAGAGGAAAAGAGAAGAGAAACACCCGAATTGTGATACAAAGAGCTGATGGGGAAGAACTTCCCGGCTGGGAAAATAATACCTTACATCACGGCCTGGCAAACTTTGTATAAAGGACCAGAGAGTAAATTGTTTAGGTTTTCTGGGCCACAGAGACTCTGCCTCAGTTATTCACTGCGTTATCAGAGTGTGAAAACAGACATGAATGTCGGAAACAGATGAGCATGGATGTGTTCCAGCAAAATGTCACTGATGCACACTGAGTGTGAATTTCATGTTGTTTTCATGTGTCACAACATCTTTTGTATTTTTGTCGGTCCCTTTAAAATGTAAAAACCACTATTAGTTCACAGGCCCAGCAAATCAGGGGACAGGCTGGGTTCAAGCCCTGGAATATAATTTGTCAACCCCTTTCTTACATGGTCGACCCAGACTCAGGTTGGCAGCCCCGGGCACCTGAGGACCTGCCCTTCGCACCCACTCTGGCCTGTGTGTGCCCGGAGCACTCTGCTGCCTAAAGTACCATTCAAGTTCGCCCCTAGTATTAGGGTCACCAAGAGCCATCTGTCCTTCCACAATCCCGTTCTTCGCAAATTGCTTTTATTTTTGCTTTCCACTCTAGAACCTCCGCACAGACATTGTCATGGATGTTGGCTCCAGTCTGAACCCTGCCATCGATATTGGACAAGTAAGAATCTGGGGGACTGGGGTGGTGATGCACGTGGCCACCGTGTGCCCTGCCGCCTCCCGGGGTCCCCAGCCTCATGTCCACTGTCATTTCTAATCAGGTCTGAGTAGGGTGCCAAGCGGGTCTCCCTGAAAGGGGGATTTAGGTAGATGAGCACCCACCCAGCTGTCGAGGCAGAAGACAGATCTCTGTGGGTGAACTTGGGAAGGGCCCTCACAGGTCAGAAAACAGGATGATGAATGGTGGGAGCATTGGGTGTGTACACACACACATACACACACACACACACACACGCACACATGTTCACACACACGCACAGGTAACTGGGAGCACACGGCGGAGTGGAGACTGAGTTTGGGATTGGAGTGCGGGCAGGGAGGGGTCTCAGGTGAGAAGAGTCTGCCTCGTCCCTGTCTTCCACTGAGGACAGCTGGTGTACCGTGGGAGGTAACTGCTGCCAAGCGTGGGGTGGTGGAGGGTTCTGGGGGCAAAAGACACGAGTTCCAGCGAGAGGAATAAAGGGATGCCTGAGGAAAATCACTTCTGCAAAATCTAAGCACATTGGGCAGAGCGGACGGAGCAGGAAGAGGCAGAGGGAAGAATCGGGAGCTGAAGTATTGAATGCCTGGCCGAGAGTGTTCATTGTGTTTCTCAAAACTGCACAGTGACCGAGGAAATGGAAACTTTGTCATTAACCTGTTCATTAACTCATTGAAAGACCACGGGGGGAGCCCTGAGTCTGGGCTGGCGCTGAGCTCGGTGCCACGGCCTCGGAGAGGCTTAGCACCCCCCACCCCGAACATAGTCACACTGGTGCCACACATCACGATTCTGCGCAGGGAGGCTGGGGGAGCAGAGTGTGGGCAGCAGAGCGTGGCAGGTGCCCTTCAAAGTATCTGCGAGCTGCAGCAGAGGCACCTTCTCCCAGAGGGAGGGCAGGGCCAGGAGTTTGGAAAGCCTGGGTCTGCTGTCCAAGAGAGTCCTCTCTTGTGGCGCTGCCCCAGAGAGCACACAGGAAGGCCACTGAGCCGCCGCGAGCCCACGAGCTCACTTCTCAGCTTGGGGTCGCTGTCCCCCCGTGGCGGTGTGGAAAGAACAACTCTACCTGCCCGATGCAGGTGTTTTTGGCAAATCACACTTATCGTTGCCTGTCAGGTTCCGCAACTGACTTCAGTGTCGGTGCCTTTGCTCTGCCTACATCAGGGCCTATGCGGGGCTGTGGGACAATCCAGGGAAGCAGGGGGCGCTGTTTTCAGCTTCTCTCCAGGCCCCAGTGCAGGCGGGGCTGAAGCCCGCTGTGGGGCAGGCGGGTAGCCCTGGTCTGTCTGCCCTGCAGGTGGAAGGGGCGTTTGTCCAGGGCCTTGGCCTCTTCACCCTGGAGGAGCTGCACTACTCCCCAGAGGGGAGCCTGCACACCAGGGGCCCCAGCACCTACAAGATCCCCACCTTCGGCAGCATCCCCACCGAGTTCAGAGTGTCCCTGCTCCGTGACTGCCCCAACAAGAAGGCCATCTATGCCTCCAAGGTACCGTGGCCCTGGGTCTGTGCTGCCTTCCGGTCTGCACGGCGGGAAGCCGCGGGTGGCAACGAGGAGCTCCAGCCACCACCGTGGCTCTGCGGGGGCTCGTATGGCAGAGAGAAGAGGGCTTGGCACTAGCCTGGGAGGGGGTGATGGAGGGGCGGGCAGACCTGCCGGGGAACACAGGGAGCTGGACAGAATATGGCACCACCTCTGTGTGGGCGAAGCCAGCTCCTTTGGGTGCACCCAGAGGGATCCCTTAGTTCAGTCCTGTCTCAGTGTGCAGCCCCGATGCCTGGTCCTGGAGATGGTCTCACAGGTACAGCACCCCTGTCACCCCCTGAGAATCGGCCTATTCACAGCACACGGGGCACTGCTTCTGTGCACGCGCCTTCCCCTCCTTCTGTGGCCGTTAGACCCTAAGGCTTGATCAGCATGCCTGGAGGGCTATAATCATCCTTCATTTCCTCTAGTACCAAAGAAGTAAGAAAATCATTGAAAATCAGTCAAGCTGATTGGTATAGTTGTTGATCTGAAGGCAGATAACTGCTTGTAACCAACTTGACACACCCCTCGTTCATCTCCGGGTTAACTTTACTGTGGGAGGGACCTAGGACACTGTGTGATCCTTGTTGGCTCCCACATTTAGCATGCATCACCCCCTGGGGGCTCATGATAAAAATGCAGCTCCGTGGGGCTACCCTGAGAAATTTTGATTCTGTGGGTGGCTCTGGGGTTGGGCCCTGGAACCTGTGTTTTTAACAAGCGTCTCTATGGAGTTCCCATTGTGGCTCAGCGAGTTAGGGACCCGATGTTGTTTCTGCGAGGATGAGGGTTTGATCCCTGGCCTCACTCCGTGGGTTGAGGATTCAGTGTTGCTGTGGCTATAGCATAGGTCACAACTGCCACTCCAATTTGACCCCTGGTCCAGGAATTTCCATATGCTGTGGGAGCGGCTGTAAGAAACAAACAAACAAACAAACAGGTGTCTCTGGTGATGCTGAGTCAGTCTCTGATCTATGCTTTGGGGGGTAAAACAACAACCTCTGCTGGGAAATGTTTTCATTCCTCTTTGTCTCGATGCCTTTCAGCAAATATTAGTGTAATTGTGATGCCTGTAAATGCTGGTGACAGAATAGCAGGTGGATTGTTCCCCTAGGCTTATTACTGTGATGAAAGTGTTAAAATTCAGATTATTATTATTTTTTTGGCTGCATCCACAGCATGTGGAATTCCCCAGGCCAGGGACTGAACCCACGCCACAGCAGCAAGCTGAGCCACTGCAGTGACAACGCTGGATCCTTAACCTGCTGCACCACAAGAAAACTCCAGATTCAGATTTTTTTTTTTTTTTGGTCTGTAAGACCATTATTTAATATAACTTTTAATGGTGCATTATATTTGCCTGGTGTCAGAGAAAATCTCATATTTACAGTTAAAAGAAATAGGCCCACGAGGTTGAGTCATTTCCTGAATTGATTGTCCTCAGCCCCGGATTCATTCAGACTCCCCCTCCTGCCTTGCCTGTGCGGCCGTTAGTGCTGGCGAGCTTCCAGGCATCACCAGCCCTGTGGTATCGCCAGCCCCGGTGACCCCGCGTCTCTGCCCTGTCCACTCAGGCTGTGGGGGAGCCGCCCCTCTTTCTGGGCGCATCCGTCTTCTTTGCCATCAAGGATGCCATCCGCGCAGCCCGAGCGCAGCACGCAGACAATAACACGAAGGAGCTGTTCCGGCTGGACAGCCCCGCCACGCCAGAGAAGATCCGCAACGCCTGCGTGGACAAGTTCACCTCCCTGGTATGATGCCCGCTCCGTCGGGGGAGGCAGGGCGCGGCCGGCCGAGGGTGGGGACGGTAGTGCTGTGGAGGCAAGGGCGGGCTATTAGGCTTTCTCTCAGGCACCCCTGAACCTGCAGGAAAACAAGAAGAAAGCCCTTAGAATTACAGCTTGCAGCTGGGCCTCCTGAGAGGAAGAGGGCTGTGTGATGCACAGCTCTACCTGCGGATGTCATAATTTTCCATAAAGATGAGGGTGATGGAGAAACTCCAGAGAGCCTCATCTTTAGGGTCTATCACTGGCATTTTTGAGGCTCTTTGTTGCAGACGCTGTATGAGATACTAAGCGAAGGAGACGGAAAAAAGAGGAATGAATTAATTGCTTAGATGGACCGCCTTTGTTCTGTGATTACCACGTGCCAATCCTGGGGACACAAAGGCGGTCCGAAGGCTTGGCAGCCTTTTAAGAAATCAGATGGTTGCACTATGTGGTGATCAGTTACTCCTGGGAGTGGGGGTGGCGCTGCGTGTAGCAGGGTGTAACCGGAAGTCCAGGTCACTGGAATCATTGTGTGATTCCCTGTGTGACACTTGTGGACAATGCCTGGAAGAAGGAGACCACGCTGGGACCGTGCCAGCCACTGCAGGAGCCTCAGAGCCAGCACAGTCTGGGCGCGTGCGGAAGCGGGCCCTGCACACACAGGGCCCTCCGATGCCTTTGCAGCCTCGCTGAGTTGGCAGAACAGGGTCCTTCCTGATTCCCAAATTGGATTTCCTTCCGGGTATTTGATAGGGAATTTGACAGGCATTTTGGGGTTAGAGGCGAAGTGGGTACTCGTGAAGCCAGTGTTGCACAGATGGAGGGAACAGGAGAGCCCCCAGAGCAGGCTGATCTGCCATCCACACTGTGGGTGAGGGAGGTGGATGGCTTCCAGCAGCTTTAGCTACCACACGGGCTGTGAGCAGGGTGGCGAGGGGGTGGGCAGGCAGTGAGGATGCCCACAGCTTTCCTAGAGCCCAGAACCTTCCCGTCACTACCCCAGTGCCAACAGTTACCCAAGCCCCACTCCACCAGGGGAGGGTTCTTCAGAGTTAGCTCCTGGCACATCGGCTGATGCAGAACTCAGTGGCTTGATGATCCTCTCCCTCGAAGGCCCAGACGCAAAGTGCAGATTTGAACCCGAGCCCCTTTGCTATGGTGACAACACAGCAGTGGTTTAAAATCCCTGCAGTGGATTCGCACGAGCCGCTGATTCATGAGCCAGTTGGGCTTTTGACGGACCGTGACTGCCAGTGAGAAAGGACCCCTTCTGTGTTTGGTCATCCCTGTGTCTAGAGCCTGTCGCAGCACCTGCCACATGGAACGTGCTCAGTAAAAATAAATGAGCGACTAGGAAATTAAGGGGGTCCTGCCCTGGGGGCTCTCCCAGCAGCGGGGACTGCAGAGCGTGTCTGGTGTTGGAACTGTGCTTGGCAGGAGGGGCACCATGTCCCGAGCGATGGGAAAACCCCGCAGTAAGTTCTTCACTGTTCCTTCCTAGTGTGTCACTGAGGTACCAGAGCACTGTAAACCCTGGTCTCTGAGGGTCTGAAGAAGAAGCCCCCATCGGAGTCTCCTAAGGTTCCCCTGGCGATTCCACGGGCGGTGGCACTTGTCCTGCAGAACGTGTGAATCTGTGCAAGGTGCAGAGACCACAGAGTGACCCATCGGGACGGTGTTTGGAAGAACATTGATTGAACGCACCAGAAGATTTTGACCAGAAATATGATTTGTAGACATTATGAGAAGCAAATTCAGAGCCATTAGGCCCAAGTGGCTAATCGGCAATTAGCATCATTTCAGGTCTGTTTTAATCACATGTCTGAAAGAGGTTTAGGGTGTATGTGTTCTAGGTCTCAACTCACTGGACTGCATTACCTCGAGTGCTGATGGTGCCTGTCCTTCAAGGAGGAGCCCCACAAACCTTGAAACACTTAAACCAAAGTTACTCTAAATCTGTGTGACTTCCTCTGGAAGCTTTTCCTTCAAACCAGTGAGTGTCACGTTATAACCTCAGATCCACACTCAGACTTGCAATGGAATTGGGGGGTGGTGGTGCGGGTGAGGGTCAAGCCACTAACCACGTCACTGGAAAGAATAAAGAATGAAAAAAACTCAGGTTTAATTGGACTTAATCTTCTTAAGCTGCGTAAAGTAAGATTGTTTTATAAAACCCAAAGCCAACCAACCTGGTTATTGACTGCCTACGGTGTGCTAGTTTCTTCTCTTCCCTTTGTGCATTAAAAAAAGACCAAGTTTAAAAATCTTCGGAGTTCCCGTCATGGCGCAGCAGTTAAAGAATCCGACTAGGAACCATGAAGTTGCAGGTTCCATCCTTGGCCTTGCTCAGTGGTTTAAGGATCTGGCATTGCTGTGGCTGTGGCTTAGGCCTGCAGCTGTAGCTCCAGTTTGACCCCTAGCCTGGGAACCTCCATATGCCACGGGTGCGGCCCTAAAAAGCAAAAAAAAAAAAAAAAAAAAAAAAAACTTCTATTGAAGCCAGTAATTTCCATCTGGAAATGAGGCCACCCAGAGTCCAGATCAGCCAGAGAAAAAACAGTTAAGGAGCCTGGGTTCTCATCCCAGCCGTGTCTCTATCTGTGTGACCTTAGACTGTCACTTCCCTTTTCTGTGCTTCATTTTGCTGCAAAATGAAAGGATTGGACTGGAATAATCTCCAAGGTCTTCTCTGGATCTAAAAGCCTATAAATATATGACCTGAAAACTCTGGTTATATAAGGGATCTGCTGTTCTCAGAGACTCAGCCGCTTACTATGCTGTGATATCTGGGCTTCATCAACTTGGCTGAGACCCCACCCCACCCCCACATGCCTGAGGTTGGAAAAGAGAACAGGAAAAAGCAAGTACCCCCTCTGCTTGCTCCAGCAGGTGATTTCATCACTGCCTGGTGCTGGGTGGACGGTGTGACCTTGCCGTGTGTCTTCACTGTGTAAAAAGTCACCTTCTGCCTGACAGGGTTCACGATTCTGGGGATAGTGGAAACCCTGCTGTTGAGCTGATACTTGATGTCACTAATAAATGAAACCATCAGCTGGTCAGCCTGTGAGAAATGCATATTAATCATCATAATCACAGCAGAGCTGACATCTGCCATATCTTAGCCAGCCTTATTGCTAGAGAACGCACACACACCACACACACACATGCGCTTATTTTCTTACAAAATTTTTTGGCTTGGAATATTCTAGGCTGTTTTACAGCATGATTAAAAGTGAAAAGCTTTAGAAATAAAACTGGTGTTTTCATTGAGATCCACACAGGTCCATTTCATTGATTTTCTGGAATGTTCTAGAATATGGCC
>PVHT021183518.1:16466832-16592417 GCA_004024745.2 Catagonus wagneri | reverse complement strand
CAAAAGCTAGATTTGAAGTTGACTTAGGGCTTCAGACTGACAAAAATCTCAAAAGGGCTTTCTGAAGACCTGGGTCCGCCATGGGAGCCTGAGCTCCAGGCGAATGGCTGGCAGGGGAAGGTAAGTCTTACCCTGGTTTCTGCAACTTGCCAGGTACCAGTTTTTATACCCTTCTTATGGAGTTTCGTTTAATCATCCCAGCGGCCTTGAGAGGTGGTGCTTTAATCTCCATAACCACAGGAAGGAGAACCCTTACCCGCAGCCATGCTGAGGGGTTGCTCACCAACCTTTACTCCTGGAAAAGAGGGTGGACACTTGGTGTGCAATAGGAGTTGATCCGCTTGTCAGAGTGGACCCATGCTACCCAGGCTCCCAGAGGTTGGAGGAGGCCCCTGAATGCCTATCTGTTTGCCCAGAGGCAGGTTGGGGTTGTCTCAGGGGCATGGCCAAGCCATGGACTGTGGTCGGATGGCAGCGGACGAGCTTCATCCCACTCCAGCCAAGGTGGCGGGGAAGCCGGGATGGGGAGGGCAGGATGGATGGAAGTCGTAGGAGGAACCCTGGGCAAAGGATAAGGACAGAAATAGTCCCAGCTGACTGATTTACAGCTGGGAACATCCCCGAGCCCACGATATTTTTATCTTTAGCAGAGGGGGAGCCTGGAAACCACCCCTTTGCTGTCTATTTTAGATCCTGGGACAAGGCTATTCGGAACACACAGCTTCCTTGACTGCCCAAAGGTTTGACCTTGCCCTGGGCACCTCCAGGCCCCGGGATCTGCCCTTTTGTTCTGTCTCTATCCTGGCCTGGGGGAGTACATGTCCCCAAGGCAGAGACAGATTCATGACAGTCTTGTCACCTGAAACAAAGCAGCCCACCATGGGAATGGAAATGTCAGGAACTGCCCAAAGGATTTTTGGCATCATCTCTGTCCTTGAACTGGCCTGGCCCTGACCTTGCGCAATCTTCTGGACCAGCTTAGCATCCCAGAGCTGGAAGGACGTTGGGAACCAACAAGCTCGAGCTTTTCGTTAGCTGAGAAATGTAAGCCTAGAGAGGGTAACTGACTTGTCTAGGGTCCCACAGCCCTTTAGTGGGAGAGAGAGGCTTTCTGACAAGGCCGCCTGATTCCGATCCATAAACTTCAAACTAAATCATGTCTGCTAGTCAAGTGAGCCTCCTTTTATGGTACCTTCAGGTCCGGTTGCAGGGAAAATGATAGAAATCTAGTCACGTGAGGTGGGACGAATATATGGAGAGCCTGAGGCCCAAGACAAACACCGTGACAAGGTGGGGCTCACGCCCCCCTGTCGCCTGTGCGTAGGTCAGGATGCTGCAGTGGGGATCCTTCTGAATTCCCGCAGGTGAGAAAGAAACAGCGCAAAACTTCCCCTTGTTCCAAAGTGAGAGGCCCAGTCATCTGTGCGAGAGCAGAGGGGGTGGCTGGAAACGGACTTTGCCGCCTTTAGCTTATCACCTACATCAGGGAATAAATGAAATAGAGAGTTTGAAGGACCGGAGGGCCAGGACGTCTTTGAAGATCTCAGGATGTGTAGCCTCCCTGTTAAAGAGAAGGGAGGGAGTGGGAAGAGAGAGAGTGATGGTGTCAGGGACGGGGTTTTCCCTCCAGGCCAGGGAGGCTTCGGGGGAGCCCCTCAGAGCCTCGGGGTCCCAAGAGCTGCTTGAGTGGCTGTGGATGGATCAGCCTGAGGCAGCAGAACAGCAAAGGAAAGGGGGTGAGAGCAAGTCACCTTGTCCTCCAGCATCAGGGCGAACATACCAGTGTGGCCACACTGGAGGGAGACATCCGGAGGACTGCCTGGAGGGGGCAGTGTAATCCCAACAGAGGGAGAGACCAAGTTATGCCCAGGGAGCGAAATAGCCTCAGATCTCCTGGCTGCAGTGTGGCCCGTGAGAAATACTCACACGTCCTTGCCCTGCTCCTCTGTCCCCCACGGACACCTACCATCACAGCCCCTGTTCCCAGTGCACACACACCCCTTGTGGCAGGGAGGAAGGCAGCAGAGTTGTCTGCCAGCCTTTGTGATGGCCCGAGCATGACGGCAGAGATTTCTCACTGGGAAATCTCTCCTGAGTTTGAGACGCGCGTGGTGGGGGAGATGGTGGTGCCCAGGCTGCTCCCCTCATTCCGATGTGCACAGAACATCAGCCCTGGGAGCACCGGGCATGTTTCACGGAGTCTGGGCGGCACGCGGCCTGCTGCCCTCTGCTGCTGCCTCCCCGTCACCACCGCATCCCAGCTGGGGTGGAGACCAGGGCTTCCTCTGTGCAGCTAGTCGTCCCAACCCATCCCTGCGTGTGCCCGTGTTCTTCCTGCCACCAGCTGCGTGTCTCCTGGTGTCCTCCTGGCCGCACGATGTACAGGAGGGACACCGCCTTTCCTTGCTTCCCCCCGAGGCTGGATGGTGCACCTGCCCTGGGCAGTGGCACCCACATGCCTCAGGCAGCGCTTGGTTGCCTATGAACTGGGGCGGTGGGGCGGGGGACAACCCCTCTGCTTCTCTTCTTCCTCTGTCTTGGGCAGGTCACTGAGCTTCCCTGAACCTGGGTCTTTGCATCTGTAAAACAGGCATGAGTAATCATACCAGCCCTGCTGCGCCATTGTGAAGACTGGAAGAGTGAGTTGGGTCCAGCAGCGTTCGGGGGAGTGTAGGGCTGTGGCTGTTTCCAGGCCCTTGACCTTGGCTCACAGGGGACAGATGGCCCGGAGTGCGTGAGTGAACTTTCCAAAACACGCAACACCAGCGGGAGGAAACATGCAGAAGTGAGTCGAACTCTTGACCGTAATGAGGCGTAAGATGAGGGGGTACCGGCAGCACATGGATGGCTGTGGCCTTAAGCCAGGTGACACCAGAACTTATTATATTTGGACGCAAGTGACAAAAATGATCGATTTGCATGTCTTGGCTTCTCACACAAATGGGATTTTCCCAGCAGGCTGGGCTAGGGCACAGGCCGACTGGGGGCACAGATGAGACGGGGCAGGGGCGGGGGAGAGAGCCGGTCAGGCTGCTGTAGCTGTCCTCACAGGCCTGTATCAAAAGGCTGGAAGGAGGAAGTCCCTCACTGTGTTGCCCATGTCATTTAATCTCATCTGATAATGACGCAAGCGACATTCTTACAGCAGTTAGTAGGGCACTTCACCTTTGCACTGTCTCACATAACTTGTGAGAGACCTATGAGGTATGTTTACAAGCATCCCTGTTTTCTAGATGGGGAAACCGAGATTGGGGGAGAAGGTGGAGGGGGGGCCATGCAGTCAGGAGCTCTGTGCTCAGAGATCGGCTGCCGTGTTCCGTTCTTGGGACTCCCACTTAGCTGCTTGTGATTTGGGCAAATTGCTTAAATCTGCGAGCTTCTACTTTCTCACCTGTGAAATGGGGATAATAATGGCTTTCCCGTCGGGTTGTAGGGAGGGCGGCGTCAGGACGTGCAGGTAGACTCAGTGACTGGCAAGGAAGCTGCTACTTTTACAGGGAAGATGCCTGAGCAGTGACTAAACCCGGGTCTCCAGAGGCCAAAGTTTGGGCTCCTTCAAGGGGGGTGGTACTGGCTTGTGATTTTTCGCTTAACACATTTCAGTTGGCTGCTAGCCCTGGAAAGTGCGAGTGCACTCCCCTCTGCCCCCGTCTCTGAACCCATGGCTAAGGGGGCACCTGGCTCATTGCCAGGAGGAAAGTACCTGCTGCAGGAGGCAGACGCCCTTCGTCTCTTCCCAGACCCAGAACAGCCACTTCAGGGCCAGGCCGTCTCTGCGTGGCATCAGGAGAGGGGAAGGCACCGTTCACTCACGGTGGCCCAAGGGCCACTTCTTCCACGCCTTCTGGGGAGCCGATTGCCACTTAATGATAGGAGGTGGGCTTATTAGTTTGGACCAGGCGCAGGATGTACGTACAGCACAGTGTGTGGGGCCTTGTCTACTTTCTCCATCTTCCCGAAGAGCCGTCAGTCTGATGAAACACCAAGTGTAAGTGTTCTTTATCCTCTTGGGGCCAGACCAAGGGCTTCTTGCAAGGATGCTAAGTACTTCACAGGCCCTTCGGGCTTGGTGGCAGTGGTCCCTTGGTAGCTGGTGACACGAGAGTGGGTCTAGGCTCTCCAGTGAGCTGCTCTAATCTGGCAACGGCCTCCCTCCCCCATTCCTCGTCCCCACCTGCACCCTGGGACCAGGACTGCCGGCCCTCTGGGAGATGCACAGCCTGGAGTTGCTAGTAATTGGCAGACTTACCTTAGCTGACAAGGACACTGGCTCGTGAGGATCTCGGTCCTCATGTCCTCGAGTCCCGTCATCCGGGTGTCTCCCTCCCCAACTGCACGTGCCATGTGCTTCTTAAGGGCCGAGTCTCTTCTCAGCTCGGGATTGCGGAGGGGAGAGCATGGCTGCAGATGGCCCCTGCACGCTGCTCTGGCGGCCCTGTGCGCTGTTCCCTGCGCAGGCGCTCTCCTGAGCTCTGCCTCCTCACTTGTAAAAGATGGTGAGACCTGCCATCAGTCTTGTAACGTTATATGAGATAACCTATGCAAAGCACCCGGCTCAGCATCTGGCACCTGTTGGGTGCTCAATAAATGTCAGTTCTTGCCGTTCCAGAATTTCTCCAGCCTCTGTCCACAAATGTTGTGAGTTTAGTGACCAAGTGTGCTTATACAGAGTCCTTGTGGTAGACACTGTTGGAAATCCTTTTGCTGGGCATCGAGTTAGCGGTGTCTCTAAGCGTAGGCTGCTTACAGCCCACGTCTGCTGCCTGTCGTCTGAAAAACCGCCCTCAGTGAAAACAGAAGCCACCTCACCTGGGAGGCTCTGTGCCCTGCGTGCCCCTCACCCTCTGGGGCAGCTCACAGCCAGTGATGGGTTGTCTCCGCGGACAGAAGGCCGAGCCCCGGCTTCAGGGTGGGACCACCTCTGCTGGTTGTGCAGTTCCTGCTCCGGACTGTCGAAGGGATGAGGCTGAACCTACATCCTTGCTTTGCGTCTTCCCCAGCCCTGCCCTGCCTCAGTCATTCTCTGTCGGTGAGCACTCCACCCCTAAATTACTGCATTGAAATCCCTTCTAAGCCCATTGACCCAGTGACAGGTCAAATGCTGTTTTTTCTGCCTGCACAATTTAAAAACATTATGTTCTTGCATCCTTGCCGGCTGGGGATCACGTGGCTGGGAATCCCCACTCTCTCCTAATGTTACATGGGGCTGGGAGTTCCCAGTTTATTGGGGGCTGACATTCAGACTAATGGAATCAAGGGTGTGTGCTTGTTTGAGCTTGACAATACCTTAAATTTCTCCTGAGTCTCAATCATGATCTGGGGCCGCTTGCCCTGTTCTCACAATACTATCCCCTGGTCCAAGCATCATCTACTTCCCATCCTGTTGCATTGAGGGCTCCTTTTCCCCTAAGACAGCAGCCAAGCCCCCACACCAAAGTGGCCAGAGCTGCCTGCCTTGCCACTGTTAGTTCTTTTTAGGTTAACATTTATTTACCTGGGCTCTGAGAACATTACATGTGTTGCTCAGATGGTGTGATTGAAGCATTACCATTTTAAAGCTAGAAGGGACAACCTCAAGGGGCCTAGCCCAGTGGTCCTGGACTGGGGGTGATTTTGTCCCTTAGGGTGCATGTGGCAATGTCTGGAGACCTCTTTGGTTGCCACAGCTGGGGGAAGGGTGATGTTCCCTGGCCCTTGGTCAGTAGCACCCAAGGGTGTTGCTAAATATCCTGCAAAGCACAGGGCAGCCCCCTGAAACAAAGAACAATTCGGCCCCAGAGGTCAGCGATGCTGAGGCTGAGAAAACTGGTCTGTCCTACAGCCTGGGTGGCAGGGAAGCCACTAAGGGCTCTGCAGGTGGCAGCGGCACAATTAAAATGTGACTTGCTCCTTTCTCAGATCCTGCTGCCTCACTGTGTTGTCGGAGCACCAGGCTTATACAGCAGATGCCTGATGACCGTCTCTCCATAGAATACAAAGCTCTTGGTGCAAGAACATATCAGGACATTCTGATGTCTAAATGGACAGCCGCCAGTTATCCACCCCAGCATGGGGACTGCCCTCCCACCTAGCAGAAAATTACAAATGGAGATACTTAGTTTTGCTCTTTGCTTCTAGTCCTTCATAAGACCCACATAATTATTTTGTACTATAGTTTCTCAAGACATTTTAATGTATTGAGACAATTACACACAAAAGTGGAACATCTCGTCTGTTAGTCATATTTGGAGTGCTGTGTTTATAGCCAGATACATTGTGAATTTTTATGCTTCCCTGTGGAGGGTCTGTTCTTTTCCTTTAAGCATTTTTTTCTTAAGTGGAAATTTTAATTACAATATGTATCAAACATAAGTAATATAGAGAAAAATAAAAGACACATTATACTTCCCACTTGGTTCAAAAAGTGTTTATTTGCCTGTATTTGTTTCTCATGTTTAAAAATGAAGAAGAATATTTGAGGCCTTCAAATTTATTCCACCCCCATCCCCAGACTCTCCTCTCTGCCTCGAGTAGTTGTAGTTTAAGGTTGGTGTATTTCCTCCCCATTCATGTTTTTATATTATATATATGTTCATTATAAGAAAAAAAAAGTAGTTGCGTGTGTGTGCTTTTTTTTTTTTTTTTTCTTTTTAGGGTAGCACCTGTGGCGTATGGAAGTTTCTAGGCTGGGGTTGAATCGGAACTGCAGCTGCCAGTCTACACCGCAGCAAGAGCAATGCCAGACCCGAGCCATGTCTGTGACGTATGCCACCGTTCATGGCAACGCCAGATCCTTAACCCACTGAGTGGGGCCAGGGATCACACCCACATCCACATGGGTACTAGTCAGGTTTGTAACCTGCTGAGCCACAATGGGAACTCCAAATGTGTTTTAAAATTCACACCCATCCACCACCGGAATGACTAAAATGAAAAAGGACTGAAAAATCAAGTGTGAATAAGATGCGCAGTAACTGGAACTTTCGCACACTGCTAGGAAAGGAAATCGGTCAAATCCGTGGGGAGAACTGTTGGAATCCTCTACTAGAAGCTGAAAGTCTGCGTACCCCCTGACCTAGCAATTGCTGAGCTTATACCCAAGAGAAATGCATGCATTTATGCTCAAAAAAAAAAAATGTCCAAGGTTGATCACAGCAACAGTGCTTGTAATAACTTCCAAACTAAAAAAAATCCCAAATGTAGGTCACCAATAGTGTGCGTAAATTAATTAAATGGCGCATTTCCATGCTGTGGAATCCTGGCTTAGCAAACAGGATAAATAAGCTATAGCTACATGCTTCAATAAGGATGAATCTCCCAAACGTACTATGAAATTAAAAAGAAGCCAGACGCAATGCAAGCACACATTTTGTGTGTGTATGATCCCGTGTATATTCATTTCAAAAACAGGCAAAATGGATCTATAAGATTAGAGGTTATGAGAGTCATTATCTTTGGAGGGAGGTAGTGACTAGAGGAGAGCTAAGGGGAGGGGTCTCCTGGGTTGCTTGGTAATGTTCTGTTTCTTAATCTGCATGCTGGCTATAAGCACATGTCTCTGTGTGAAAATTCATTAGGCAGGTCATTATGACGTGCACATTTATATATATGTGTCTTACTCTTCAATGAAAAGTCGCCTCTGTAGAAACTCTACATCCATGATATCCTATGGTGAAACCCTTCGGCAACTTGCTTTTCCATTCAGTGTTACGCTCTTAATATTCATCTTGGCCCCTTGGGTCTAGCTCAGTCATTCATCTGTTATATAGTGTTTCATTATATATTTATGCCACATTTTATCCTTCCATCCGCATACTAATGACTGTTCATTCTCTTTTCAGTCTTTCATTGTTACAAACAGCAGTGTAGAAAATATCCTCAACTGTACTTCCTTCCGTAGTGGGTGAGAATTTTCCTGTAAGGCCCATATCCCAAACTGGCATTTCTGGGTATGTCTTCTTTGTTCCTTATTTTTGACTGTTCATGTCATGTTTTAGTTGAGTGTCTTATAAATAGTATATATGATGGGTGTGTGTGAGTTTAAATGCAGTTTGAGAATCTCTTTTAACTGGCAAAATAATGTATTTATAGTAATAGTGATCAATAATGTATTTTGGGAGTTCCATTGTGGCTCAGTGGGTTAAGAAGCTGATTAGTATCCATGAGGATGTGGGTTTTATCCCTGGCCTCGCCCAGTGGGTTAAGGATACAGCATTGCCATGAGCTGTGGTGTAGGTTGCAGAGTGGCTCGGATCCTTCCTGCATGGCTGTGGCCGAGGGCAGCCCTAAAAAAAAAAAAAAGGTATTTTTGGGAGTTCCACTGTAGCTCAGTGGGTTAAGAACCTGACTAGTATCCACAAGGATGTGGGTTCGATCCCTGGCCTCACTCAGTGGCTTAAGGATCCAGTGTTGCTGTGAGCTGTGGTGTAGGTTGCAGATATGACTTAGATCTGGCATTGCTGTGGCTGTGGTGTAGGCCGACAGCTGCAGCTCTGATTCGACACCTAGTCTGGGAACTTTCATATGCTGCAGGTGTAATCCTAAAAAGAAAAAGACATGTATTTTGATTTATTTTCATCATTTCATGTGGTATTTCTCTATGATCGCGTTGGCTCTTTTTCTCATTGTCTTCCAGAGCTTAATCAAGCTTTTTCTTTCCTTCCCACCCTGTTTTCTTGGCTAGTTTGGCTGTTCTACATCCCATTTCTAAAGGTAATCTTTAAATTTTTAACATGCACCCTGTATTTAGAAAAGCCTATGTTTAATTAAGACATATATCCTGCCCAACAGGTTAAAAACCTTGAAATGCATGAACTCTGGTCATCCTCTCTCCTCCTCTGTGTCTCTATAACTAAGAAGCTTCACCTTAATTTACCTCTTTAGTCATTTAGTTATTCTTGGACAGTTTAGGTCCAGTCACATGTTTACCTTTGTTTTTCTCATCATTGCTTTTCTATCCCATTCCTTCCTTCTGGGTTCAGTTTCCTTTTTTAAGAGACACGTCATTTGTAGTTTTCCCATCAGAATTTGTAAATGATAACTTCAGGCTTTTTGGTAAAAAGTGTTTTTCCCCCATCCTCAAATTCCTCAAATAATGATTGAGTTGGGTATTGAATTCTAGGAAGCCACTGTTTTCTCTCAGTCTCTGGAATATATTCTTCTGATGTCAGTCTGTCATTCTTTTGCAGGTTGAAAACATCTCTTCATTGGCTGCTTTTCCTCTGTGAAGGTATTTTACTTTATGATACCCCATTATCTAGGCATGGGTTAACGCTCTGTATTATGCTTGGGAAGTACTCTTCTTCCTCATTCTTATAACAGCATCAAAGGATTGCTGGTGGGGGTTGCCTTACACAGTCTCCCTGGGGCCAAGGATAGCGATCATCTGGCATTTGCACCAGCTGGACTATGGAGCTCTTGTTCTTGACCTTCTGGCTTCAGTCTCCTTCTTCTTCTTGCAACTTGGGGGTCTCCTTTCTTTGTTTTGAGCTCAGCTAGGTGTTACATTTTCTACAACATTTCTATCCATTTGAAGCAGAAGAAGAACATGCATTTAATTAAAAGGTCATGTTGCCAAGAAATTGAATCTTTTAAGAGGTTGTATTTTAAAAACATCTTAGATCTGAAATTTCAATCCTATTTATTTTGTGTGTGAATTGATATCTCAGAGCCAACTGCTCGAGCACCATTTCAAACATCCCCAAATTAGTATGTCCTACCGTGGCACATTCTAGTTTTTCTTATGCTGTCACTATCCATCATCAATCAGCTACTCCTTTCTATATTTGCAAACATTTTAAGGGTCTATCTTTCCATTCCTAATTGCCACAGCAACTCATTTTATTAAACAATAACCATCCATACGGGCTGTGAAACATTCTTCCAACAAAAATTTATCACTGACTACACATGAAGTATGCACTGTGCCCTGGAAGGAAAAGAAAGATGAATAAGCCTCAGCTATTGCCTCCAGTAGCACATTGTCTAGTAGGAGAAATAGGACGTGTACATTAATAACCTTAATGCCAGTTGGATTATAGCAATGGCTGAAGAGACTCAGGGGGCAGAACGCTTTGAAAATTCAGAGGGGACATTCACCTATAGGTGGAGAAACCAGAGAAGGCTTCATGGAAGTGGCATTTATACTACATGATGGTGCTGAAGGATGATGTGTTGATTTTCTCTTGCTGCCATAACACATTACACCAAATGTAGTGCATTGAAACTATACTATACTTTGTAATGTATAGCGTGGTAACTCTAGTTAATAGTGCTGTATTGCATTTTTGAAAGTTGCCAAAAGCAGTATTATCCTACAGTTCTGTAGGTCAGATATGTGGGTACCCTGCGGCCCTGCTGGGTCCTTTGCTTAGAGTTTCAGAATCAGGTCAAAATCAAAGTGTTGGCAGGGCTGCATGCCTTTCTGGAGGCTCGGCAGATGAACCTGCTTCCACGCTCATCCAAGTTGTTGGCTGGATTCGGTTCCTAGCGGTGGTAGGACCAAGGTCCTGATTGCTTATCAGCTATCAGCTGGGGACCTGTGTTTGCTCCTCGGGGCTGCTCACATTTACTCCTCATGCTTTCCATGTGCCCCACCCCCGTCCCCAGCAATGGGGGCTGAGTCCTCTCATGCTTTGAATCTCTCTGACTTCCACCTGGTCTTTTCTGACCTGGCTGGGCAAAGTGTTTAGACTGGGCCAACCTGGATAAGCTGGGCTAGTCAACCTGCTTTCAGGTCTGTAACCTGAATTTCATCTGCAGAGTCTCTTTTGCCTTGCAAGATAGCGTATTCTCAGGATCCAGGGATTAGGGCGTGGACATCTTTGGAGAGTGCCGACTAGTGTAGAATTTATACATGCTGAGCCCTGCCAGGGGTCTCTTTACAGAGGAAATGGAAAGAATGAACCTTGGAGGTAGGAGACCTCCTGCAAGGAGCAGAGAGAACAGCCAGCCTCCCTGGGGTGTGAACTTGCCAGTGTCTTCCAAATGGTGAGATATGAGCGCAAGCCCTTGGGTGGAGTAAGAGTCGCTGAATGAGGGTAAGGCAGCCACAGGCTCCTGACCAAAGGGGCGTGGGAAGTGCAGGGCCACCCGCCTTCATCCAGCAAATGAAACTGCTGTGGTAGCATTTCTCCACTTCCTGTATTTGCTTTGCTCCTCCAGATTTAACAGTGTAAAGCCGGACACCTTCAGTAACTAACTTTTATTCAGTATTCCGTAGTCATTGCATAAAGTCCTGGCAAATCAGAAGAATGTTATAATCACCCACAATCCTAACACTCAGAACAACTGTTAACACTTTGTGGTTTTATGAGATGTCTTTTAAAACTTAGCAATATACCCACCCAGCTTTCCCTGTCTATTAATATTCTTCCTCGTTGTTATTTTTAATGCATACATAGTTTGCTTTTGTATGGATGGCACAGTGGTTCATTGATTGAATGGATCCCCCGATGATGACATTTGGCTCGTTCCCAAGTTGTTTTACCACCATAAACAACACTGAGACGAGCATAACAAGGGTTGTTTTTATGGACCTGCCGGACAGGATGTCCTCAGCCTCGCAGCAGGAATGCGGAGGGGGCCTGGGTGTAGCCAGAGCTGTTGGCGCCAACAGCTCCTTGCCCGTTTCTTCATCTGGGTCTTGTGGCTGTTCCCGTGTATGTCTTGTTTTGTTGTTAATTTGATCGAGCTGTACCTGAGGGCTCCAGTTGGGACCCTGGAGCTGGGGCATGAGGACAGGGCGTCACAGCAGCGATTAGGCGCCACTGAGGACAGTGGGGGCTCAGGGGGTTGTGAGCTCAAGGGTGTGTTGAGGGGGCAGCAGGTTGGGGGCCAGGCTCCGAGCCAGCGTGAGAGGGGCCACCAGGGAGGTGTGTTGGAACTTCCTGAGAGCCTTTCTTGGAAGCTGTTTCCTTTGGAAAGAAAGGGAAGAAAACAGCAAAGCCACGCTGCTTTGGGAGGATGGAGGGAGAATGAACCATGGCCGCAGGCTGCAACTGGGACAGTGACGGGATCTGTGCTTTCTTCCCTGGGTCCACCTCCTGCTTCTCTGCTTTCTCCCCAGTGCACACCCCCCCACCCCCGCCACCTGCAGGAACAAAGCAGAAGATCTTAAAACTAAATGCGTTCTGCAGTGGTCTCCTCTGGAGGGTGAGGATGGACTGGAAAAGGACAAAAAAGATCTTTCTGGGGTGATGGAAACATTCTGTTTGTTGCATGGGGTGTGGGTTATGCACCCGAAGCTCACAGAATGGTGCGCCTAAGAGCTGCGCCTTTCACTGCATGTAAATGATCCTCGATATTTAAAAAAAATTGTGTGTTCTGCAATTGAAAACGCGCAGGTCTCACTATTTCTGTGTAAGTTAACATAAAAGCGATAAGGTGGAGTGAAAAATAGAAGAAAGGGTCGGGAAGGGCCGTCCAGGGACTGACCCCCCGTGAGGAATGACGAGGGAGGGGTCGCCGTGGGAGGCTGTCTCGGCAGCTCTCTGATCTGCACGGAGGAGACAGGCATCGCCCCATTTTCAGGTCAGTGCCCTGGTGAGGGTTTAAGGTCCCCCGTGGAAGAGTCCAGCATCGTGGCTGACACAGGACAGGGAACACACGTGGAAGGCTTTCCTGAACCTACAAGAACTTTTCCGGATAGATCTGTAGCTGGTTCCGGGTGGCCGCTGTGCTCTGTGATTTCTTATAGACACTGGTGAAGAGTCAAGGGGCCACAGAGAAAAGCGGCAAGAGAATGGGGCTGGGGATGCTCCTAAGTGCTGTTTCTGAGTGTCAGAGAGACCCCTGGCTGGGGCTGCTGGGCGGTGCCCCTCCACGCTGGGCCCTGGGGAAAGTGGTGAGTGGAGGAAATCCTGCAAGGGGCCTGAGGACTTGGTAGTTCTGACCGAAGGAGGTGGGCCTGGGCGCAAAGGCAGTAAAAGGGAGTGACAGTGGCTGTGTGCAGCGCAGGGCTGGATAAATGACTGCCTGCAGCTCACTGACCCCGCCCTTTATACTGTCATATGGAAAACCAACCTGATTACAGTAAACCAGCATTCTACAGCAATTTTTTTTTTTTTTGGTCTTTTTAGGGCTGCATCCGCGGCATATGGAGGTTCCCAGGCTAGGGGTCAAATCAGAGCTGCAGCTGCTGGCCTACACCACATTACAGCAATGCAGGATCCGAGTTGCGTCTGTGACCTACACCACAGCTCACGGCAAGGTCAGATCCTTAACCCACTGAGTGAGGCCAGGGATCGAACCCACATCCTCATGGAAACTAGTCGGGTTTGTTAACCCCTGAGCCAAGATGGGAACTCCCCTCTACAGCAAATTTTTAAGGAGTGGAGTATGTATGTATGTATATACGTGTGTGTGTGTGTGTGTGTGCGCTGTCATCACTTTAGCTTTGAGATGATTCACATTCTGACGAGCTACATGTCTTAAAGTCTAGTTATTGGGAATGTTTAGGCCCCTCTTGTGTGGATATCACACCGCACCCATATGTACCGTAGGGCTCTCACCGTGTAACCCATAACACACTAAACCAACAATGGGAAACCGACTGTAAGTTACCATTAAAGGCCAAGAAGAACAGCAACTCAAAATCATGACCGACTCAAGACAATTATGGTCCTCTGACTACAGTGAGCCCTTCGCATCTCTGGGGATCTCAGTGTTTGGGGGACACATGCCCCGTGGACGTCCACGGGATGGCCACTTCCTGCATGGCTCCTGCCTTCCTGGGAGAACAGTGAGCTGGGGTCCACTATAAACTTGACTAAATTTCTAATGTGACTTTATGGATCCCAAATGATGGTAGTAATTCACTTAATAACTCGCTTGGTAGGTATTTGGTAAATAATCCTTTGATGTAAAAAAATGAAATTTTCTATTAATTAAAGGTAGGATCAATGAGTAACTTAGCAAAAGAACCCTCCCAGTGCTTGACGGGGTAAAGATTATACAGTGAGATGCCTTAATCTAGAGCAGCAGAATCACCTGAGCTTGTTATTGAAAATGCAAATTCCAGTTCCCCTCACGGGGATTCTGATTAAATGGGTCAGGAGTAGGAGGCCCAGGAAGCTACATTTTAAATAAGAACTAGAGGAGTTCCCATTGTGGCTCAGCAGTAACGAACCCGACTAGTATCCATAAGGATGCAGGTTTGATCCCTGGCCTTGCTTAGTGGGTTAAGGATCCACCGTTGCGGTGAGCTGTGATGTAGGTCGCAGACGTGGCTCGGATCCTGCGTTGCCATGGCTATGATGTAGGCTGGCAGCTGCAGTTCCGATTTGACCCCTGGGCTGGGAACTTCCATATGCTGCCCATGCAGTCCTAAAAAGCAAAAAATAAATAAATCAATAAGCACTAGAAGGGATACTGATGTAGGTGGTCCACAAATACAGATGTATGAGTTTGGGGTGGGTGGGTAGGTCAGGCTGGTTTATATAGTCAGAGACCAGGAGAATAGTGAGGAAGGGCCCAAGCATGGTGGGCTACATTGGAGAAATCTTTTGATCTTTGAGTTGTGGCAGCTTGAAGAGGACTAGGGCCTATAAGAGGGGATAGAACCAAGGAATGGGAGACTTAGAGGCCAAAGCCAGAGAGGGAGGAGGCCACAGAGGAGGTTGGCCGGCCATAGGGGAAGTGACACAGGAAAGGCATGTGTATACAGCACTGACTGTACGCACATACCTTAATGTCCGTCACTCACTGCTCACAGCAGTGATCTGAGCTGGGCAACAGCAACCCTCTTATCTCTGGGGAGACAGTGGTCTGGAAAGGTTAACCAACTGGCTAATACATGTGGGAGTCAGGATTTCATTCCAGGGCCAGATGGTTCCTGAGCTCTGGCTATTTACCTAGTGCTTTGAAGGACAAGTAAATCACGTGTGACCACGCCATCCATCTATAGGTTTGCTCATTATTTCATTTATTCGCCCAACATGAATGAGCTTCCACTAAGTCTTAGGCACTGAGATAGGGTTCAGGGATTAACTGGTAAACAAAAAAGACATTAGCCTAGACTTTAATAAACACATACATTAGACAACCACACACCTACCTATAACCTTGCCAACAGCCGTAAGAACTGAAAAAGAAAATTGCAGGTTCTATAAGAAAGAAGGGGCTCTTATTTTATTTTGTAAGTGATTTTTTAGTTTTTCCATTGTAGTTGGTTTACTATATGTTGTTCTGTCAGTTTCTACTGTACAGCAAAGTGACCCAGTCACACATATTTATACATTCTTTTTCTCACATTATCCTCCATTATGTTCCATCATAAGTGACTAGATATAGTTCCCTGTGCTCTACAGCAGGATCTCATTGCTTATCCACTCCAAATGCAATAGTCTGCATCTATTAAGCCCAAACTTCCAGTCCATCCCACTCCCTCCTCCTCCCACTTGACAACCACAAGTCCATTCTCCATGTCCATGAGTTTCTTTTCTGTGGAAAGATTCATTTGTGCCACATGTTAGATTCCAGATATAAGTGATATCATATGGTATTTGTGTTTCTCTTTCTCACTTCACTTAGTGTGAGAGTCTCTAGTTCCATCCATGTTGCTGAAAATGGCATTATTTTGTTCTTTTTAATGGCTGAGTAGTATTCCATTGTGTATATATACCACATCTTCTTAATCCATTCACTTGTTGATGGACATTTAGGTTGTTTCCACATCTTGGCTATTGTGAATAGTGCTTCAGTGAACATATGGGTGCATGTATTTTTTTTTAAGGAAAGTTCTGTCCAGATGTATGCCCAGGAGCAGGATTGCTGGGTCATATGGTAGTTCTGTATTTAGTTTTCTGAGGTACCTCCCTACTGTTTTCCATAGTGGTTGTTGGGGCTCTTATTTTAGACTTTAGGGTGATGGTGTCTCCATTTTACCGCTGGGGAAAATGAGGCCCTGAAAAGTTACAATAACCATCTGATCCAGTAGTTGTGCTCTTTGCTGTTTCCTCAATGAAGTGGAAAATGTATGTCCACACAAAAACCTTCACATGAATGTTTATAGCAACTCTACTCATAATTGACCAAACTTGGACCCAACCATGATATCCTTCGGTAGGTGGATGGATAAACTGTGGCAAATCCAGATAATGGAATATTATTCAGTGCTGAAAAGAAATGAGCTGTTAGGTCATGGAAAGACATGGAGGAAACTTAAATGCATGTTACTAAGTGAAGAAGCCACTCTGAACAGGCTCCATACGGTGTGATTCCAACTATGTGACATTCTGGAAAAAGCAAAACTATGGAGACAGTGAAAGACAAATGGTTGCCAAGGTTTGGAAGGACAGATGGATGAATAGTCAGCACAGAGGATTTTTAGGACAGTGAAGCTCTTCTGTATGATAACTAAATGGTGGCTGTGTGACATTGTACATTTGTCAAAAACCACAGAATATACACCACCAAGAGTGAACTTTGACATAAACTATGGACTTGGGATGATGACTTTGGGTGACAGTGGAGGCTCATCAGTTGTAACGAATGTACCACCACTGGGCAGGTGCTGACGGGGGGGGAGATGCGGGGTATGAAATCTCTGTAATTTCTGCTCAGCTGTGCTGTGAACTTATGACTGCTCTAAAATATAAAGTCCACATTTTAAAAAAAGTTTTAGGGCCTTATCCAAGGCCCAGCAAGAATGAACAGTGGAACCAGGACCCAGTGCAGAGCTCTTTAACCCTGAGTACCATGTTTTTCACCTTCATGCTGTCTCACCTCACTGCAGCCTTTCATACTTCACGGACACTCTTAATTCACAGTGGTTCCATGACTTGAGCACGAAACCTATTTTCTAGATCAGGAAATCGGCTTGGCGAGGTTAGTTAACTCATTCAGGTCACAAATTGGGTGGGTGAGTAGCTGAGTCAGAAGTCGAATCTAGGTCAGCTGACTTGAAACTCTGTGCTCTCATCACATAACACCTTGACCCTGCGGATCCAGAATCTCATCTGACCTAGAAACACACAGTGGTGTCCGAGCTGATGCCCTCACCTTCCAACTGCTACGTGATGTTTGCTAGATGCTGAGTTATTCCATCAGCTGCAAGCAGTGGATGGAGCCCTGTGTATCACAGGGTGTGGGCCATTCTCCACCCAGGCACGATGCCATTGGTCCACACCCAGAAGAAAGGGATGTGTGATATACGGCGAGAGAAAGGGCAGGGGAGGCAAAGAGGTTTGTGTGCTGGGAAGCCCGGTACCTCCTGTCTCACAATAGAAGCCTCAGCTCCTCTTCCTGCTGGTGCAATAGGATTCTGGGCTGCCACGTGCAGGGCCAGCCCTCCTGGTTGTGGGGGGACGTTTGCAGCAAGGATGGAGGTGCCCTTGGGGAACACTGGGAACATTCAAAGGTCCCTTCTCTCCATGTCCTTTCTCCGTGTCCCCTCTCCAGCAGGAAGTCTGACAATGTCTTCTCCTCATCTTTAAGCTGAGCACTTCCCTGAAATCCCAACCACATGCTGGGCTCCCCTCCCTTCCTTTCTTCCCTCTGCTTCTAGGCTACCCTTCTTTCCCTGTTCTCTCCTAGGAAAGGAGGTGTCTGTCTGTCTGTCGGTGTCTGTCTTTCTTGGCCAGCTGATTTCATTGCTCCATGAGGGGACAGCCTTCAGAACAGTAAAATGTTGTGCATACAGTCCCCCTGCTGCAGAAAAACAACTTAAAACTTCAAGTGATGACCACAGGGGCTGCCAAGTGGAGTTGGGCAGGTTGTGCACTGCCCAAGGGTGCCTGGCAACGGGGGTGGGTGGGGAGTTGGGTCTGAAATAGAGACCTTGATAACATCACTAGGCTGTGCTCCCTCAACCCCAAGGGGGCATCGAATGAAGACAGATGTGCCAAGTGGCCTGAGATATTGTAACGGCGGTGGCGGTCACTGTTCTAATCAGCATCCCTGTTGTTATTTTTAGTCCTAATACTACTAGACCCGGCGTGGAAAGAGGCTGAGCTTGGGAGTCAAGGCCCTGGGCTCAATCTAACTTCTCTGGTTGTAAGAGGTAAGGACTTTGTGATTCTCTTGGCCTCACTTTATCCCAAATGCTGCCAGATATTTCCACTGACTTTCAAAAAAGAAAAAGAAATAAAACTCTGTATGGAAAGCAGAGCTTGGGCTACCAGTCCCATTTAACAGAGGAGAAATTAGGTGGTTTGCCCAAGGCCATCAAATTGGAAGGTGGTGGAGGAAGCAGGGGACCCGGGTCTTCTCTTTTGGCTCAAGCTCACCCCTCTCCCGCCTCCCAGCCCCACGCAGTGCATCATGCCTGCGCATGCTCACATTTGTTATCGTATTTGAGTCTTGAAATGAACCAGATGAGGAAAACAATGGACACATGTAGGGCAGATCATACTGATGTCTTGTTTCATCCAACACTAGAGGGAGGAGTGTCCAGAATTAGCCACGAACACAGTGAGTGAACTCGGTTCGTTGGCCATTCGATCAGTGATATTCGCTTATTTTTGCATAGCCCTTTGCAGTTTAAAATGTCCTTCCAAAGATAATATTTGGAGATCTCACTTGATCTACACAACCCAGGGAGGAGGCGGGCGGGTCAGACAGACGAGGGCAGGGATACGAGAGAAGTGGGCTGAGGCCTCAGTTCACCCAGCCGCAGGGGCAGAAGCAGTGATCAGCGTCAGGAGCCCTGTCCCAGACCCCCTTCTGCCTCAAGCCATGACCTCACCTCTGGTTTTCAGAACTCCCGAGGGCTTCCTGGAGGTGACTCCACGGCTGCTCCATGGGGATTGTGTGTACGAGGAAGGGGGAGGGGATCGTTTCAATCTGCTCTAATAATATTATTTAAAGCTTTAGCGAACAAACTTCAGCAGATGTATTTGTCTTACCAAACACGTGTTGGGGGGTGGCTGCTCCATGCCAGTATGTGCCAGATGGAGGCGGGTGGGGTTGTGCAGTGTGGAAGGCTTACTGGGGAGCGCGCTCAGGATGGGCTCTGTGGAAGAAGGAAGCAGGACTGGAGGGAGGGGAAAGCTGGGGGTGGTGCGGGGGCAACAGGGACCTCCGCCAACCCCGTGGGGAGCCCGGAAGCTGGGCAGGACCCTCAGAGTCATCTTGAGTTGTGGTGATGGTACCAGGCTTTTTATACCCGTGTCCACTAGTCGTTGGATGCAAGTTAACCTGGGAAGAGGGCACGTGATTTGGGACATGGCAGCTGTCTATCACCAAGGCAATCCCGAGGGTTTCTCAGGTGACTGCACTTCTGGAAGCCTTCTGGAGTCCTGGACTCCTGAAGGAGCATCTGGGCTGCTCGTAACAGCATCTTCAACAGTCCATCCTTTGAGCCGCTCAGACCCACTTCTTGTATATACTGGAAGCAGCTCCTCCAGAGTTGTGGTGGTCTCTTTTCCTGGGGGATGCTTCTAAGAGGAAACGAGACAAACCCCAGCTGCTCTGGGGCCACATCTAATACTCATGTCTCCCTCCCTGACTGTCCATCCTTAGCTGCCTCACCCTCGGCCAGCCCTTCTGCGGGACTCAGTGGCTTCCCCGGGGATGTGACCCCAATAGAGCCTCCTCCCCGAGGTGCTGGAGTCTCCTCAGTGCTCATGGAAGCCTGGGACTGCTTCATTTCCCGTTTACTGTCAAGATTGGTCCTGAGAGCGCCAAGGGGCACCCAAGTGAGTGAGCGGATCCTCCCTGCCCCCAGTGAGTAACAGCAGCCCGACCTCCTCCTGCGATCACGTCCGTCACCCCTGCCAGGACAGTGAGGCCACTGCTTTACTTCCTAGCCTTGTGACACAGAACCTCAGCGTGCTCAGGTGGCAGCTATAGCTTATCGTTCAGTGGCACTCTTTCCATCATCCCAGGTAGAAGTTCCCCTTTAGAAAACCCACCTGATGATAATGACAGGTTTTTCCGCTTTTTATTTCATTAGACTTTTGCGCTACAAGGGAAACCATGAGAGGTCTTAGCTGGGTTTCTTTCTAACCCAGCTAAGCCTCCTACATCATCTGCACGCCTTCAGTTTCATCTTCTAGGACCTTCTAGACGCTTGTACTTCTGGCTTTCCTTACCAGAGCCCCTCAGGGCAGAGGCCCCTCTGGGGTCCCCACTGGAGGTGTGACCACAGCCCCAGCTTTCTGTCTCGGGGCTGCTGTTTCCTGTCTCAGAACTTGTGGCCTCACCCTCTGGCTCTGGTGAGGATCAAGGGCTCCAGTTATTTTTCATCATCTGTGTTTGTGGGACCTGGAATGGGGCAGGGCTCAGTGGGGGCTCTGTGGTTATTTATTTTTTTTTCTTTTTCCTGGATGATCAGCTAGTACAGTCAGGAATTCCAGGCTGGATGATCAGCTAGTACAGTCAGGAATTCCAGGCCGAGTGTATTTACGGAAGGCCATGGGGTCCTGAGAGGGGAAGCCACTTGCTGACCTCCATTCCCATGAGCCCCTGGGAGCCTAGAGGCTGCTTCTTTCTGCTCCCCCGAGCCTGTGGCCTCAAACCCCGGATGCTATCCAGGGAGGGTCACTGAGCTGTGCGAGGAAGGGAGGGCCTCTAATCTGGGCTGGCACCCACTGTGCCCTGCCCAGTTGACAAGTACTTCCAGAATGTGTCTTGTGCGTGCACTCTGCTTTCCTCAGCCTGGGGAAGCTTCCTAAACTCTAGGCCACTTAAGGAGGGAGCTGAGGTGCAGAGATGCCAGCCCAGCCCTGATGCCCAGGAGTGCCCAATCAATAGGAAGGGAGCAATTATTCCTGGCCCGTAGCCCTAGCCTATAGGTGACTGTGTGTGTGAGCCTTGTCCACTGCAGCCCTGGCCACAGCTCCCCCAGGCCACGCGGCAGCCACCACCCCTCCAGCCCCAGAAGTGTCAGCGAGTTGCTGTGTGGGTCTTAGAAGCTGGCCCGTACGTGGCTGACCGCCACCCCCCTTCCCGCCAGCCCCAGGCCTTCTGGATACTTTGGTAGGGCGCTGACCAGTCTGAGCCCAGCCAAAATCTTTTTTACCCAGTCATCCTGCTGGCAGACAGGTGTGAAGGGAACCGAAAGCAGACATCACGCTCTGCCGATTTAATTATTGCTCTTCAGAGCAGCTGAGTTTGGGCCTGGAAAGCTCCTAATGGCAGGCCTGTCTGTGGAACAAGAGCAGATACTGTGAGCTTTAAATAGGGGGTTGAGAGGCCACAGCTGACAGCCGTGTCAGATCAGCCAGTGGGGGCAGGCTCCTCGGGCTCTGACGCCCTTTCCTCTGGCCTCAGGTGTGGGGCATTGTGCCCAGATGGGCTCCAGGGCCGGCCAGAGGCGCTTGCGGCCAGGATGGAGAGGACAAGGCAGAGAGAGCCCTTCGGGGGAAGCTGAGCCCTGCGTACACTGCACTGCCCAAAAGGTGTGTGTCCTTTTCTTTATTCACTCAACAAACATTTGTTAAGCACTTAATATCGTTTGTCAAATGCAGTTCTTCCCTGGGGATACGGAGGTGAACAGGGAGTCACAATGGTGCATGGTTAAACGCCTCGTCTTCCTGGAACTTTTGTTCTCTGGTGCCCTTTGTCTGGGGCCTGAGTCTGGCCATGAGTGTGAATCAGGGGAAGGCTTTTCAGGAGCAGAGCCTCCTTGAGTGTAGAACGTGGCCCCGGGCCCGAGGTCACCCCAGTGCTGGCCCCGGTAGAGCCCAGGGCTGTACGGTTCTGTTTGCATCTCCGCAGGCAAATCTTGGCTGCCTCCGGGGACAGTTGAATGGCCGGTCGTTTGTGTTGTTCCGTGGCCACTTCTGAGGGCCCGTGTTTGGTGGGGGAAGGGCACACCGTTTATCTGGAAGGCCTGGCCGTTATTTCAGATAGTCTCAGGGGCTGCGGAAGGAAAACCACGAGCGACCGAGGCCCTTTCGCAGGGCGTTTGTCTAGAATGAACCGGCCGGAGTAGTGGCCTATCGATTTGTCTTTGAGCTGCTCAGAGACTGCGGATCAAGTCTTTGTCGGGGCTCTTGGAACCCCCGTGCTCCAGCCCAGACCGGTCACCCCCAGCCAGCGCGAAGCAGCCCCGGCACCTCCGCACGGCCTCCCCCGGACACGCTTGACTTGCCCTGCACCCCCGCCATGCGCTGCTCTTGCGTCCTCAGAGCCCCAGTCTAGCGCGGCCGAGCAGGGACGGACTGTGAAACGGCGTCTCTACAGCAAAAGGATTTAGACTGGGCCCTTGCACCCCAAAGGATCAGACGATCAACTCCTTTCCGGCTTGGTTATCTCCGTTTATGGTCCTGTTTTCTTCCGTCACAGGCTTCTATTGCAAGCTAGTATCGAGGGCCCCTCCATGTCAGGCATTGTGTTTGCATGAATTGTTGCATGTAATCTTCAAAACGGTCTTGTGATGAAGCGCCATGAAACCTTATCTTACAGAAGAGGGAACTGAAACTTAGCTAGGAAGGCAGTTTGCCCAGCACCCCCCAGCCAGTTACAGGGTCTGACCCCCGTGGCCTGACCTCAACCACTGTCCCGCGCGCACCCTCCAGGCTAAGTGATACTTGTGTCATGATTTCCCGTTCACGGTCAAGGCTGAAGTTCAGCCCTGAGCCTGTCATTCAGTTAGTTCAGGAAGGTGGCCGACTTTCTCGTGTCTCTTGCTTTTAAGACCTGGGGCTCTGCCTTTCCACGCCTGAGGGTGAACTCTGCCCAGAGTCATAGCCGCGGTCCCGCAGGAGACACTTGCCTCTCCCAGGCCACCAGGCTCAGTGCCCCTGGAGGGGACCCCAGAGGTGGAGGAAGGGGGTGTTGCCTACAGCTACCCATGCAGTCCTGCTCCAGTGCTCACTCTCTGTGACCTTGGGCAAGTTTCTAACCTCTTTAAGCTTCAGTTCCTTCATCTAGGAGATGGAAGTGAAATGAGAACCTACTTCTCAGTGCTGTTGGTGGATTATATGAGGCAACTTACAGTAGGCATTTAGCAGAGTCTGGAGTATAATAAGCACGCAGTAATTATTATCCATTAGAGGTTCACGTTCTGTTATCTAGGATTCTGAAGTCCGAAAAGCTCTGAAAATTGTACGGTTGGTGTCAAAATTAATTTGGAAGCAAAACCTCTCCTCAAGTGGCTTCCAGCTATATTTAGAAACGCTAAAGAGGTGCAGCTTTAGGACCCTGATGGGGTTGTTACATAATACATTGACTATGCACATCACCTTTCTACAATCTGAGGAATTTTGAATTCTGAAACACAACCGGTTCCAAGAGTTTAGTTTAAGGGATTTTGAACCTGAGTGCTTTTACAAGCAGTTTGTCCCCTAAGTGTGTTTCAAGAGCAGTGACTGTCAGCTCTGGAACTCTGAGAGCCAAAACCCCGGAAGGAATGGAATTAATTCTGTTTTCTCCCAGAAGAAATTATAGATTGCTATTTAAGAGCAAAAAGAACTAGTGGTTGCGAGGTCAGTTGAAACAATATATTTCTTCTTTGATGTCCTCCTGTGATCATTGAGGGGTTTCTAGAGTGTCTAGTCCTGGGTGAGAAAAGTCCTTGAGAACCATTTAAAGTCCCAGATCCCAGTTCCTGCTTATTCGACGTTTTTCTAGGCGGGGCGGGTGAAGGGGAGCAGAGCAGTTGTCTTCTCTCAGGGAATCCATGCTTTTATCGAGGATACAAGATACCCATGCTGGAAGCAATTATGTGTTAGGACACAGGTGAGACTGTATGAGAAGATTAGGAAATCAATATTCAAGTGAGCGACACAGCTCATTGGCACTATGGGAGTCCAGCAAAGACGCCCCGCAGGTGGGAGAGCTAACCTGAAGCCAGCTCATTCTTAGAGAGAAGCCCCAAGGATGAATAAGAAAGGAGAGAAGTGGGGCACTGACATTGGAGTTCAGGGAAAGCAGAGATTTTGGAATCTAGCCCATCTCCACAAGTACCAGCTGTGTGGCTGGGACAATTTGCCTAACCCTCTGGGCCGTTTTCCTCATCCCTCATGAGGATCTCTCTGTAGCTACAGTTATGAATATTAAATGAAAAAGCGTGTGTCAGGTGTTGCTGGAACACTCTCTCTTTGGGTGGCCTTGTCCCTGTAGTTTGGCTCAGGATCTTAGCATTCATTGACTTTGAGATGCCTATTGGCCACGGGCTGGCTGGGCCGCTCGTAGCCTTGCTCACAAGTGTGTGTTTGACAAAGTCATATGAACCAGGACAAAACAGACAGACAAACAGCCCTTCAACCAGCTAAAACCTCAAACAAGTAACCCGGGGCCCCCATGGCAACATTTGACAACTGGCTGCGTCCAGCCGCTCCCATCCTGTAATGAAGCTACATGGTCCATGCAGCAGCGAGACGGGAAGCCAGTGCTTTCATGGAACTTTGCCCACAAATCAAAGATGTTTGTTCTCAGAGATCTCATTTTATCTTCTTCCTCGGACCTCCTGGCCCGTCAGCACACAGCACCACAGCCCTTGGGAAGGTTCTTAGTGGATGATTTGTCCTGATATCTTGGCTCCAGTGCCACTGTCCGGGCTCAAGAGGTCATGCAAACACCAATTCTATGTGTCAACCAAGGGAAAGGTTAAGGGGAAATGTAAAACAAAAGGGAGTAGAGGTTATCATGGTAGAAATGCAGAGTGAGAGAAAGCTGCATCATGTGCAAAAGAAAAAGGGCAAAAAAAAAAAAAAAAGTCACCAGACGGGTTCACAGCAAAGCCCACCCTGCAAATGAAGAGCTCAGGAACCCAGTCTCAGTTGGTTGGGAAACATGCTCATCTGAATATAAAACCCCTTGGAGAGCTGGGGCGTATGAGGTTGTAGACGGCCGGACACTATTAGCAGTAGCAGCCGCAGTGGTTTGGTAACATCACCATCATTTTCACCCACCTTTAGAGAGGATGAATTTTCCTGAAGATCGTCTCTCTTATGAGAGCTGGGCTCACAACTCAGTGACAGTGGGGAGAGCAGGTTACTCAAGTAGAGGGGATGCTGGCAGTTTAGATGTAGAGATTGGAAGGTTTTGAACACCCAGCTGAGCCTTCGTCTCTGTTCACTGGGGTGTCAGTGGGCGTTGTTGGTTGAGCAAACATCAGTCCGTCAGTCATGAGTGAAAATGGTATGAGGAAGCCCTGTGGTGGCAGGTGAGTGTGAATGCTGAACTGAGGAAGGGAACGGAGTCAGGGACACTAAGAGGAATTAAAAGGAAAGGGGGGGCCCCGTGATATTCTGGTTTTGTTTTGTTCAAATTAGTTTTATTATTATTTTATCAACTAAAGTTTTTATATGATTTATTGAGATAAAACTCACATAACATAACATTCACCATTTTAGAGTGAATAATCCAGGGGCATTTAGAACATTCGTAATATTATGCAACCACCAACTTTATCTAGTACCAAAACTTTAAAAAATTTGTTTTAACTGGAGTGTTGTATTACTTTCAGGTGTACAGCAAAGTGATTCAGTTGCACATACATATCTATTCTTTTTCGTATTCTTTTCCTTTATAGGCTATTATAAAGCACAGAGTATAATTTCCTAAGCTATACTGTAGGTCTTTGTTGAGTATCTATTTTATATATAGTAAAGTGTATATATGAGTCCCAGACTCCTATTTTTCCCTCCCTTCCCGCTGCTTTCCCTTTTGGTAACCATAAGACTGTTTTCTATGTCTGTGGGTCTATTTCTGTTTGGCATGTAAGTTGATTTGTATCATTTTTTTTAGATTCCACATATAAGTGATATTATATTTGTCTTTGTTTGGCTTGGTTCACATAGTATGATCATCTCCAGGTCCATCCATGTTGCTACAAATGACATTCATTCTTTTCATGGCTGATTAATTTTCCGTTGTGTACATGTACCGCATCTTCTTTATCCAGTCATCTGCCAGTGGACATTTAGATTGCTTCCATGTCTTGTCTATAGTAAATAGTGCTGCAACAAACATTGGGGTACGTGCATCTTTTCAAATTATGGCTTTCTCTGGAGAGATGCCCAGGAGTGGGATTGCTGGGATCGTATAGTAGGTCTATTTTTAGTTTTTTAAGGAACTTCCATACTGTTTTCCATAGTGGTTGTACCAATTTACATTCCCACCAGCAATGTAGGAGGGACCCTTTTTCTCCACAACATCTACGGCATTTGTTATTTGGCTTTTTGAGGATGGCCATGCTGACTGTGTAAGATAATACCTCACTGTCATTTTGATTTGCATTTCTCTAATTGTGATGTCAAGCGTCTTTTCAAGTGCCTCAAAACTTTTCTGTCATTCAGAGTACAACCTTGTACCCTGTATTAAGCTATTTCTCACCATTTCCGTCTCCTTCCAGCCCCTGGTAACCACGAGCTGTCTTCTGTCTCTATGGACTTAGCTCTCCTGAATGTTACCTATCCATGGACTCATACAATGTCGGCGTCTGGTTTCTTTCATTTAGTATATTTTTAAGATTCACTGACACTGTAGCATAGTCAGTGCTTTATTCTTTTTAGTGGCTAAATAATATTCTGTTGTATGGGTATACCAAAATTTGTTTATCTCTTCATCCATTAATGGACATTTGGACTCTTCCACATTTTGGCAGTTGTGAATAGTCAGTAGGAACACACATATACAATCCCAGTGACATTTTAAAGATGATTGTGAAAATGTATTTTTATGAGTTCTCTGCTGGGATGCAGCGGCAAGTCAGACTTTGTGAAATGTATCTCAGAGGTTAGTTTCTCAGTTTTAGTTACTGGTAAGCCAGGACATGGCATCAATAGGCAGAAAAGACTGAAGACTGGATAACCCCCATCCCGGGGAAATGGCTTCAGTTCAGCTCAAGAAGCCTGGGAGAGAGTGTCTGGTGGGGAACGTCCCGGTTGGAGTCAGGAGCAGAGCGATGCTTAAGTGGTGGCTCCGCCACGCCCAGGCTTTGCAGCAGCTGGGCGGTTCTCTGAACCTCAGCCTCCTCATTTCTGAAAAGGTGTGATGGTTGCTGCTCACCTTCCTCGCAGAGCTGTTAAAAGGCTGAGGAGCCGTCTGGAGTCGGGGTGCTCCAGCCAGAGTCAAGGTTCACACGCTCGTGCTATGACTCTTATTTCCCTGTTAGGAGGCCTGCAGGGTGACGCTGCTGACTCACCATCAGCACACTCTTGTGCCTGTCACCGTGCTTTACTCATAAGTAGTAGAGAATGGAGATCTTCAGAGGGCAGCTGGGTGGCCCACAGAACTGGAGAAATAAATAATCAGACTCAAAAGGGCAGGGGCCAGACAAGGGCCAGGGTCCAGACCTCAGAGGCTGGCTGCTGGGGTGGGTGAGTGGTGGTCATTTCCCTGTCCTTACGTCCCTCCATTCAAGGTCCCATATCCCAGGAGAGGGTCTGGCCTGATTGATGGGCCACTCGACTAGGGGAGGGAGAGAATCATTGACTGATGGTCCTTCAAGCCTGAACACTGGGGATAAGAGGTCATTCTCCAAATGGAAATGGGACAGCCATTAACAGAAGGAATAGGAGATGGATGCCGGGAGACCCTAAAGGCTCGAGTGTCCACTTTGTCAAAGAGAAAAAGTCTTTGAGCTGTTGATGCAGAAGCAAGCATAGCTGGGACTGCTGAGCAAAGGCTCTGGGCCATGCTAGAACACAGGCTGGGGGACTAGGGATTTAGGGTGAAGGCTTGGGCCTTGCACCTGTATCCCCCTGCAGGGTGCCTCCCTTCTGTACCATGTTCCATGCGTGAGGTCCAGCAGCTCAGTCTAAGAAGTGTGGACCAAACTACATCTGGCAACTAAAAATGTCCAGGCTCTAGGGAACCTGCAAAAAGAACTTTTCCAAAGCCAGCCAAGGTCTTCAATGTAGTAGGAAATTATTAATCACACCCTACGATTCTTCTTGATCTTCTTCTGTCTTTACACTTTAAAAATAAAGAAAAGTAAACCAGGGCCCACTTGGCCCTGCCTTTCTTTAATCATCTACGTCGGAAGTAGTTGGTAAACCCTGCTGTCCATGCCCTCAGTATAGGCTGCCCCGCTCCCTGGAAAAACAGGAATTTCTTATCAGATCAACAGGAAATTCTATTTTTACTTGATGTTAGAATTAGAAATACCACAAGGAGAGAGAGGCATTCCCATATCCAAGCTGGACACTAAGTTTATCCCCCTACTGAGATGCTCCCTCCTCTCAAACTTTGGCCCTGGGGTTCAGTCCCAGGGTTGGTTTCCTCTGAGGCTGGCCCCACATGACACAGATGGACAAAGAGCTATGACATGCCAGAGTTCCCGTCGTGGCTCAGCGGTTAACGAATCCGACTAGGAACCATGAGGTTGCGGGTTTGATCCCTGGCCTCGCTCAGTGGGTTAAGGATCCAGCGTTGCCGTGAGCTGTGGTGTAGGTTGCAGACGTGGCTCGGATCCCGCATTACTGTGGCTGTGGCGTAGGCCAGCAGCTACAGCTCCGATTAGACCCCTAGCCTGGGAACCTCCATATGCCACGAGTGCAGCCCTAGAAAAGGCAGAAAGACCAAAATAAAAAAAGAGCTGTGACATGCCAGCTTGGTTTTCTTTCTAACCCCAGGCAGCAGTGTTGCCAGGAGACCACCTGTGACTACAGCAAGGCGAGGCTCCAGGCACATCATGGTTGGGCCTAGAAAGGTGGTCCAGAGACATCCATTAAGTGACTCTGCAGCTAAGTGGCCCTGGCTAGGAGGGGCCCTTAAAACCAAAGGATCCATTTCTCAAAAGCAGTTAGGAGAATGGCAGTGATTTGCTACGAGGAGCCAGCCTCAGGCCTATCAGGAAAGGAAAGCTAAAGTTTACCGAGGCCTGACTGTGTGCTGAGGACTTATTAGTGGGACCAGGCCATTCAGTCTCTCCAGCAGCCATCAGTAAAATGTACCATCAGCATCTTCCTCCTTTTACAGAGGAGACAGCAGGAGCTCGCAGAGGTGGTCGGAGATTGGAAGTCAAGTCAGCTTGATTCCAGAACTCATGCTCTTTTCTCTTTACCAGCAATATTTCATTCAGTGTCTTGCTTCAGGTCAGAAGCTAGGCTAATGGAGTCAGTGGCCACCAGCGTAGCGCAGCCAGCTGGAAGCTCTCGAGAACACCTTTCTTCTGGAAGGAGCATCTCTCTGTTTAGCATGGCTTTACCTGTAGCACAAATAATTACCCCACTCAGAGAGCAGGAAGAAATTTCCTGAACACCGGGCTTGCTTGAACTTGAAAGTCATATTCCTTCTTGTAACCTGCTGATGTACCCTAAACCTTTTGTCTGGGGTTTCTGGAAATCAACACCTTCCTTGTTGCTGAGTGGTATTTTTGTCTTGTTCTGGTTTGGTGTTTTTGGTTTTGGTTTTTTGGTTTTTGTTCAGTGATGCAACTAAAAGAGTATTGCAAACACCCTGGACTTTAACCTGCCTCTGAAGTGGGGACCTTGAGATCATTCATTTTTCATCTCAGGGCCTCAGTTTCCTCATCTCTAGTAATTAGAGGCTTAACTCGACCTGTGCTCTCAGTACAGAGGCCACTAGTTGTAAATGGCTATTGAGCACTTGAACTCTGTTCCAAAATGGAGTATGCTTTAAATGTAAAATACATACTGGATTTCAAAGACCATTCCAAAGAAATGTGAACTTTCTCATTAGTAATAATTATATTGATTACACACTGAAACAATACATTTTTATTTGCCACAATGTATTCAAATATATTAAAATTAATTTTCCCTACTTGTTTCATTTTACTAATGTGGCAATTAGAACGTTTAAAATGTAGATGTTGTTTGTAATAAGTTTCTCATGGACAGGCTGGACTAGACTTTCTGGGTTCCTTTCCATTTTTGACCTGGTTAACTTGCCTGGGGTTAGATGGATGGGGGAGCTTCATGGAAGACTCCAGGTGGCTGCAGGGACCCTGTCCCTATCCAGGGCCATTTGCTCTAATGCCCATCACAGCTAGCCAAGGAGGCCCATGGCTGCTTGTGGCCTTGTGAACAACTTCTGTGGCGAACTGTTTGCTCTGAAAGGAGCTATACCAGGTGGTGGACTGTCCTCTCTGCCACCAGGATGCAGAAGAAGTCACCCATGCTCTGAGATCCTTCCTGCTCTAGGCTGACTGCTCCCTTAAGAATGCTGGACATGTGGCTGATGGCTGAAGGGCAGCCCCAACACGATGTCCAGGAGTGAGAGATGCTCTGCCGTGTTTTTATTTTTCCCCTCCCCTGCCACTTTTTAAATGGCACCTGCATAGGTATTGTAGTTTCCAAGGAATTGGTGCTTTTCATGCCAAGGCAGCCCAAGGGAAGGAGATCAAAAGTCAAAGAGGAATTAAGAGCATGTTCTGGACAGAAGCCCAGTGACCTGGTTAAAAGGCTGACAGCTCTTAGGATACTCAAGAATTGGGGTGTGATAAGAAAAACACAAGAAACAAATGCGTAAAAACAACCTCACACTGCTCATTGTAAGAGTACACTCTGTTTTCGAAGGCCAGGCACTTGGGTAGAGTCAGTTAAGAGCTGTGAGTGTTAGTCGAATAAATCCTAGTTAAAGGCAGGGCCTGGTAAAAGAGTTAAGCATAAACTCATACCCGTGGGCAGCTGGATGAGGAGCTAGGATGTGGGAGAAGTGAATCAAGAGTGGTTCAGTGCACACAGGCTGGCCTTTGCCCACCTGGTAAAAGTCTGGTTATTCCCATCAGAGATGGGATAAGCCCATGAGACTGCTGGTTGGTCATAACAGGTGCAGGGCACCATCGTGAAGGCTTCGGGGTACACAGGGGTACACAGCAAGACAGCCTAGAAGGAATTTTTATCTCATATTTTCATTCTAGAAGTGGGGAAACTGAGGTCTGTGAGCAGCAGGGGCTTACCCAAGATCACACAGCTAAGTAGCAGAGGACAGGGGCTAAGATATCAGACTCCAGTTGTTGGGTCCTTGGTCTCAAGGATCCTGCGAGCTGGTGCCGTGGAAGCAGCACTGGATTGGATGTTAGGGCAACTTGGCCCTAGACTTGCGTCACTGCTAATGCCGTGACTTTGGGCAAATCATTCCACTTCTTCTAAGCCGTGGTTTCCTCCTCTGTAAAGCAGGGAACGGGACTAGATGTCTCTTAGATCTCACGTTACAGAAGTCAGGCTGAGGTAGATTTAGCTGTGACAACGCACAGCCTCCCAATCTCAGGGGCTCAAGAGTGAAACTGTTTCTCAGCCCCACTCGACCGTGATGACCGTGAGCAGGTCAGCAAGGCCTCGGGTGGACGGAAGCTCCACCTTGACACGCGTTTCATGGGGAAGAAAATGTCGAAAGTGTGTACTGGCTGTTAAAGCTTCTGGCCCAAAGTGCCACAGGTTACTTTCCTTTACATTTGTTGGCCAAAGCAGGTCACCAGGCCATCCACTGTGTGCCCAGAAGAAGAGATATATTTGACAGCAGTCCTACCCCCCATTCAGTGCCTGTGTTGTGACAAAACAACAGAGAGCTATGTGGGGCAGTTACGATGGGACTGCCAGCCCCGAGTGGCCCCGATGGGGAAACTTTATGGAGGAGGCCGCGCTCCGAGAGCGGAGATAACAGAGGCTCTAGAAGGGGTGTGGGGGTGGAAGCAGGGGTGCGGCAGAGGATGAGAAGTGCTAACTCGATGGGAAACTGCCTAGATTGGCTGAAGCGTAGGTGCAGAGGAAAGGAATAATAAGAGAGCAATCCGACACCAGGCCATGCAAGGTTTTGAGTGCCAGGAGGAGAGGTGTGTGCCTTGTTTGCGAGGCTCCAACATTTCTCAGCAGGTGTGTGAACTGTTGAGTAGTGTGTGGATGGTAGGAGCAGCTCTAGAGAAGTAGGGGTAAGAATAGCACGCCGGTGGGGGTAGACCAGGTAGAGGCCACTTGGGGCTGGAGCGGGGAGGCCCTAAGGCCCTGAGGCCTTATTCTAGGGTAGGAGCAGCAGGGCCAGCAGGACACATGCAGTCCAGATCTTGGCACCTGAGACCTTGAGCTGTCCAGCCCGCATTCTCTGAACAGGTGCGGATGCCCACAGGGGCAGGCGCGGTTAGTTTGGGCGTTACCTGGAGCTGCCCCGAGAGGTTCAGTGTTCTAAGGGCACCTGGGGTTCTTCTCGGCAGGACAAAGGGGGTAACCCTGAGGACTTGTGGGGGGCTCCCTCCTGAACTCCAAGAGGAGAATCAGGCTGAGTGACAGGACACTCCTGCCTGGTCCGGAGTCATGGGCAAAGTCTAACACCGAACACAGCGGACCCCAGGCGTCGGCTGTCCTCTCTCACTCTGACTGGCTGTGTTGTGCACTTTTGTTCCATCTCCGCTTGCCGTTTCTCCAGTGGCTGCAATCCCATCGTCCAGAATTAATCTAGAAGAGATGTTGACGCGCCCTCGTGGCCCCTGCTGCTTACGATCCTCCAAGACTCTGAATATGATTATTTAAAGGAATAATGAAAAGCAAAACAGGAAATTCTTATCCATCTTGGCAGGAAATTCTTCAGTTGCATAGAAGGAACCGCTCTGGGGGTTTGTACCGTCCAGGAACCGTTTGGAAATGATTTATGGTCCAAGATGGCGCCAGGCCCTCCTCGACCCCCTGCGCTGGGAGAGGGAGGGGTGAGCCAGACCCTGGGAATCCGGACCCACATTATCTCGGAATGTGCATTTCTGTTGATAGCGTGTTCATTGTCTCTGCAAGTTAAGGCCCTGTTTTCGACTTGCCCTGGAGGGGGAGGTACCAAATTCAGGCCAAATAAAGATGTTCCAAGTTTGAAAAGTTTAATCCTTTTTTATGCATCATTTTATGTGGACTCCTAAGTAACAGGACTTAGGGGGAGAAGGTGGACAGCGATTGAGGACACATGAGCTCCCCACGTGACAGACTGTGTGTGACACGTTATCTTCTCTAATTACGGCTCTTATTTTCTTCATCTCCCAGAGGTAAAAACTGAGGCTCGCGGAAATGAAGCCACTGGTCTAAGTCTCCTGACTGGTAAAGGGTGGGACCAGGAGAAAGAACATTTTCAATAGACCTTGAATTACCGGAGGGCCCAGGCCAGGTCGGCTTTGCTCGCCAAATGTGTCCCCAGCGCCTGGCAGGATGCTTGGAACACAGTGGGTTCAGTCCTCCCCAAACATTTCTCAAATGAGAAAATTAAGGTGACTGGGGGGTGGGGAAGCTGATTATCAGAGGTTTGCTGTGGGTCCTTGTTCTCTTCCCGTGTGGTTTTTTTTTTTTTTTTGTCTTTTTGCCTTTTTCTGGGGCCACACCCGCGGCATGTGGAGGTTCCCAGGCTAGGGGTCTAATCGGAGCAGCAGCTGCCGGCCTATACCACAGCCACAGCAACGCGGGATCCGAGCCGCGTCTGCAACCTACACCACAGCTCACGGCAACGCCGGATCCTTAACCCACTGAGCGAGGCCAGGGATCAAACCCACAATCTCATGGTTCCTAGTTGGATTCGTTAACCATTGTGCCACGATGGGAACTCCGCCGTGAGGTCTTTTGGTATTTTCTCAGATACTTGAGGTCTTTTGGTTGTTTCTCAGATACACAGAGAAGACCGATCTCACTAAAATGTTGAAGGGTGGGTGGTAATTTCTACCGATAGCCAGTGTTGCGGGCTGGATCGTGTCCCCTTCAAATTCCTACAAAGTCCTGCCCTCCAGTATCTCAGAATGTGACTGTGGTTTGGAGGTTTTAAGGAGGTCATTACGGTAAAGGAGATTACTAATTCAGGATGACCGATGTCCTCATAAAAAGAGGAAGTCAGGACACAGACACGCGTAGAGGAAATATGTGAAGATACGTGAGGCCAAGGAGAGAGGTCTCAGAAGAAACTCATGTTCTGACCGCTTGATCTTGGATTGGTCACCTCCAAGACTGTGAAGAGAGACACTTCTATTGTTTAACCACCCAGTCTGTGGTGCTTTATCATGACAACCCAAGCAGGCCAATGCAGCTGGCCTCTGTGTGTCACCCCCAGTGGGCATCGTGTCCTCACAGCGACTCCCAGCAGATCCCTTACCGCACTTTGATCTCGGAGTCTGCATCAGGACAGGGTCGGTGCTGAAAGCCATCTGAAGTTCAGCTCAAGCTGAGGATCACGGGCAGACGATCTGTGTTTGAACCTGCCCTGTCCACAGGCCGCCCTCCCTCCCCCGTGGTCTTGACCATGCAATGCTTGCCGTTGGAGGATCCGGATTCCAGTCATCGGGCTGTCACCAACAAGCGGGCTCTTCCACTCTCTGAGCTGGTTTCTTCATCTGTCCTTGTCTGGCTGGCAAAGATCTTGCTCTTGACCGATTTTGAAAGGCCTCCATTTGAAGGGTGTGCGTCCTCCAGTTCGCCACCAACCGGCACCCCCGTTGTCGGGCACCTGTCTGCTTTACTCCCTTTCATCTGAATTTGAACCTCTTATGGATCCAGCAGCCGCCGTGGGGTTGAGGCTCACCCCAGACAGTTGAGTTCGGCTTGCCCTGTGCGGGGCCCCGTGCTCAGGAGGCTTCTCACAGCAAGGGTGGCTGTCTCCTCTGCGGCTCACGTTTGCTCCACGTGTCCTTCCAGCCTGCCTGTCTTCACGTCTCTGACTTACTTCAGATGCCTCCTCCGTGAACTCGAGACTGCTCACCCTTGATTCATACCTGCGTTAGACTGACTGGTTTTACGTTCTCCACAGGTCTGACTGGGTCAGCAATTCCATAATCACCCATCCATTTATTCATTCATCCCAGCAGATATTTACTCCTGGCTTTCCAGGGTGTCTTTTTAACTTACTGTCACCTCTGTGCCCCTAGCTTATTCAGAGTGTGGCTAAGAATTGGCAGACTGTTTTTGTCCATCCCTTCCAGTTGAATTAGGCTGGGGCTGGGAGGTAGGCATTGTAGACCCATTTTAAAGACAAGGGTATAGAGGCTTGGAGAGCTTAAATTACTTACCCAGAGTCCCATGGCTAATAGCAACAGAGCCAGTAGCTACTCCACTCCCATCTTTTCAGGATACCCTGTTTGCTACGAACTCCTGATATAATGTAAAGGGAAGAGGTTTGTCAGCTTTGCTGAATTTCTTGAAGTCTAAGAAGAGATGCACTAATAAGGAATTAAATGCCTAAACCCTGCCCCCGTGAAACCACTGTCAAAGGAAGTAGATCCAGGATGGGGGAGGCTGGGGGAGATGAAGTGTCAAAGAAGGATTTGAGGATGTGGGCTCTGCGGGGAGGTGGCCAGAGGGGAGCGGGAGAAGGGCAGGGGACAAGCCCGCCCACATGCCGCAGGCCTGCGTGCTTTCTGCCCATGCAGCACTTGAAGAATATTTTCATCCAAAGCAGAGGCCCAGCCTGGGACCTCGGGTAGAAGGAGCTTCATTTGCAAGGGGCTGAGGACTAACAGAGTGAAGGCTTGACCTTGAGTTGGAGGGCAGAGAACTAGAGGGTCAGTGACCAGAAGGTTCTCGGTAGCTAGAACGAGTTAACTAAGAGCTTGAATGAGAGATGGCGGGAGGCGGCAAGGCTCAGCCCTGCGCCGAGCTCTCTGAGCAGCTTAGAATGTCTTTCTGTAATTCGTAAACCCACATGTTCTTTGGGTACCAAGATACTTCTCAGTGGACTAGAAGTTGGTGTGTGTGGACTAGAAGTTGGTGTGTAGAAAGCCGCCCTCTCCAGATCAGCTTTCCTACGTCTCCCAGCATCCTGTCACTCCCCTTTCCATCCACACACTGTTCCCTTTGCGTTTGTAGGGTAACCACCTCGTTCCAGTTTGCTTGGGGCTTCACCACTTTTAATGCTGAAAGTCTCACATCCCAGGAAATTGCTCAGTTACGGGCAGATTGGGACGGGCAGATTGGGTCCCCCTCTTTGCCTCCGCTGACTCCATCCTACTCTCTGCACATGCTCATGACGCCGCTCTGTTAAACAGTTCTGCTTCCTTTTGAGCTCCTGTTCCATTCTTCTTCATCTGTGGATTGCTAAACCTCTTCTACACATGATCCATCATTTCACTCAGTCCCTGTCCCCTTCCAGATGACTCTTGGGCCCCCTCATCCCCCGTATCAAACGTCACCAGCCTTTGTTCTATCATGAGAGCTTTTCTACTGCATTTAGCATCACTGGGTCCTGACCTCACATTTTCTCCTTCTAGCTCTGCAGCTGCTGCTCAGAGTCTCAGGCCTAGGGAGCAAGTGCTTCCTCTGCCCTCTCTGCCTATTCAGCTCCCCCAGCCCTCCAGGCTCAGGTCTTGGTCCTGTGTTCTCCACGATCTTCCTGACAGAGTCAGGCAGGTGATGCCACCTGGCAGGCTGAGTGGGGATGGTGTGAGCCAGAGTCTGTGCTCCATCTGGAGAGGTATTCATTTTCACAGGTTTTCAAAAGAGGTGGCCACCCTTGGTTTGTGTGTTTTGGGAGTTCAGCTATCAAATGAAGTAAACTTGATCCAACGTGGGAATGGAATATTTCCACCCAAAGGCGTGGAAGTAAATATGGATATACCTTAGGCAAGAATTCAAGAGTTTGGGGGAGTAGCCCATCCTTGACTTGGCAGAAATGTTCTTGTCCTCACAGTGCCTGCAGGTAATCAGGTTCCTAGTCATGAGGCCCTCACAGCGCAGTCAGGACCTTGATGGGGACAGACAAGGATCAGCTAGTCCAGTCCTGGGAGCACTGCTAATGTGGAAAAAATGCTCCTATCTGATGGAAGTCTTTCTTCACTCATCAAAATCTTATTATTTTCTCCATTGCAATTAAGGGGTAGAGTCCAGCAATATCGTGAGTTGTCAGTAACTAATTATCAGAGAGATCCCAAGAAATTTCAGACATAAACAAGGTCAACAGTGTGAATGTTTAAGCTTTTTTAGTGTCCGGTGTCACAAGTCTAGAAAGGACTTTGAAGAGTAACTTGTCTATTCTTCTGGTCTCCAGTGGGTCTGTATGTGAATAACCTCAGATTTTCTATATTGTGATCCTTATTATTTCCCAAAGAGTTTGTGCACTTTGCTCCTTTAAAAAAAAATCCTTCATTCCTTTATTAAGCATTTTTTCTTTTTAAAAAAATTTACTGAATAGTTGATTTACAATATCGTGATAATTTTGCCTGTACAACAAAGTCATTCAGTTACACATATATATTCATTTTCATATTCTTTTCAATTATGGTTTATCACAGGATATTGAATATCCTGTGCTATATATATATATATATATATATAGTAGGACCTTGTTGTTTATTTATTAAAAAAAATTTTTAATAATGATTTTTATCTTTTCCATTATAGCTAGTTTATAGTGTTCTGTCAGTTTCTACTGTATAGCAAAGTAATCCAGTCACACACATATGCACACACACATATATGTGTATATACATACATTCTTTATTTCACATTATCCTCCATCATGTTCCATCACAAGTGACTAGATATGACCATCACAAGTTCCCAGAGCTATACAGCAGAAACTCATTGCTTATCCACTCCAAATGCAATAGTTTGTATCTATTAACCCCAGATTCCCAGTCCATCCCACTCTCTCCCCCTTGGCAAACCACAAGTCTGTTCTCTATCTCCATGAGTTTCTTTTCTGTGGAAAGATTCATTTGTGCCACATATTAGATTCCAGATATAAGTGAGGCCGTAAGGTATTTGTCTTTGTGGATTTACAATGTTCTATTTCTGCTGTACCGCAAAATGACCCAGTTTACACACACACACACACACACACGCGCGCGCGCGCATTCTTTTTTTTTGCTTTTTGCTTTTTAGGTCCACACCTGCAGCATATGGAGGTTTCCAGGCTAGGAGCTGAATCGGAACTTGTAGCTGCCAGCCTACACCACAGCCACAGCAACGCCAGATCCGAGCCACATCTGCAATCTACATCACAGCTCATGGCAACGCCAGATCCTTAACCCACTGAGCAAGGCCAGGGATTGAACCCACAACCCCATGGTTCCTAGTTGGATTCCTCTCCACTGAGCCACTACGGTAATGCCATACATTCTTTTTCTCATATTATCTTCCATCATGTTCTCTTTTTTTAATTATAGTATAGTCGATTTACAATGTTTCTTCAATTCCTGTTGTACAGCAAAGTGACCCAATCACATAAGTTCCCTGTGCTGTACAGCAGGAGCCCATTGCCCATCCATTTCAAATGTTATGGTTTGTATTCACCAACCCCGAACTCCCTGTCCATCCTGCTCCCTCCCCCTGGCAACTACAAGTCTGTTCCCCCTGTCTGTGATCTGTCTCTGTTTTGTGGAGAGGATCATCTGTGCGATATTTTAGATTCCACATATAAGTGATATCGTACATTATTTGTCTTTCCCTTTCTGACTTACTTCACTTAGTATGAGAATCTCTAGTTCCGTCCATGTTGCTGCAAATGGCATCATTTTATCTTTTTTATGGCTGAGTAGTATTCCGTTGTGTATATGTATCAAAAATTCTTAATCTATTCTTCTATCATGTTCTGTATTATTTTTAAAAGACTACATAGTTGGTTATAAAAGGTAGATGAAGGTGTATCTCTACCCTTGAAATTCTCCAGTTAGAGGGGGGAAGACAACACAGACATTAAGGGCGACAGCCCCTGGAAAGACATCCTGTTGCTATTCCTGCAACTTCATGGATGTCAACCTTGGGCAAGAAACTCTCACGTCTCGTCTTAGTCCGTGCAAGGCTGGAGGCTTCTCGGACTGCAGCCCTCAAGGGACTCCCATCACTGGGCCTGTGCCAATCTGTCCAGCACCAAATACCTACAGGTTTATTGTCCAGGCAGTTTGGGAGGAAACAACGGGAATAGGAAATGCAAGCCTGCCCACGGTAGCTTACATTCTGGTAAACAGACCAAATAAAGCCACATGAGACCCTTAATAAACAGCTCAGTCTTATGTTATTAGGTGCTAAATTTGTGAGTGCATCAAGTTTAGGAAAGGGAGATGTCCCCATGGACTTGTGACCAGGAGGGGAAAGAGGGGAGAATGGTGACAACCAGAGTGGGAATATTCTCGAGCTGCCCCCTGTGGGAGCTGTTGGCAGGCAACACCATGAGGAAAGGGTGCAGAGCTTTGCATTTTACACATGCCTCAAAGAAGGGTTCCACTCCCCACCCAGGGGATGGGCAGAGGTTCTGGTAATGGGCTTGGAGGCCTTGAGAGCTGATCAGTTCATAATATGCCAACATCGTCCTGAGTCTTCAAATTGCTCAGCTTGAAGTACTTTTTGCTTTCTCAGGCCGCACCCAAGGCATATGGAGGTTCTCAGGCTAGGGGGTCGAATCAGAGCTGTAGCTGCCATCTTGTGTCACAGCCACAGCAGTTCTGGATCCTTAACCCACAGAGCGAGGCCAGGGATTGAACCCATATCCTCATGGATACTGGTTGGATTTGTTTCCTCTGCGCCATGACAGAAACTCCTGTTTAAGCACTTTTCAGTGTTGCCTTTCCAAAGCTGGAATTGCTTAATAGAAAACAGGTTAGGGAGGAGTTCCCATCATGACTCAGCGGAAGTGAATGCGACTAGGAACCATGGGGTTGCGGGTTCAATCCCTGGCCTTGCTCAGTGGGTTAAGCATCTGGCGTTGCCGTGAGCTGTGGTGTAGGTGGCAGATGCGGCTCGGATATGGCGTTGCTGTGACTCTGGCATAGGCTGGCAGCTACAGCTCTGATTAGACCCCATCCTGGGAACCTCCATATGCCACGGGTGCGGCCCTAAAAAGGACAAGAGACAAAAAAAAAAAAAAAGTGAAAACAGGATAGGAAGGTTCTGGTAAGGTGTTTTGCAAAGTTGTTCTCAGATACATCCCAAAACTGTTGGGCCACTAGAGAAATAAGACAAAATAGCTATAAAGACACACACACAACATATACAAATGCTCATAGATGCGCTCTCTGTCTCTGTCTGTCTGTCTGTCTGTCTCTCTCTCTCTCTCTCTCTCTCACACACACACACACACACACTCTAAAGCCCTGTAGACGCTGCAGTGCTCTTAACATGTACTTTGGCAAAATTGCTGGATTAGGGCCAGAACCTACAATAAGCTGAATAACTTTTTGTGAGATCCGTATGGGCGGTGGGAAGAGCACTGGAAGAATTGTCTTACTTTTTAGCCTTGTTTGCTTAATTCTCACAGAGAAAGGCAACAAACCAAAATCGATCGTTTTCCTCACACCCCAATATGCCTTTTTTATTTCTCTGGTTTGAGACAAAGAGGTACATCTGGTTTTCAAGGGAAGGTTTATTTTTGCATTGGAAGAAAAACAAAGAGTTCATTTTTTCATAATTTTTAAGTGATTTTTATTTTTTTCTATTCTAGTTGGTTTACAGTGTTCTGTGAGTTAATTTTTTCACTTATCTGGAGAATTGCATTTCCTGAGCTGTAAAGGAAAAAAAAAAATTCTTTCCCTGCTCGTGACTTATCTCCTTTTCTCCCAACAATAAGTCATCTTGGGCTATTTATTTCTGTGCCTGGACCAAATGAGACCAGCAACGGAGGGAAATGATGGGCCATGATGATCTCAGAGCTTGGCCATGGTGGAAGGCCAGCCCTCGATAGTAGGACCAAAATGGGGTGCTGATAAGGGGGTACAGGGAAAAGGGAGACCAAGGACTCCCAAGATAAGCTGCAGCTGCAAAGATGACGTTGCAGACAGTTATTTAAATGATCACCTATTAAAATCTTTCTTTTCACAGCTCCAGTTTCCCCAACTCAGAACTCAAACAACCCTTTGTAATGCCCAGTAGTCATCAACTTTATTTTGTCTCAATAAGATGGGAAGGGAGGCAGAGGACCCAATCTCACCGACCCCAGAGTTCGTGCAAGATAGCACTTCCGTCCCTGCGTCGTACAGCTGTTGAGCTCCACGTGTGCAGAGAGGGCCTTGATAACCTTCCTTCTTTTTCATTCATAGGCTTTATTTGCAGAGTAGTGTTAATAAGTTCATGTCAAAACTGAGCAGAAAGTATGGAGATTTCTCATATGCCCCCTTACCCCCACATGCACAGGCTCCCCAGCTCTCAACATCCCGCCCCCACCCTCTCCCCGAGTGGTGCACCTGTTACAGTGCATGAGGCTACACCCATGCTTGATTATCCCTCAAATCCCGTTGTTTACATGAGGGCTCCCTCTCGGTATTGTACCTCGGGTTTTGACAAGTGTGTTTTGGTCCTGTGTTCTTTTCAGATGCGGTTCTGTGTGTACATGTTTGTAAGGCAGGGTGTTGTCATAACCAGATAGTGACTGCTGAAAGATACTGCACCCAGAAGCGGTTGGTTTGGACATGTGGCTGGCCAGGAACAATCGTAAGGGTACAGAACGCCACCAGTGGGTTTCTGGGGTTGGATGGACATGATCGTTTCCTAGGTCCTATTCAGCTCCAAGAGCCGCAGTTTATAACCGGGACCAGACACAATCAAGAATAGGCCTTTCAAAGGCATCTTCTAAAAGGGCTTCTGCTTACCCATCCTGCACGATCTGGACCACAGAGTCTTCTGCACATCGATTCACTGGGGTCCCTTGTGTGCAGCCTTCTATTTTTTTTTTTAAAGAATCTGAAGAGGATTCTTTTTTCTCAAGAATATTCAGTGATGATAAAATGAGAATATGGAATAAAACCAACAAGGTTTATTAAACTACTAACTACCTCTAGCATATCACTATATAACAAACCACATACAATGTACAGTATGACTCTGATATTAAACTTGATTCCTCTTCGCTGGGGAACTGGTGACATTTCAGTCTGGGATGTGTGTGTCACGTTTCGCCATTTCTGTGACTGGTCCCGGAAGGCGCGCCGGGTCTCACCCTGCTCCTCCCGTCCGTGTTCCAAGCAGCTGCTACCAGTCCATGGCTGCTTGCACGTGGACACCAGTTGTGGGGGGTCCTGATCTCCCCCAGATCTTTTGTTGCCCCAGTTCCTTGTCAGCCACTGCTCTTCTGGCATATCCTACGAGTCTATAGTTTTTAAAAAGAAATCTCATCCTTATCACCAGGGCTTTTATAGCAAATGTAGAAAAGTCTTTGTCTCCCTGTGCAGTGGGTCCAGACCTCTGCTAAGGGCAGCATCTTCACCAAGTCCATCCCTAAGAAAGCGTCATTCCCTCGAATGCTTACCTTTTGAAAAGCTGTAGCTGCAGCTGCAACCCAGGCAAGAATGTTCTCTCCATCTTCTGTGGACCCCGCCTCTCTCTGCGCTGTGGCACATCCCAGAACGGGAGAGATTTGCTCTAAGAAAAGAAGAAATTAGAGATTGAGAGTGATATGAAAAATGGTCTCATTCTGCAAAGAAGAAGAGTCCTATGGTCCTGCTCCTCATTTGTTAGTAGATGCAAACTTTTGCATTTGGAGCGGATAAGCAATGAGGTCCTGCTGTGTAGCACAGAGAATTATATCCGGTCACTTGTGATGGAACACGATGGAGGATCATGTGAGAGAAAGAATATACATATTTACGTATGATGGGGTCACTTTGTCGTAAGGCAGAAATTGACAGAACATTGTAAATCAACTATAATATAAAAAGTAAAAATCTTAAAAACATTGCTGAAGGAAAAAAAGAAAAACCCAACCCTTTGGCTGGAGCTGCCTGGGGTGTGACTTCAGAAGCCTTTTGCCTCTTCCCCTGTGTTGCACAGCTCCAGCTTCTCTTAGTAAATCAAAATTCCCTGCCAAGTAGGTTTGGTGCCACGTGGCACTCACTCTCTGGCAAGGCCCCTGCTCCTGTTTGCACGGTCATCTCACTAGTCCGTGTGAGGCCAGCCTCTGACTGGGATTTATCATTGAGCAGTTGACTGTTGGGTTGTGCCAACCAGGATTTATAGAGCACGTTCTATCTGCCAGAGCCTCTCTTTTAGTGCAGGTTGGGCTCCCCGGGAGGCAAACTCTGGGATGGCATTTAGGATGCACCCGGTTTACTAGAGGATGCTCTTGGGTGGAACATTCAGGAAGGGAAAGATGCAGGAGTGGGCGGCAGGAGCAGTTTGACAGCCGTGCAGTCAGGAGGGCTCGTGCAGAGCCCGTGCGGAGTTCTAGAGCTGAGACGGCACTTCAGAACTGTTCCAGGTGGGGCGAGGGGCCAGGCCTTTCAAGCCCCTCAGTGACCACTGCTGGCCCTGGGAAGCGGGTGTGCCAACCGGGGGAGGCAGATCTCTGTAGCTGAGGATAATTTCTGGGGACTGCTTGAAATTGAGGGCTGGCAATTGGTCGGACTACCTGCAGCTGCAGAAATAAGCACCCAAAGACAATATAGGTGACATAGCAAGGCCTCCACTGCACTGTGCTAAGCGCGTCTTATGCCCCAAGGGAGTTCTCTATCTGGGTGGTGAAATTCAACAAGTATGCAAACATCAGTGCAGATGGAGATCCCCAAACCCCCGGCATTTGCAGGTAGAGAGGGTACTGGTGGAGGTGGAAGCGTCCCATTTGCTCCGGGGGAGGATATCAGTTGGGTCTCGGAAAACCACGGCTTGCAGGTTGTGGTCCTTACGCAGTCCAGGCATACTGATGGAAATCCTGGGTGCCTAAAGTGGGGCTTCTTGTACACAGAGTGCTAGACCTGGATTCAGAACTAGACATTGAGTCAATCCCTGGGGCCAAGGAGTTGACGTCTGTCCAAGTACTGCAGCTCAGAGTCAGCTTGCTTATTTTCTCTTCATCTCAAGAAGTTCCAGGAAATGTCACTGCAAAGTTCAGGGCTGCTGTTATCTCAGGCCCCACTTCCTGTGGTCCCTGGATGTGCCAGGGTATCAAGAGGACAGGCTGCATCTGCTTTGAGGCCTGGACAGTTACTCTGCTCGGGACAAGAAGTACCAGCTGACTTCCTTGCAGCTGTATCTTTTCACGCCATGGCATATTCCTGAGGAGCAGAATTTTCTGGAATAAGGGGAATTGCCGTGTGCTGCCGAGAAGGCTGTGGTGGCGTTTAGGAAGCAGATAAGATCCAGGGGGGAAGCCTGTGCAGGAGCAGGTGGCTGCAGGGTGGTGTGTTCTAACACCCGCCCGACCCTGAATCTCCCGCCTTCTTCTTTGCTGGATTGACAGGGACTGCTTCCACTGGGCCATCCTGCTAGACTCATACCTGTGACCAGAGTCACAGAAGCAGCATCTGACCCCATGGTCACACATGCAGATGTTTGGTTCCTCAGATCAGCCAGTAGTGCCATGGCAAGACCAAGCGGGGGCGCAGGGCGGACATGGCCGTGTGTGTGTGTGTCTGTGTCTCTCATGCCCAGTCAGGGGAACCAATCCTCTGGCATCTTGGGGGCAGGAAAGAGAGCAGGAGAAAGAAAAGAGAGGAAATGGGCTGTTGAGAAAGGAGACCTGGGCAGGAGTCAGGTTCCCTTAGCGTTGTCATTATGCCATTTAGTCTGAGATGCTCTCAAAGGTGATTGAGGAGTTCCGCTTGTGGCTCAGGGGTTTAAGAATCTGATGTAGTTTCTGTGACATTGTGTGTTCAATCCCTAGCCTAGCCCAGTGGGTTAAGGATCCGGTGTTGCCACTGTTGTGGCATTTGTCATAGACGTGGCTTAGATCTGGCATTGCTGTGGCTGTGGTGTAGGCCTCAGCTGCAGCTCCAATCTGACCCCTAGCCTGGAAAGCTCCATATGCCGCAGGTGCAGCCCTAAAAAAAAAAAAAAAAAAAAAAGGTGAACCACATCCCAGTCCCATGCTGTTACGGGTTTGGGAAATAATGAGGGTCGTCTCCCTTCCACTCTGATTTGATGCTTTCTACTATCTTAGCTCTTTATCTTAAACAAGAATTCAGAAATGCTATTTACAACAAACACTGGCTAGCAGAAAAGGAGACATCACCGTGCGCAGTAGTGTGATTCTGAGACTGTGAGAATGAAGATAAACATTTGATCCTTGGGTTGTGTATTCAACATCCTGGAAGATCTGCTATGACCTATGACATCCCCAGGTGGGGACAGGCTGACATGCTGTCCCCCCAACTGTCCTCCCCAGTGGTCACACCTTGATTGTTCACAGCCCCTGTCAGCACTGGGAGGCCAGGCAGGGATGCAGGGCTGTGCATCTACCCAGTCGCCAGGGCCCTGGGCACGTTTCACATATTGAAGTGCAGCCAGCCTTGCTCTTCCCAGATCCTCCCACCTGCTTGTCCATTCTCCTTTCTCTGGGCCTTTTTGGGGCTTGACTGCTTTCCTCCCCCCCCCCCCACGTGTAGGATTCTCATCTCTTCCCTGAGCCATGCCTTGTAGCACATATGCCAATAAAACTCACATGTGCAGCATTTATGTTACTGGTGAACTTTCCCATCTGTTATCTCTTTGTGTTCTAACAATATCTGCAAAAAATTGAAGCGATCCCTACTTAAGGGAAAAAGAAACGTAGGCGTGGAGAGGCCACGTGGCTTATCCTGATGCTGGGGTGCTGACAGCTGATGCCCCTGGCCTGGCACTTTCCACCTCGTCTCTGCATAAGGATGTGCTTTCCTGTGGACCTGCCCTCGGGTCCTAGTTGCACTCTTAGTGCTGTTTCCTGGGGAGGGGTTGGGGGAAACTCCCCTCATGAAAATCCAAGGGAGGAAATGGATACTGTTTTAACATTTTCTTATATTACAGCCTAAGTGTTCTAAGTGCACACATTTGTGCCCTCTGGATTCTTAGAAAGGGAGTATGACTTTGAAAATTCCCCAGTCTTCTTTCTCTCTGGAAAGCCCTGCCATCCCCTCTCTTCCTCACTTATCCAGCAGGACCCACTGCAGGCAGGGTATCCTCCCAACACACACCCACACACCCTCCACGACACCAGTGGCTGCAGCCTGGGTCCCCTCTCCCTATCTCAGCAAGGCTCTGGCACCCTGGATAGGAGGCATCCAGCTGTTGACAGAACCGTCACTAGTATAGCCGCCTCTTCATCTGAGCTCACAATTAAGGCCTCTGGCCCCTTGAGCCTAAAAAGGAAACTGTGAAGTCAGGAAGCTTTGGTGTGAGCTGCTGGGTCTGTCTCTGGCAAGACCCATTTCAGACTCTCCCATGAGTATGTTTGGTCTAAAATCACGTCCTGAACCTGGCCGCAAGGGAGTCTGAGAATTGCAGTTTTTCTGTTTCTAACCCGTGCACTGTTTAGCTCTAGGCAGACAATGCGAAGTCAATCACCACTGTCTATATTATTGCAGAAAGAAGACAGGTCCTATCAGTGTTTGACTCCATTAGTGCAAAGCTCTCCAGTTTAAAAAGTGATATTAAAGATCTTGCTCAGGGATAGACTATGACTCAGACACTTAAAGGACTTTGTGCAAATCATCTGCACCTTCAGCTTCTGGTGACCTTGGTTTCTAAGAAAGCAGGAACTCAACCTCCTGGAAGCCTTGCTCTCCTTTACACTTACTCAGCGGACTACACCGTTGGAAGAACCTGGCGGGCGTTCTGGTCGTGACAGTCTAGGTGATCCTGGGTAATAAGTAGCCCATGATTCTCAGTGGCTTGAGATGAAGATGACTGGAGTTTATGTCTCGTTTGCGGTGCCTGTCCCATGCAGACTGGTAAGGGACTGTGGTGTGACCAGGGGTTGGGGCTCAGCTAGGCTCCCTGGAGCAGTTCCTGGCCAGGCAAGAGAAGCAGAACGTGGCAAACTGCCAGCCAGGGACTTGGTGACTGCCACTATATGTCACCGGCCAAAGCAAGGGACACGGCTCATCGGCCTTTAGGGAGGGAGAAAGGCCAGCCCCTCCCTGCGCCAGAAGGACCCGAGAAGCAGGGTGTGGGGAGCAGCCGGCATGACTCCAGCTGCGATCCTGTTCTCTGTTACCGTTTTGCTTTTCCTCCAGGCACTGAAAATTTCAACTTTAAAAAGATACTGATACTTTTTTTTTTTTTTTACTTGAAATGGCCTGTGAAAAACGAGCACAGTCCCCAGGGGCAAAATCCTCATCATGCTTTTCCTCAAATACATCCGCGGTTCTGAGTCCCTCATGATTTTGTGGGCCGGGAATGGTGCATGTTTACTTTTGCACACAAATCCTGTCTTCCTTGGATTAGAGGAGGCGGACGAAGGGTGCAAGAGGCAGACCCTGAAAGGTTTCGGGTTCAGCTCAAGTGCCCCACCCCAGGCTTTCTCTGACCACCTTCTCCTCAGTGGGAAGCCATTTCTGACTCTCATGGGCCCCCACTCTGCCTGTGCTCCCCCGTTCTGGGACCTGTCCCAGTCCCTCATTATATAATCCGAGTTTACATAAATGTCTCACTTCTGCAACTGGGCCCTTTGAGAGCTGGAACTTGATTGGATCCATCAAGAATCGTCCCTCCTGCACAGACGGCATTTATTATTTTTGAATGGCCCAGTGAATGTGTGACTCTCAGGGCCTTTTCTGCAGGAGATTCTCAGTATCTTCTGAGTGAAAGGATGGATGGACAGATGGATGGACAGACAAATTAAAGACTAGAAGATTGAATATGTATAGAGTCTAGTTAACTTCTCACAGGGAAAACATCTCTCTCCCCGAGATGGCTCCGCTATTTCTGACACAATTCGACATGTAAATGTGGGCTCTTGGAAGAGGCGACAAATTGGGGGTGGGGTGACTTGACCTTTAACCACTCTGCAAGCTGAGGCCGGGCCCGCTCTGGCAGCAGTGTCCCCTGTACAAGCCTAGGCTTTGGTCATGGTTTTGCCCTTGAGCGGAGGGGCAGGCTCTCTGGGGACGGTGGTGTAGGGTGTTGCCCTTCCTGTCTGACCGTTTCTGGGGGGCGGGGGGAAGGAGCAACAGGCCAGCGGGGTCTCTAGGGATTCTTGCTGGCGAGACTGCCACGGCTGTGTCTCTGCTTTCCACACCAAGTGTTTTCCAGGTGGAGGCATGAGATCTCCTCAGGCTCCTAGAGCCCACGGGCGGTCAGCAGGTGGAAGCAGCAAGGGCAGAGGGGCAGCCCCGGAGGACGTGTTCCTCAGCTGCCCCTCGGCCACAGGGAGCAGCCTCAAGCACCATTTCCCCTTTCAAGGGAGGTGGGAAAGCTGCCGGCAGGGAGCCCGTGCCTCCCAGCTCTCCCTGGGGGGCATCCTTGAGGGAGGGGAGGGGAGAGAGGCGGGGAGAAGAAGGGCAGGGAGGTGGCAGGTGTGGCCAAGAGGGGCTGGGGTGAGCACACCCACACCCCCCTTTCATCTGAAAGACAGAAAGGTCCCCTTCCTCTGCTTCAGCTCAAATAAAGGCACGGAGCTGAAGAATGGTCCCTCTGCCGGGCTTGGCACTTGCATTAGCGGACACTGGACCTCTCCGCCTTGGTCTTTCTTGGGCCTCATTTCATAAGAGAAGTATGTAGATGCAGAAGGAAGTCCAGGAGCTGGGGACCATCTTCACTCCAGGGTGGTTCCACCAGGGCAGCCCCGGGGGGGGGGGGGGGTCACGGGCCTGGAGAGGCCACAGGCCAATGGGGTGCTGTTTGTGGGATGCTGGCTAGAGGCAGCCCCAGTCCTGGGCCAGAGGTGCCCAAGGAAGAACCCAGCTCCTCTCCCTCACCCTCCCACGGAATGATGCCCTGCGGCCACGCAGGTACCAAAGGATAAATGTGCTACATTAACGTGAATACTAACGACAAATGCACTGCAGTTGTAAGCACATCATAGATACATAGGACATTCTCTATATAGTCTGAACATAGGTACAAAATAAGTTACACTTGTTTCCCATCACGGTAGGGGCAGAGCATACAAAGTGACTGGTTCATTGGCCACAAAGTAAGCCAAGGGAGAGAGCATGAGGGAGGCTGAGGGGCACTGAGAATGGTGGGGACTTGCCAAGGACACTGCAGAGTCGTGGGGGTCCTGAAGGGGACGTGACCTCAGACCTCTCAAGTCGGCCTTCTGAGAATCCGCAGGTGGTCCCCCTTGGTAACAGTTGGTGGTGGCTTGTGAGCTGAGATGATTCAGGCTGGTGGGTGGGAGGCGGAGCAGAGACAGAGGCCAACAGCACCCAGCAGCCCAGCCCACTCTCCCGCTGGCGCTGTTGGACTGCTGCGAGTTGAGGGATGTGGTAGTGGGAGGTGGGGGGCGCGTTGCCACAAGGCACGGTTTGCTTCTGTGATGTGACAGATGGCCAGACTGATGGCCCGGCACGTGCTGGCTGGCCCTCCTCCCTCGCCGTCTGCTCTGGGGGGCCGTTGGGGGGGTCTGTGTGCTCAGCTTGTTCTCCCTGGCTTGTCATCAGTCAGCAGTGCTGGACTCCCACAGGACCTCCCGGCAGGAGGAAGAAGCGGCGGGCCTGGCTCTGTCATGTGTGACTCTGTGACCCTAAACTCAGTCTCGGGCCCCTCTCTGCGGATCTGAGGGACACACACACACACACACCCTAGGAGTATGATCAGGGCCCCACGGGATACTGTGCACAAAGCCCCTGACACACCCCAGGCATCGGAAGAAGCTGGATAAATGCGAGTCAAGTACAAGCAGCCAAACATCCGAGGCCAGGTGGGAGAAACAGGAAAACTCATACAAATCTGTGGAATAAAACACCTTGACTGGCTATGAGAGCAGAGGATGACAGGGCAGTTTCTTTGCTGAATTTCCTGCCGGGTTTTTCCTCTTCTCTCTCTGGTTCAGGGATTCTTTGAAATGAAGGGCAAGCAGGTTTCAAAGCCAGGTTGGCCGAGGCAGTCAGAGTCTAAGCCCGGGGAAGGACGGGGCTCAGGGCCTGGTCCCCCAAGGGTGCTTCCTTTCGGTGGCCACTCCCTGCAGCAGCCCCCCTCCCCCCACAGCTCCTGGCCCTGGAGCAGATTTCATATTAGGAAGCCAAAGAGCAGAGAGCAAGCGCAGAAATAAAAATGAATTGCCTATGTGGTGAAAAGCCTCTTCCATCTGCTCCAAGTCCAGGGAATGTGGAGCTGGGTGGACCATCTGTGGCCCAGTGAACTGCCTTGGAGGGAAAAGGCGGGTCTCTGGGCAGTGGAATATGGAATATGGGAGGGAATGAGGGCTGGAGACCTAGGCTTGACACCCCGGGACCCTGGGAGTGCCCCCGGGCTTCAACAAATGCTGAGAATTTGGAGATGTGCCCACTTAAAGATCACCTGGAAACCTGGGGACCATTGTCCCCTCTTATCTGCAGTGCCCTTCTCAACATCTGTGTGTGTGTGTGTGTGTGTGTGTGTGTGTGTGTGTGTGTGTGTGTGTGTGATTGCCTCTCACAGCTGTCTGCTCCGGAGCTCCCTGCCTCCCGTCACTCTGCAGCTTTCCTCTTGGATGGGGGTATGAGGTGGGCAGGCAGCTCGTTGGGCAGCTCGTGCCCTTCCAGCTTGACCTTGATGAGGTGGTTGGCCAGGGCGAACTCCTCGTCATCCAGCATGCCATCTTTGTCAATGTCGGCCAGCTTCCAGATCTTGCCCAGCACGCTATTGGGCAGCTTGGAGCGTACCATCTCCTTCTTGGCATTGGCGCCCGTGATCTTGCCATCCACCGGCGACAGGGTGTAGAAGATCTCGTCGTACATGGGCTTGTCCCTGGCCACCACCCACTCCGCATCATCGATGCCCTCCCCGGCCCCCTCCCCGTAGCCGTGCCCGAAGGGGCCATGCAGGCTGCCCTCAAACGCGCCACCCTTCACTATCTGGATGGGCCGCTGCGTCTCCTCCTGGCGCACCAGCTGCATGAGCTGGGCGATGTCATGGGCCAGCATGTCATCCACCACCTCCAGCAGCTTGCTTTTCAGTGGCTGGAATTTGCTGAAGTCCTGGGCTTGCAGCTGGTCCTGGGAAGAGGGAGAGAGGGGAGGTGTGAGGGCAGCAGACAGTGGAAGGAGAGGGCCCCTTTAACGAATGTGGGACTGTTCACAGCTCTTTGGCCTGGAGGCTAAGCTGATGCATATCACAAAATAATGAAAGACAGCAGAAGAGGAGAAAAAGGCATATTGGCTCTTGGTGGAATTTTTCAGGAGAGAGTAGACATTTGCAGGGGTTGGAAAAGGAGGGAAACTCAGCAATTATTGCTTTGATCCATTTGGATTCCCTTTAGTGTTCTAGAAAGTAAATATAGACAGTCCACCAGAGCCGAGGGCTCCGCATCCATGGGTACAGAGGGCCGGCTTTTTTCTATATAGGGAACTTGAGCATCTGTGGATTTTGGTGTCTGTGGAGGGTCCTGGAATCAATCCCCAAGGGATGACGATAACTACATTTCTCTAAGTTAGTTTTGGCTAATGAATGGTGGTTCTTGCATGCTGTACCCCTCTGAGTCTGAGTCACATGTGTCTCCCCTTTAATAAGGGTTATACCTGAAAACACCGGAAATGCTTTCAGCACATTAATGATCTCCCTGTGCTTCCTGTGCTCTTCTGTGAGCAGGAAACCATATTCTGCCACCCTTTCGGGAAGGAGAAGCGGAGGCACAGGCAACTGAAAACCAATTGTAGCAGAAGCCAAAGGTCACTCCCAAGCCAGTGGGTCTCTATCGGGACGCTCATGAGGATTGTCTGGATTTCCACTTTCAGCTTCTCCCCGAGGATTCTGACACGGTAGGCGCGGGCAGGCAGGCAGGTTTTGTAAAAGTCCCCTTCCTTGCCTTGCCTCTGTGACCCCCACACAACACAGTGAAAGAAATATGTTCTGCTTTGCATGTCTCTGCTATTTTGGAAGATCCCGAGTCTCCCAGCTTCTCCTTGGCCTCAATAACGACAAGATAAGCTTCCCGGTCTCGCCCTGGCTCTTGCCACAGCAGCCTCAGGAGGCCAATGCACAGGGGACTGTCTCAGGACAAACACACTGAGCTCACTGCAGAAAAATTCAGAAAACACCACGGCTACATTTCAAGACCAAGTGTGACCTGGGCATTCTGACCTCCCTTCTGGGGTGGGACTGGAGCAGGGATGCTGAGGGAGGGAGACGAGCCTTTTCTCCTGCCCTCGGGCACAACCTCCCAAGGCCCGCCTGTCTCTCCCAGCCTGTCCACTTCTAGGTGTGTTTGGTGGGCTCTCAGCTAGGGGTCCCAGTATCTTCCAGGGGGCACGGTGGGTGCTCCCATCAGCCCACACATCTGCCCACACGGGACATCCATTTACATGCTGATGCAGCATCATCCCCAGCTGAACCCGACATCTGACGGGCAAACAAGCCAGAAGGGGAAACCATTGATGTTGCCAGAGAATTTCTCACATTAAAAAGTCACGTTGTCCCCTTCAAATGTCACTGACCCCAAAGGTTTGCTTACAGATCATTAGATACCCAATGGAAAGAGAAACTGAAAGTTGAAACCCAAATTACATGAAAGCAATTCTGAAATATGTGACTGGCTCCTTCTAGGTAGTCATAGGAATGAATGGTACATGAACATACATATTTTGGAGGTCTCTTTTTTTCTTTTATTTTACTAGACAGGAAATTAAAAATGCTGATTTGTGACTATATTGATGATCTGAGGTCCTAATAGCAACAAGGGTAAAATCAATATTGCTATTACATCTATTGCTATTTTTCTTAATTCCCTCATTCTCAAAAACTTTTTTTATTTTTAAACAATTATAGAATCATGAGAAATTGCAAACATTGTGTAGAGAGGTAATTGCCTTGTGTTCATCACCTTCTGGTGACAATTTACCTAACTTGCTACTTCATTTTAAGAGCATAGTCTGTGCTGGCCATGCTAAGTGCCTTGCAAATATAATCTGATGTATGCTCACAATATCATATAAGGTGCTGTTTTTGTAGCCTCAATAAGTAGAAGAAGAGATAGAGGCTCGGAGAGGATCCAGTCAATGTGGTATAGTCTTTCGCTTAGACCCCGGATAGCTCCTGGGGTTTCTATTTGCAGCCTAAGTAAACACTACACTCAGAAAACCGTAGGCATGAGTTTCTTTTCTGTGGAAAGATTCATTTGTGTCATATATTAGATTCCAGATATAAGCGATATCATACAGTATTTGTCTTTCTCTTTCTGACTTACTTCACTTAGCATGAGAGTCTCTAGTTCCATCCATGTTGATGTAAATGGCATTGTTTTGTTCTTTTTTATGGCTGAGCAGTACTTGGAGAATAGACTTGTGGTTGCCAGGGGGAGGTGAGAGGGAGTGGGATGGATGGGGAGTCTGGGGTTAATAGATGCAAACTGTGCATTTGGAGTGGATAAGCAGTGAGCTTCCGCTGTAGAGCACAGGGAACTATATCCAGTCACTTGTGATGGAACATGATGGAAGGTAGTGTGAGAAAAAGAATGTATGTGTATATGTGTGTGTGTGTGTGTGTGTGTGTGTGTGTGTGAATGGGTCACTTTGCTGTACAGTAGACGTTGACAGAACACTGTAAATCAGCTATAATGGAAAAAACAAAAATCATAAATAAAAGAAAACATCTGTAACTAAAAAGAAAAGAAAATCGTAGGCAGGTTAATTACCTTTGTAAAACTCAGTTTGCTTACCTCTATAAGGAGAATAAAATGCCTCCCACAGAGCACTGTTTTGGGGAATAACATAAACTGTGTGATGGACCCTGACCCAAGAGAGGGGCCCATGGTGCACCCCCAAGATGGCAAGCTCCTGTGCCAACTTCTGCGGCCCCACGGCTTCTATCCCAAACTGCTCCCAACTGGGAGCTCAGAGATAAACTTAAGCGATGAAGGACCAAGAGAATGTTTGTCAGGTGACTTGTCCTGTTTCACACGACACAGTAGGGACTGCAAACTTTTGGTGGCCAGGACTGGGGAAGGCCGTAAACAGGAGGTGTCAGACCCCTGAACATCCTCCAGCACCACTGCTGACTGAGAGCACTGGGGCTTCACGTTTCTTCCTGAGCCCAGATATGGCACCTGCTGGGTGAGTGTCGGTCCAGCAGGAAGGGCAGACCCAGGGCCACCTGCCCGCCTGCCCATTTGGGGTTGCGTTTCCACCTGGGCCACCCAAGGGTGGCTCCTCCAAGCTCCGGCTGCTCAGCCGGCTTGCAAGGGACAGCGGCCCTTTCCTGGGGTCCCAGACCCTGATACCTGCATTCTCTTCAGGTTGGGGAAGTCCCCAGGTGAGATCTGGTGCTCCCGCTCGATCCGGCCATAAATCTCGGCCAGGTTGTTCACCAGCTCCTTCTTCTTATTGTCCTTTCCGAACACGGAGGGCATCTCCTTCTTCAGAGTGCTGATGATGTAGGCATGGACCTGAATTACAGGCCAGAGAGAAACCTTCTGATCAAGACCTCACTTCTTTCCTTCCGTCCACGGTGGCTCTCACGCCATCTCCTCCCATAACGAGATCCCCCGTCTCACCCCAGCTCTTCCCTCCTCCTCCGCCTCCTACTCCTGAAATAATTTCTGTCTCCACCCACTTTCTCTCCCATTGCTCGCCGCACTGAGCGGTGTTGCTAGATCTGGGGGAAAGGTGAGACTGGGGGGAGGTTCAGGTCAAGGCAGGAACGGTAATTCTGGCGAGGACGTAAAAGAGGAAAGACGATAACAACAGCTAGCATGTGCCGAGCACTTCTGAGGCCGCCGGGCACCGTGACGAGGGCTTTTCCGTTCTTTATTCTACTTTATCTTCTAACCCTTTCATTTAACGGATGTGGCAACAGGCAGAGAGTAACGAAGGGCCTTCCTAGGCTTGGGATCACACGGTAAACTGCAGAGCCGACCCCAGTCTGGCCATCTGACGCCAGGGCCTACGACTGTAACCGCCACACTGCCCTACCCGTTGGCTGCCAGGGTTGTGCTCATGATGCAGTAGCTATGGGACATCCTTTCATGGGCAGATGGCACCTCAGGGTGGCAGGGGGCAACCCTCAGCTCTCGCGGTTGGTCCCCCGCCCCAAACCACTGTCGCCACCCAAGCTGCCCAGCCCCGGCCTCACCCCCGCGGCCTCACCTTGGCCAGCCTGGCTCTCTTGATAAGGTCGTTCAGCTTGCGCAGGGCGGCGTTCCGGGGCAGGCTCTGGATGTCTCTGAACAGGTCCTGCTCCTCGGCCTCGAAGAGCTTCCGGTTGTCTGGGATGAGGAGGGGCTGGGACCAGAAGGAGCCGATGTAGACCCGGATCACCTCCGGGGTGTTGACGATCTTCCCCAGGGACCACATGAGGGCCCCGTACACCCGCATCAGCTGCTGCGTCTCGATCTGGTCGGCCTTGTTCAGCACCACCCGCATCTTGTCCTCGTGGTTCTTCAGGGCCTTGATGACCTCCGAGAACTCGTCGGAGATGTCCAGCTTATGGGCGTCGAAGAGCAGGATGATGCGATCCACCCGCTCGGCAAACCACTCCAGGACGGCCGCAAAGTCGTACCCTGTAGGCGGAGCAGAGTCAGGGAGCAGAGCCCTGGGGGCACAGGGGAGGGGTCTGGGGAGAGGCGGGCAGTGCAGTAGGAGTAACGTGTCTCGCAAGTCAAATCTGGCTTCAAATCTAGCCCCTACATGTTTTCACTCTCTGGCCTTGAGCCAGCGACCAAGTTCTCTGAGTCAGTATTCCTTTTTTTTTTTTTTCATCTATAAATGAGCATACTAACATTATCTAGTTAATAGAATTTTAAGGACTAAAGACGTTTGGAGCCAGCACCTTGCATCTGCTTAGTAAATGCTAATTATTAACATCATTATCCCCATAAAGCACAGCCACCGTCCAGCTCTCTATCCTTGTTTACTGTATTTAGCAGCCAGGGACCCTGCTAGAAAAGACACTCTGGACCCATATTTTGAATAAGGACTCAGAAATTCTTAACGAGGCCTGAAAACCATGAAATAGCAAAGTATAAGACACTGATGATGGTTCAGACCATGCCTGAAACTGGTCTGGAAGAAATGTGAGACTTTTGACGCCTGACTTGTTCTCATGCCTGCTCTCGAGCTCACTTATTTCCTTACTTGTCGGCTGCAGCCCCCCCTCCCAGTTCCCAGCTCTTAAAACCACAAGGGGTTTCTTCCTTAGCATGTGACAGACCTCTGGCTGCCGCACCTTGGTTATTTGGTACCGAGCCGCTTCAGATCAGGCTGGTTCCAGGATCCCCATGGGACCTGATTTGCTCAACCCCAAGTAGCAGTGGTCTGGGAGGGACTAGAGGGGAAGGTCAGGCTAACTGTCTGCACGTTCAGTGTCATATTCACTGACTCTTAAGAGCTGGAAGCAGCTTTACCTCCTTGTGTCTCAGTCTGCTCTTCATTAAAACAGAGGGCAGGCAGTATATGGGGACGAGAGGCTCAGAGAGGTAAAGTGACTTGCTTGGGGGAACACAGCCCAGAAGCAGCAGCTCTGGGATGGAGATGGAGGGGAGGGGTCAGGCCTTCTGCCACTCCCTGGTGTCACACCTTGGGCTCTGGTGGGATCAATGATCCTGGCTCCCAACACCACAAGGGTTTCAGGGCCAGAGGCCCTGGGGCCCCAGAGCTCATCGCCACTGCTGAGTGGGAGACTGAGCCATCAGGAACAAGCCAGCAGTTCCTGCCCTGCCTCACAGAGGAAGATTAGAGACCAGGCAGGTCACTGCGCAGCTGCCTTGTAACTGAGTCAGACTGAAGCAGCCTGCTTGCCTGCAGCAGTGATCTTCAACTTGAACGCGCAGTAGAACCCCCAGAGGGCCTGTTAAAACCCAGAAGGCTGGGACTACCTCAGAGCTTCTGATTCAGTTCATGTCAAGACCCCACCCCATTTCACCCTCAAAACACCCTCTGAGGCAGGCACAGTGGGAAGTGATATTCTCAGTTTCCGGAGGAGAAACCTGAGGTTCAGAGACGAGGGGGGCCAGGACTGGACCTGGCCATGGGGCCCTGGGCACCCCGCAAAGACCATGCAGGCAGTGGTCCTACACCTGGCATCTCCCCTGGCCCCTCCCCAAGCACAGGCCCAGCCAGCAGCTCCCTCAGAGTGCAGGAGGCCCCTGAGCTCCCACTTGATATGGGCTGCAGCCTGCACCAACTCCCTCCCCCACTCCCTCCCCAGGGGGCTGCAGGCTATTTTTAATCTCCCTCAGCACAGCCAGGTGCAAGGCAGCGCTCAGGTCCCAAAGGCAGCCCCTCAGAGCTGCAGCGGGACGGGTCCAGAGGGCTCAGAAAATCGGGTCAGCCAGACTCCCCTGCCCACACCCCTCAAGTTGGGTCCTGGCCTCGCTCGTCTGACGCCTGGAACCCGCAAGTTTGCATCCACGGTAGCAGGGGAGGGCAGCAAGGCCCAGAGGCCAATGGCCATGTGCTGAGGCCTGTCCCCAAATCTAGCGTGATGAGGTTTTGGCTGCGGTGGTGGGGCCGCGGGGAGGCAACCGCAAAGAGCACGCCCCTGCGCCCTCCTTCCCTGCTGGACAGCTGGGCCCGCACTGCTCAGCACAGCTCGCCGGCTGGTGAGGCGGCTGGTGGCACCGAGTGACAGGGAAGTGGAGGCTCAGAGCAGGTGGAAGGTGCCCAGGGCCAAGTGGGGGGTGGGGTGGGGGGAAGGGGCGGGGCTGGGACTAGAAGGCAGGTTTTCCCACGCCACCCCCAGCCCTCCAGCTACCCCTCCGCAGACTGAGGAAAGCCGGGGGGGGGGGGGGGGGCGTCAAATCTTTAGAGAAGAGGCTCCGGCCTCCCGGGCGCTCCCCAGTCCCTTTCGAGGGGAACCTCAGCGGTAAAGGCTTGGAGGGGGTGGAGCAAGTGCCAGCAACCTGGCCAGCCCCTCGCTGGGGGCGGCGCGGGAGGGTGACAGTACCGGGGTCGGCCCCTGCCTGTTCCTGGCCCCAAGGCTGGATCCGGTGCCCCTCCGCAGAGGCCCGCCTCTGCTCACCCAGGGGTGCGCCGTTCCCCCACGGCGCAGGGAGCTGGGCGGGCCCGGGGCCGCTCATCCTCCTCTGCTTCCCCTGTGCCCGCGCGTGGTAGGTGCTGCACCAGAATGTGCTGAACAGAACTGAAATGGGAGCCTTGTTCTGCCTCTTACATCCGGGGGACGGTGAGCAGGTCATCTCTGGGCCTTAGTTTTCTGGTCTCTGAACTGGAGCCCACCTGCCAGAGGGTGGCTGCGAGGGTCCAACCAAAGGAGAGGGTGCAGGGGAGACTGTCTGTCTGGGACCCGGGCTGCTCCTGTGGCTCTGCCCCCTTACAAAGAGCTCCTTCCACGCGCCGGTTTCATGACGTGGGTGTGTTTTGAAGGGGTCGCGCGAGGCGCGCCGGCTGGGGCAGGCCCACCGCCAGTTTCTGCTCGGCTGTTAATTTGCTGTGTGTCCTTGGACAAGTAGCCTCCCTTCTCTGGTTCTTGGTCGCTGCCTATTAACCCAGGGGGTTGGACTGGTAGATCTCTGAGTTTTCTTTGTGAGTTCGCCATTCCCTGCTGCTCGCACCGGAGGTGTCAGGGTGGAGCGTACAGCAGGATGGATGGAGATTAGACACGAGGACGCTCTTACAGGACAGAGGGAGGGCTGGCTGGGGGTTGCTGCCTTCAAAGCTCTGGGTGCCCATGTGGAGCCTGAGGACAGGCAGGCGGTTTGGGGGAACCCTTCCTAGGATCTCAGAAGCACGGCCGCCGCCTTCTATTCACCCTTCCACTTCCACAAATTTCGCCTGCTCTGCTGGCTGTCGAATTACCAACTCAGTGATGCCCGAAGCTTTCTCCCCAGGTGTGGCTGCGAGGAAATGAGAATCAAGCAATGACTCCACGAGCTTCCTCTGGAGCTCAGTCTCCCTGCTCCTGGCTATTCAGAGCCTAGCAGCCTCCAGGCCGCGTACTTAATTATTTCCATGCACTGGGCTTATGCACGTCTAGAAATGGGAACATCTGAAAGGCACGGACTGGACGTATTAGGAAAACGGAACAGGATGGCTCTCTCGTTGGTTTTCTGTGTGGCCGCGGACAAGTCTGAACCTCAGATTTCTCAGCTGTAAGATGGGGACTGATGCAGTGCAACCACGGCAACAAGATAGCGGAAGGAAGGCCCAGACTCAGTCTGGAGGCTCTGCCCTGATGTCTCGGGTCCCAGGCCCCCTTTCCCCTGCTGGTTTCAGGAAGGGCTCTGAGGCCCACAACCGGAGCTTGTGAGCTCCTGCAGCAGCCCAAGGGCTTATGAGAGAGGGTCTGGTGGGTGGCGGGAGATTCAAGCTCCAGGAGACGGATGGCGAGGCTGGCCTTCCCGGAATTACTAGGATGACAGCAAGTCTGGCATCTCCGAGAGATCTGGTCTGTCCACGCCAGGAGCAGAGACTGGGCCGCCTGCAGGGATCTGGGGCCCTTCCCACTGTTCCTGAGCTCCAGAGGGCTGGGAGCCGAGTGTTTCCAAGTAATGCCAGGCAGGAGGAAATCAACGCGACAAACACAATAAGTGCTGCAGCCCCTTAGTCATCGTCCCCTGGCTTCCTTTGCGGCCTGAAACGTGGTGCAAGGGTGCTGACAAAGCAGTGTGTTTCTTAGTATTTTCAGCCACAGGATCTTGCTGAAGCCACCTAGCTCTCTACGTGCCAGGGCGTAACCGGGCGCACACCTCTTCCAGGGAAGGAAAGCTGTAGATGGCACTTTGCCCTCATTCTTCTTCTCTGACTTCTTCCCAGGAGGCCATGGTGACGTGCTGAGAAGCCACTGAACGGGGGAACAGGAGACCAGACTTCCCATCCCAGTTTTAGGACCTGGCCAAGTTTATACCTGCTCTGGCCCTGCTGAGCTCGCCTGGACAGGACAGGCTCTGCCGGGAGTGATGCGAGCAACCCGCCAAGGGGCTTGCTTTCCTGGGGCGGGGGTGGGGGGGCTGTGGGGACTTCTCGCCAACAAGTGGACAGGAAGTGTGGTTCCCAAGAGCGAGGACACTCAGGCTTCCGGAGCCCTCCCACTTCTGCTGCATCCTTGCTTCTTCCCAGTACTGAATCCTGGGCTGGACACATCCTGTCACTTCCAGGAACTGCCTCCCTGCCCCAGCGCATCTGCATGCAGAGACGTGTGGGTCTGAGACTTCCCGGACCCGGGTTCCCGGATGTCCCCTGCTTCCCCTCTCCCCACAGGACACACACAGCCCCCCAAGGCGCGAGGTCCACACCCTGAGCAGGGACCACCCTTTGTCCATCTCTGGCCTGGGGAGCCCTTGGGAGCAGCTGGCTTTCCAGAGCATGGCACGCTGGGGCCTCAGCCCAGAGGGGGCCCTGTGAGGATGCGAGAACAGTGCCCTGTTTTTCTGGTGAGATGCCACCCTGTGCCTGGCATGAGGTTCAGTGAACAGATGGTGGGCTGGACTGCAGGGCTGACACGTCCCTCAGCCAGACCCTTCTATAGGGCTGTCCATGGGGCCCTGCCCAGCCATGGCCTGCAGGAAGGCAAGAAACGCCATATCGGCGCTATGGCCAAACCCAGAGTTCTAAGAGCCCCAGGCAAGAAGTCATATGGAGTGTGTTTGGTTCTGTGCACACAGTCGTATGTGTGTCGGAGGGGGAGGTGGCTGGAGGGAGATGTGATGTGTGTAGATGAGGGGCTCTGTGTGTGTAGCTATAAACTGAGCTACCAGGTTCCATGGCCGGTTGTGAAGGATGCGGAGGTGGTATTCATACTGAAACTTCTCATTTGGGGCACCCCTGATATCTGAGGATGTCTGATCACTGCCCCCCATTTTCCCGGTCTGTGTGGAGTGCTGAGGTCAGCACTGCCCCAGCTGATACAGCAGGGCTGGCGGCCCAGCTCTCAGCTCTTTTTATCTCGGGCTACGCTGGCCAGCAACTGCATTTATAGTCTAGACTCAGGAGGGCAGAGAACTCACCGGGCTGCACAGACACACACTTCTCTTAGAGGTGGGGCAGGACCGGGTGCTTAGTCAGTGAAGGGATAGGAAGGGAAGGTGAGAAAATCAAGCCCCCAGTTTGCCATAGAGCAACCACTGGGGTCCAAAGCTAAAAGGCAGAGGAGAAAGGTAAAGGGAGTAGGAAAAGAATGGAAAGGAACAGAAGCTGAGGAAGGCATGAGTCCCTAGAAGCGGGGCTGCCATATACAGCTGCACAGGCCATGCACTGCACAATTGCTAGGAAAGCCATTCGTGTAGATGGTGTGGGGTTCTATACTGGGGAGTCCCTGGGTGGCAAATAAAGAAGAAAGAAGGGAGCTCCCTATGATCTAGACCCAGAGCTGATGTCTGTGTTTCCATCTCCATCTGTGAACTTCGTGAGGTCCTATAATGGGTCTCACTGCACCTTGTTATACACAGGGACACTAAGGCTCACAGAGAAAAAAAATGTGACCTGTTGAGACCCACTGGTTCTAAAACCTACGCTCTGAACTCCTAGTCCAGTGCCCTTGAAAACCTGAAGGCTGGAATGTTCTCTAGACCCACCTGTCCAGAGAATACTGCAGTGGCCTCGCAGGGACACGTGCCACCTACGCACTGGAAGTTCAGGCTGAGAACTCTGGCTCTCCCGAGTCTTCCTCGGGGAGATGTGGGCTGTCTGACACAGATCTTTAGGCCTAAATGCAGGATGCGCCTAGAGGAAGCCAGAAGTGCTGAGGCAGGGACCGCTTAGGAGAGAAGTATTTAGGGAAACAAATAGACGCAAGACAGAGAGCCGCCCAAGCTGTGCCACCCCCAACCCCCTGCATGGGGCCCTGAACACGGCGCCAGGGTGCTTATAAAGGGCAGGTGGGAGTGAGAGGGAGTGAGGGAGGGAGTGAGACGCTCCCCTTCCCCGCCCCAAGGCCAAGGGTTCTATGCCCCCTCACCCCTGCACCACCATGGACGCGCCTCACCCTGAGGCACGTGCGGGAGAAATGCAGATAGTCACCTAAGGTCAGTTCAGGGGACAGTTCCGGCTGAACTCCTGCCAGTACAAAGCCTGCCCCTCCCGGAAGCTGGCCTCTGAGTGCTCATTTGGCTCCAGCCCAGCTCCCAGCTCCAGCACTGGGGTGGGTGTGGCTTCGTCAGCTTCGCTTACCAGAAATACAGCACGTGGCACAGAGAATATAGGGGGTGAATATTTGCAAACGATGCGACAGCCAAGGGCTTCATCTCCAAAAATACGACAGCCCATACAACTCAGCAACAAAAAACAAACAATGCAATCAAAAAATGGGCAGAAGACCTAAAGAGATGCTTCTCAAAGGAAGACATACAGATGGCCGGTAGGCACATGAAAGGATGGTCAGCATCACTGTTAGAGAAATACCAATCAAAATGACAATGAGGTACCACCTCACAAGGGTCAGAACGGCCATCACTAATAAGTTGATAGATAACAAATGCTGGAGAGGGTTCCCATTTCTCCACACCCTCTAATGTAAGTTAGTACAACCGCTATGGAAAACAGTACGGAGGTTCCTCAGAAAATTAGAGTTACCATATGATCCAGCAATCTTATTTCTGAGCTTATATCTGGACAAAACAATAGTTCAAAGGGATTTGCGCACCCCTATGTTCATAGCTGCAATATTCACAACAGCCACGACTTGGAAACAACCTAAATGTCCACTGACAGATGAATGGATTAAGAAGATGTGGTACATATATACAATGGAATACTACTCAGCCATATAAAAGAATGAAATAATGCCATTTGCAGCAACATGGATGCAACTAGAGATTCTCACACTAATTAGTGTAAGTCAGAAAAAGAAAGACAAATATCATGTGATATCACTTATATGTGGACTCTAAAGGGCACGAATGAACCTATCTACAAAACAGGAACAGACAGAGAGAGAGACTTGTGGTTGCCAAGGAGGAGGTAGGAGGGAGTGGGAAGAACTGGGAGTTTGGGGTTGGTAGATTCCAACTATTGCATTGAGAATGGATGGGTAACGAGGTCCTACTGTACAGTGCGGGGAACTCTGTTCAGCTACAGATGCTCCAGCTGTGGTCTCCTGGGATAAACCATAATGGAAAGGACTATTTTTAAAAAAATGAATGTATACCTAAGTCACTCTGCTGTACAACAGAAATTAGAGCCACTTGGTAAATCAACTACCCTTTAATAAAAACAATTAAAAATCAAGTTAAAAGGTAAGAAATGTATTATCAGGCACCCATGGAAAGACAAATATTCAAAGATGAATCTAAACCGAAAGGTGAGTGGCTTTGTGGGATATAAATAAGAAAGTTTTGCCAACCAACCAACCAACCGAACAACCCAGCCCAGCCCAGAGAGGACACAGCATCTTATGGCAGGAAAGGCTGGGGGAGGGGAGCCAGGAGCTGTAGGTCCAAGCTTTTCACAGTATCTGTCCAGCGTTCTAGAGCTAGAGAAAAAACAGTGATGAGGGAGGTGACGCTGACGCTCTGTAACACCTCGTGTTTACTGGGCATTTGCTATGTGCCAGGCGGGAGGCTTTTTACCTGCGTTATTTCTTGCAATCCCCAAAGAACCCTAGAAGGTAGATAGAATTCTAACCCCTCCTCTAGAGATGAACCTTCCAGGAAACGTTAGAGGCTGGTGGTCTGGCCCCAGAGTTCTGTCTCCTAACCACCAAGCCGGCGGCCTCCCGTAATGAGCAATTCCCCCTCCTCTGTCTGGAACGAGTGGTTTTCAAGCGCTTTCACACACCCGGCCCCCGACTCTCGCGGCCCCGGAGCACACTGTCATCCTCAACGTGGTCGGCTGCAGTCCTTGGCATTCGTTTGCCTCCCCTGCAGAACTGCGAGCTCCCGGGGCAGGGGCTGCAGGGACTTGAGAAGCAAGCCAGGGTCTAGCCCACGAATAAACCCAGTGAGGTCAGTAAGGCAGACACCGATGTCTCCATTTTGCAGATGACAAGACTGGGGCCAGCTGTCTCCTGAGCTACAGCGGACCTGAACTCATTCACTGGCCCTTGTCTAGAAGGACCGCTGCCCCCGCCCCCCGCCCCCAGCACACAAGGCAGCACTGGCTCGTCAAGAGGAAGCAAGGCCCGGGGAGCCTCTCTCCTGGTGTGGAGGAAGCCAGAGAACATTCTAGAAAGAACAGAGCCACAGCCAACCCTACCGGGTGCCTTGCTTACCTCGGCTGATCCTCTGCTTCTCCCCAGAGAGGATCCCGGGCGTGTCGATGACGCTGATGCTCTCCAGCACGGGGTTGGGCAGCTGGGCGCACACGAACCTGCGCGGCGGAGGGAGACCCGCAGTGAGCCGCCCTGTCCTTGCCTCTCGGGGACCCTTGTTTCAGCCCCACGCCCACTCTCTCCTGCCCTACAGTGGAGGTTCCGAAGCCCGGCCACCTTCCGAGGCACACTCCTGGCCCTGAGCAGGACTCAGCCCCAGCGGTGGGCCCAGGATCTGTACTCGGAGGAAGCTCCTGGGCTGACCCATGGCAGTGGTGGGCTCTCGATCCCTGCCCCCAAGGAGCACAGTCTGGTGGAAGAGTGGAGGTGTGCACAAGGATGACTGTGACATGAGGTGCGATGGGACAGCACCCCAAAGGGGGGTCAAGGAAGGGCTCGGGAGACCCAGCGTGGAGGGAAGGCTTCCTGGTGCTGGCTTCCTGGAGGAGGAGGCACCGGTGCTGGCCTCGAAGAACAGACCACACCACCCAGGAACGTTTAGCTGGGCTTCTAAAAGGCTGTCCAAATACCACACATTGCTATTGGGAGAGCAGTCAAGCCTTATCCAAGGAAATATTTCCAGTGATACAGTCCCAAAGTCTCAAAATACAGACTGGTAAAGCTTAGCTAGATCCTTCTTACTTCACATCTTCTCTCTCACTTGCCATTTTTGGTGGAAGCTGAGGTGTCTTATCACTGTGGGTACATTTCATGGTCATGTGGTCTCTGGGGACAGACAGGGAAGGGAGCCTCTGCTGCCCAGTGAGGTGGCTGCAGGGATGCAGGTTAGGGGAGGAGGCCAAGGATGCTTGGGAGAGAGGGTTGGGGAAGCTTCTCAGAGGAGGCAGAACATGAACTGAGACCCCCAAAACATGACAAGCATTGTCAGGCAGACAGCGGTGTGGGCAGGAAGCCAAGGCGCGCGTGTGTGTGTGTGTTGGGGGGGGGGGTTATGTGAAGATAACAGACATGCACAGAGGAAAGATAGCCATGTGAAGTGGAGACGGGTTGGAATTATGCTGCCACAAGCCAAACAACACCTGGCGTGACCAGAGGCTGGAAGCAACAAGGAAGGACGTTCTTCCAGAGGCTTTGGAGGGAGCCTGGCCCTGCCAACACCTTGCTTTTGGACTTCTGGCTTTCAGAACCCTGAGTCAATAGTTATTTTAAACTCCCCCCACCCCCAGCTCATGGTAATTAGTTTTGGCAGCCTCGGGAAACTAACAGAAGCAGGTGTAATGTGGCACAGAAGTGAGAGAGAGGCAGAGAGAGAGAGAGAGAGAGAGGAAACAGGCACCATTCTAGAAGGGTACAAGTTACTGAGGCAAGAACCGGAGGCCGGAGTAGCCAGAGGTGTGGCTGGACATGGAGGCAGGGACCAGATCACAGGGGCCTTGAAAGCCGCCTTAGGAAACATGGCTTTGACACTGTGGACTATAGAAATCCATTGGAACATTTTAAGCAGAAGAGTGACACGATCTGATACGACGGTTGTCAGCATGTTCAGTTCAGTTCAACAAATATTTATGAAACATCTGCTGTGTTTCTGGCACTGTGCTGGGTCATAAGGACAGAAAAAAAACATGACACAGCCCAAGGTCTCCTTTATGCCTGGGGCCCGGCCACATTTTGGCCCTTAGGTTCGAAGACACACCCCAGTGTTCTAGGGTAAATTCCACATTTTGCTGAGGCCAGCTCGAGTGGGGCTTCCGTCATGTGATGACCAGGAGGTCACGTACAAGGGGCTGATGTCTGGGGCCGGGGCTGGGCGCATGGAGTGAGAAGGGTAGGTGGCTGAGGATGACACCAGGTCATAGGAGCCCGGGGACAGGGGGACTGGAGGAGACAGGAGAGGACCTGCTAGGGAGGCAGGAGGAGGGTCAGGGAGCTGATGGCAAGAGCTCATGGCCAGGAGTTCCCGCTGTGTCTCAGTGGTGACAAACCCAACTTGTACCACGAGGCTGAAGGCTCATCGCAGATGCTCCTGAGATCTGGCATGGCCATGGCTGTGGTGTAAGCCGGCATCTGCAGCTCTGATTCAGCCCCTAGCCTGGGAACTTCCATATGCTGTGGGTACGGCCCGAAAATAAATAAGTTAAATAAATACATACATACATACTCATGCCTGATCACAAAGAGGTCATGGGTGACTGCGCAGGCAGCTGTGACAGGGTGAGGCCACATTCCACAGGTTGGGGGACAGGAAGAAGTGAGCAGGTGAAGCCGGAGCGAGAGGAAAGCGGGGGGTAAGAACTAGAGGGGCCTGTTGTAGGGTTTTCAAGAGGAGATCGATCTGTGCATGTGGAGAAGGAGTCAAATTGTTAGAAAGAGCAGGAAGAACTGCCGGGCAGTCCGTGCGGAGATGGCCCCGCAGAGCAGGAGGGAGGGGCAGACCTGAGGGGGACGGGACTCGGCTCTCTGCAGGCTCAGCCGAGGCGGGACACGTGCGAAGGAACGCCACTCGGGGACAGATTATAGCAAGCCATGGGGAATCGGGGATCGGTGGATTCGGCTTCGGGAAGCAGGTCGTCTGCTGAGAGAGGGGGCTGAGGGGTCTAGCAAGGCGTGGAGCACTCAGAGCAGGGGACAGGAGAGGTGGAGGAATGTGAAATAGGACCCCCGGGCGCCACTGAGATGGGAAGCAGGGGGCGTCGGGGCTGCAAGGAAGCTGGTGGCCTGTGGAAGGGGGCCCCCCCCACCCCTGCTCCTTGTTATTCCTCCAGTGGATGTGCCTGGCCGATCCCCAGCCAGCAGTTAACTGTGCTGCAGAGAAGCAATGCCTCCTGTGCCGTCTCTGTCCACACACACACACACACACACAAACACACAGAGTTTCCTCTGCCTGGAATGTCTTTTTTAACCCTTTCAGTGCAGTTTCCCTCGTCATTGAACATCTGTGTCAAATGCCAACTTTCCCGCAAGGTCCTCTTGCCTTGGAGGCGGACATTGCTGTTGTCCTCTTTTACAGATGGGAAAAGTAAGACTTCGAGCGGTGAGATCATTTGTCTGAGGACCATGGTGCTGTTTGGTAGGATCTGAACCCAAGTCAGTCTGAAGCCGAAGCCCATAGTTTTTATCTTTACTCTAAATGCCTTCAGTTACAGAAACTAGTTTTAGAGTATTTAGATGCAATACATATGCAAAATTAAGGTGTGGATCTATGTAAGAGGCGTGATCAGAGGTCGGCCTGCATTCTGGTTAAACGGAATAATGGGAAGGACCGGGTCAGCTTGCCAAGAAGTCTCTATAGCTTCTTCCACTCCAGCTGACCCAGTGACCCTGGTGTCTGCAGACTGACTGATCCCAGGCGGGGTGGCCTGTCCAAGGTCACACGGTGGGTGCGCCTCAGAGGAGGATCAGCGCTTCAAGGCAGGGCTTCTGTCTGAAGTCCAGGGTTCCTGCCACCAAGTGAGAACAACGTCCAGGGGCAGAGAGGAACCTTCCTCTGCCTCCTTCCAGGCGGATGCGAAGCCCTTCCATAGTATAGGCGAGAGCTGGGGACTGCACACAGCAGCCCTCTCTGCTTTCACTGGAGGGAGGTGCAGATTAGGGAGCTGCGATTTAACTAGCTGGACCCTTCCCTGCTCCTGGATCAGGAGACATAAGCCCAGTGTCTGCGGCTCTCACATCCCTAATCAACGGTGATTTCATCCCCAGCAATCAAGAGAGATTCTGGGTCTGCAAAGGCACAGAGTCTCCCAAGAGCCTGCCCTGCCCTTTCGTGTGTCTCATACTGCAAGAAAAGTGAGCCCCCGAGGCATGCGTGTTCCCTCTGCACTCACCTGTTCAGGAAGGCGTTGCCAAAGGCGTTCAGCTTCCGGAAGGGTTTCTTAGGGTCCACCACCAGGGCGTTCCCGGGAATGATGCCCTCTACCTCCCCCTGCATCACCGCGATGAAGGAGTCCGTGGTCGGCTCGGGCCCGATCCTCATGCCTGGGAAGTCCTGCTCCAGCAGGTACCTGGCAGAAGGGAACACGGTCAGAAGGCAGGGGTTCTGTTTGCAGATCTGCACCTTGTGCCTACTGCGCAGCAGACGCTGGGGTGAGTCGTGGCCCAGGGGCAGGGCCTCTGCAAGGAGGTTTCAGGGCAGGGAGATATTCTCACGGACAGGGAATCCAAAGACCTTTGTGGAGGAGGTGAGATTTCAGGTTGAACTTAAAATATCAAATCTGTCCTTCTTGGTTCTCACCTTTTTCCCTCCCTGAAGCAGTAGCGGGGGAGAAAAAAGCAAGGTTTGGGCTCAGAAGTAAGGCAAGGCTTGAAACTGACAAACTGATTCCTACACGGACTATTGCAGACTTCACAGGGGAAGGTATCTGCTGAAGTACCCGCACACTGGCCTGGTTAGAATTAGATTACACGCAGGCTCTGCTGGCTGTCCAGAGGTCATGACTTATTTATCTGCTTGGTCAGTCATTTAATGTCAGATTAGCTCGTATGTGATACCAACAGTGTGACGGGGACCCTTGGAAAAGTGGATCTCCATCCCATCCTAGACTTTTGGTCCCACCCTCTAGCACAGGTACCAACCAGGTGTGGCCAGAGGGGGTGGGTGCCTCTCGTGACTCTTCTCCAAGTGTGGGCAGTGAGAGCCTAAGGCCACCGCCCCTCCCCGCATCCCCCTTTGGAACACAGAATGAGCTGGAGAATGAAGGGAACAACCTGGAAAGGGCAAGTGGGCCCTCTGGAAGGAGCTCAGAACAGCTTTAAGTCCAAACAGATGCACTGTGGGCCGAGGACCCCAGAACCGCCGTGGGCTGAGACCGGCCAGAGGAGAGTCCCAGGGGCCATGATGAGCAAGGAGCCAAGGGGGAGCCCTCACTGCGTGCCGAGAGCCTCCTTCTCAACCTTGAGGGCCCGTGTTCGCACTCAGAGAAAAGTCAAGGAGCCCCAGGAGAAGGGCAGGCAAGTCAGAGACCGCTGGCTGGGAAGGGAAGCCGGGGCCTCCTGGTCCAGTGGTCCTAGGCCCACTGCCTGTGGGGTTGACAGCCTGCTCTAGACCCTCTCATTAAGCCGATAACACCACTGCCACTCAACAGCCAGACGTCACACTACTAACTTCGAGGACGTTATCTCCTTCCGGCTTCACTGCAGCCCTACAGTTAAGTACAGCTGGGGTCTCCCCACCCTCAGGTTCCACATTCTGGGATGCAGCCAGCCACGGGGCATCCGGGTAGAATTCTGCCGGTGGTCGAATCCACGGATATAAAACCTGTGGATCCGGAGGGCCGACTGGACTGTGCCATTTTCTATAAGGGACTTGAGCATCTGCCAGGGCAACAGGGCCCTGGACCAACTCCCCGCAGATACCGAGGGACGGCTGTGCCGAGGAAACCGAGGCTGTGAAGGGTTAGGTGGCTTCCTTTAAGCTGAACAGCTAGCAGAGGAGCTGGAATCCAAACCCCATCAGCCAAACACTAAATCCTTCACTTGCTCTTCATCTGTTTTCTTTCCCAAGGAAATCACTGTCAGAGAGCTGATCAAGGCCCTGCAGGAGGGCAGGACTGTGTCTCCCGGGGCCCAAGCTCTCTGCCCACCCTGTGTCACCCCAAGGTGGGCCTACTCTGCCCAGCGGGGTGACAGCCAGGGAGACCTGCTGGGCTGATATCCTTAGTGTTCTGAGCTGTTAGTTTACTCTGAGGTTCCAGGGCAGTTCAAGTCGGTTGCCTAGGGCTCCCTCCCCAAGGAGCTGGGGGGAGGAGCTGCGGGGGGGGGTGGGGCGGGGGTGGCACTGCCAGGGGCCACCCCACCTGCACTGGCGGTTTTAAGTTGCTTTGGGAAGCCGCTCATCTCCCTCAGGATACCAGCCCAACCGTCTGGGTGTGAAGATGGGATTTCCTCCCGTCAGAGAATCATTTGGAAAGCTGGGTTGTAACGGGAACAAATGAGCAGGCCGCACACTTGGCCAGCTCTCCTTGCTTTCTCAAAGGTGCCTCTCCTTCAAGGCCTCGGGGGAGAGGCAGGGAACCTCAGGGCCCGGGGCCTGCAGACCGGGTTTTTCTAACCTTGAGGGGTATTGCCCCTCCGAAGGTTCTCGGCCTCTGCAAACCTCAGATCTCTTCTGTAACATGGGAGATCATTGTTCCAATTTATGCAGCACCTGGGGTGTGCCAGGCACTGTTCTGGACTTTCCATGGATTATCCCGTTTCGTCTCACATTTCCTCTGATGTCAGATGGGCCTCATAGGAAAACCCACCTCGCCTGGTGTTCTGAGGTTAAATACCTGAAGTACTTAAACCAGCACCTGGCACCTAGATTGCCGTCCCATTTTCAAGAGAAGACAAAGGTTAACCAATCCACTACAGGTTATGCAATCAGTAAACAGCAGAGTTACGATTTGAACCTGACACGGGATGTGAGCATTCACGGCCCTAACCACTACCTTCACTGTCCCCCTTCCTGCCTGACCAGGAAATGCGACAGAGCTGAACACCCCTTGGGACAGGAAGGTGTGAGACAGGAAGGCCACAGGGGAATATGGTTTGGCAGGAGGCCGCCGGAGGCCAGACCTTGGGGGAGAGGTTAGGCTTTAGGACCCACAAACCCAGGAACTACTCATCTCCATAAACATCCGCCCTTGGCGCTCACAGCGCGGCCTCAGTGAGTGCGACGAGGCTACAGAAGCTGTTGCCAGCTGATGCCGTTGTGACCAGAGCAGGCATCCAGACCCACTGGCTCTAAGAGGACACTCTTGGGACTTGACACAGCTTGCTGAGAATCAACACGGCCATCTGGAAACCCCATCCATTTTTGGCCTCGGGCAGGGAGCACCTGTCCAGTGGGTGCTGGGGTGAGATGTCCGAAGCTGAGCCCCATGGGGACTGTGACAGGTGAATCCTAAGGCAGGAGGAGGAGAGCGGATATCATGAAAGGCTTCAGGGACATCTGAATTGGACAGGAGTGGAGAGAAACAGTCAGAGGCAGCTGGGAAATGCTCAGCTGAACAGGGTCAAGCAGCAGCGACGAGGCACCTCCCTGATGTAGGCGTCCTCGATCTCATCCCTGTGAGACCAGCAGGGCGAACAAAGGCTGAGGCTTCCCAGCGGGGCGGGGCCGCTTCCTGGGATTTTTCCGGAGCCACTGTCAGAAAGGGCCTGGAGGCTGGGCCTGCCATCCTGCCCCCTCGACTAAAGCCACGTGACCCTAGATTTGCTGACCACACACGGGTCTGGAGAAACACAGAGTCCGGTGGAGCCGACGGCAGTTCAAGGGATGCAGTCAGGCCACGCAGGGAACCAGGGCTGGGTGAATTCTCAGGGACGTCTGGGTTCCCTGAGTGCCCGCGGAACAAAGCCACCACTGTGTCTTGAAGGGAAACCCATGGAGGGAGCTCATGGCTGCTTCTCTATGGGGGGTGACACAGACCGCCTCTGTTGCCAGGCAGACATTCCCACAGCAGTGCAAAAAAAAAAAAAAAAGAGAGAGAGAAAAAGAAAAAGTTAATTCGAACCCGGGTGGGAGCAGCTGAGATAGGGAAGCACAAGAATAAGGAGAGAGGGCAGGCGAGGCACCTTTCCCCGAATGAGGGCACTTAACGCTGGGGCACGGCTGAATGATTTCAGTTTTGCATGTGAGCAAATGGAGACGGAGGAGGTTGCCTGGTTCAGAGCCGGAGACAAACAGTGAGAGTCCCAAAGAGCTGAAAAGGTTTGGGTGCTGGTGCCCCTCACACCACTGCTGTGCCATCCAATGCAAAATAAATACGAAACCGGAAAATGGGTGTAAGGAAGCCCAGTGCAATTCTGATTTTTCCCACGAGGACTGCTTTTCTTCATGTTTTCCTTAAGCCAATCATTTCTTAACATTTCCCTCATTTTTTGGTGCCCTGCTTGGCTGGCAATCTAAGCGTGGGGCTTGCTTTACTGGTGACCTAACCACCCAGGGTAAGGCATGGAGCCAAGAATCTTACCCTAGTCTGCCTCCATTCCTGCAACAGTGGGGCCTGACCTCCCCGCTGCTGGGACAGCGCCCAGGGAACAGAGGGGCTGGGGCCACAAATGTGCCGCCGGAGGAGGGGGGTGTTCGGCTGGCTGGACCCTCTGCCTCGGCTCAATTAAGGAATGCGCTTTGGTGGGTGGCTGCTTCATTACAGACGTGACCTTGGACAAGTCCTTCACGTGCCCACTGCCTCAGTTTCCCCAGTGTGTAAAGTGGGGCTGATACCGAGTTTCTGCCCAGCTCAGAGGGCTAGAGTGAGGGTTTTAGGATGATATATATATGAGTTTGGGAAAAGCAAAGGCTACACCAGACGTGTGCCCGTATTGGCAGAGACGATACTCGGAGAAAAAGAGCACCTCCTCGCGGCCTGTAAGCCGCTTTTCTACCCGACTCCACCTCCAGTGCCAGGGCCGCCTCCACCTGCAAAGCTCTTAATCTGCATATCTTCAGGTAGATGCGAAAGGCATGTATCACTTTCTGCCTGTGTTAGAGGTATTTGTGCTGTGTGTCTGTATCTTTGGTCCCTCTAAGCCTTGAATATCTCTGCTTTAAAATGGGGTCAAGACAGTAAGACTTGTTCTGTCTGCCTCATGGGGTTTTAGGGAGGCTGTAAGTCACCCACTGACACAAAGTGAGGGAGGAGGTGGGGACTCGACGGCTGAGTTGAGGTCCAAGTTAGCTCTGTGCTCCACGGAGCAGCCACCGCTGTCCCTGGTGCATAGCAGCCTCCACCGTGGGACAAAGTGACAGACCCTAGCACAAAGGAGACCAGTGGCCAGACCTCAAGCCCCGCCTTGCCTGACCACCCCCACGACAGGCCAGTCTGCGCAGTCCACTACCCAGTGCCACCCCCCTCAGAGTCCCACTTACCCTCCGCCCGGGAGGGACAGGCCGCGTCCCCTCTCTCAGCCCCCATTCCCCTCCCCCACCCTCCTGAGGCCCAGCCTCTAAGAGAGGGGACTTAAGCCCAAGTGCAGGACCCAGGACCTGCCTGGAGCCGCCCTGGTTCCTCCCCTCCTAATCCTGAGAGTGACCCTCTGAGGTGGTTGTCACTGTTCGCATGTTAGCGATAAGGACACCGAGGTTCAGAAGGTCAGCCCTTCCTCACAAGGTCTCTTGGCGCGTGTTCTCTCTGTGGCCTTGTTCCCCCGTCAGTGGGAGTGGGACGGCGCCCCGCTCCGGAGGGCCTTCTCCCAGGCACGCTTCTCCTGATGGCCCCACACCTGACGCTCAAGCAGCTCTCAAGCCGGACCTCAGGCAGGGGGGCCCAGTGCCTCTGGCCTAGGGCCCTCTGCTCCCTTGAGTGACGCCCAGGCCTTGTAAGAAGCAGGCGGGTTTCCACCCAGCCCCGCTTAGGGAGCAGCAGATCAGGGCCCTGGCGGGCAAAGGATGTCCAGGGGCCTCAGAGAGGGCACAGAGGTGAACAGATGCAGGGGCTGTGACCGGCGGGACGGGCCCGGCCGGGGCAGTGGGTCTACCTGCAATGGCAGCCCCGTCTGGAGAGTCAGCTTCCTGGGTGGTGATGCTGCCATGAGGCCTGCGCAGCAGGGTTGCCAGGGAGGTGATGAGAGAGGGAACAACCACGGGCAAATGCTGAGTCACCTCTGGGGGAGGATGCAGAGAGCCCCCTGAAAAAGTGGGGGAGGTGGAAAGGGCCAGCTGAGTGGCCCCTGGACCCCACCCCGCCCACGTGCTCATTCATACTTTATAGAGTCCAGGTCACACCGTAGAAAAGCCAAGCGATCCTCCAGACCAGCTCAGATCTCCTTGTTGGAGACCCAGGCAGCTCGGCTCTGGCAGCCCCGGACCCCACACGCAATGCCCCTGTCCTCCACTTCAGCGCCACCACGGTCCAGCCAGGCCTCCCTTGCGGGCCCCCGAGACACTGGGCCTTACAGTCCCCGGGGGCAGCCAGCCATTCACCTCTGTGACCACGGAGCCAAACGTGCAGGGAGGAGGGCCTCGGGGCTGCGTGCCCACAGGAGGAAGAGTAAAGAGAGAAAAACAGCAGAAGCAGGCAGAAAGGCTGCCAGGCCAGAAGGACACAGAGCTACTGTACTCCGAAGAGACAGCCTGTGTTGAAGGAAGCAGCCACCAGGCCAATTTATTGTTTATTTTATTACCCTGGGTTGCCGGGCCGTAGGCCAGGGAAGTTATTTCAGGCAGAGATCATAGCCCATTAATGAGTTATTAGAAGAATGTCCTTTTTTGCATGTTCTTCCTGAGACAAGAAATAGACCCTGAGGCAAGTACATACAGCTGAAAGTGGATGGACGCTCGGGAGGCAAAAAGCCAAGGGCCTGGGAGTGAAGAGGCAAGTCTGTTTCGTAGGGAAAGGGCCCTCACAGGTGCAGGCCGGGAATGCAGGCATGAATCACTGTGCTCAAGGTAGGGATGGGAGCGCGTGGAGCCTCTTGGAAAGTAACTCTGGAATGTGACCCTTAACACCAAGACTGAAAAAACGTTTGTTTGTTAGTTTGTTTTTTGTCTTTTTAGGGCCACACCCTCAGCAGATGGAGGTTCCCAGGCTAGGGGTCGAATTGGAGCTATAGCCACTGGCCTACACCACAGCCACAGCAATGCCAGATCTGAGCCACGTCTGTGACCTACACCATAGCTCACGGCAGTGCCGGATCCTTAACCCACTGAGCAAGGTCAGGGATCGAACCTGCGTCCTCAAGGATGCTAGTCAGATTCATTTCCACTGGCCACAATGGGAACTCCCAAGACTAAAAAAAAAAAGGTTAAAAGAAAAAAAAAGAAAGAAAGCAAACCCAAAACTCTGTACAACCTTTGGCCTAGTGATTTCATGTCTGGGAATCTTTGAGAAAACAGTCTAATATGTGGGAAAATATTGTGCACAGAGTTATTGAGAGCGATTCTACAATAGTGAAAAATAAAATTAGAAACAACTTCTAACGTTCAAAAGAAGTCGCTGGTTAGGGGAATAACTGCATATGTGCCACTTCAAAATAATGCTTACAAAGAGTTTTTTTAATTACACGGGAAATGCTTATGCTGTAGGTGAAATAAATCAGCATACAAAATCCCCTTATGGCATGACCTCCATTGTCTTCTAAAATAGCTAAACACACTGGAAAGATATCAATATTTAAATATTACCTATAATATTTAAAATGGTTTCCCCTGAGTTGTGGGATGACGTAGGATTCTGTTCTTCTTCCTTAAATTTATTCTTCTTGGCATTTTCCAAAAAAAAAAGGAAAAAGAAATATAGAAAAAAGAAAACGCAGCTTTTCAGTGGACTTAAGGAGAAGAAAGGAAAATATGTAATTTGGTTTTGGAGGACTTTCCCGTGCTCACCCCCTCCTCCCCTGCTGGTAGCCTCTGCCTCACAGGGAGGCAGCTTCTGAGCTTCTGATGCACCAGCTAAATTCAGTTACTGACATGAGCGGGGAGGGAGAACTCTCATACTTGGAGGATAAGCGAGAGGAGGGACCTGCCTCTCCCCAGCCTTCCTGTCTCCTGCAGATAAAGAATAATCTATAGCAACTCAGCCCTGCCATTCTCTTAGACCCAGTTAACAGCCAGCATGACTCAGGCAAAGCCAGGAGTGTCTCGGCCAAGAACCTCTTAACTCGTCTGCTGCTCTGGGCTCCTGCCCCAGGGACACTCGCCTATCCCCAGCTTCCCTCCCATTCTGCAAATGTCTCCTGGGAGCTTCCTGGAGCTGAGACCCTGGGTGCGGCCCCCAGGGAACTGAGGTGCGGCTGCAAGAGCTGGAGCTATAGGAAGGAGAAGCTCTAAATAACACACTAAGAGTTATGACCAAGTTGTGTTCAGAGGGCTGGGGAGGGCCGGGTGAGGGCAGGAGCCATCTGTAAATGGCCTGTGCTTCCCACGGGGTATAAACCAGGCCAGGTGGAGGATGCGGATGACAAAGGAAACCTTTGTACAGAACCCAACTAGCTCTGATGTGCCTTGAGCAGCAATGGGCGTTTAGCAAAATAAGGGAGATGGATTAGATCAGGGGTTCTAGCCCTGAGGTCCAAGGCGTCTCTTGAACCCCCAAGATTATAGTGAATTTGGGAGGTAGGTGTATTTTTCTAAAGATGGGTCCACAGATTTCAGCAGATTTTCAAAGGAGGTACTGACCTTTTAAAGAGCTTAGAAGCAATGGATTAGATTTGTCCCTAAGGGCCCTGGAAGTCCTAACAATACGATATCCAAAAGCCAGCATCCACCCTGGGTACCCAACTTCTTCAGAAATCACTCTGCCTCTCAAAGCTGCTGAGTTCAAGACCGTCTACACCACAAGGAAAAACTCGCACGGTGTTCTGTTCAGACATGACACGTTAGCCTGGTGTATGGCCTGCTCCCAGAAGGCTTGTTTTAAAAGCTTAGAGCTAGGGGAAATTTGTATCTCGAAAACTGGGAACCAGACTGTGAACTTTTCTGCTCTCCTCACCAAATAAAGCACACTGCTTTGCATGTTGCAGTGCTCAGTCAATGAATGGAAATGAGAACACCCTACTTTGAAACCTTCTGCAGGAGATGAGCATCATTAACTCGGGGGGGGGGGGAGCCCTGGACACCGAACCCATCACCACTCTGTAAGAGCCTGACTCTAACACAGAGGGCCACGAGCACCCTCAACAGCTTGCAGAGGCTGCGAATGAGGCTAAGGAAAATGGCCTGGCCTTGAAGGTTGTGCAGACTGGGGGCTAGAGCAAAGCCTGTCCTCTAGAGATACAAAAGATCCTCATTGCTCTGGTGGACAAGGTGGGCACCTCCCTGAATGGAGGTGGACACGCTGAATTCCTGAGGATCCCTCTAGCCCAAGGACTCTATAATTCAAGGGAATGGATGACTCACCCTCAAAGTTACCGGCATTCAGCCAAACGCATTCAGCCAACCGTCTCCTGCCATGCATCTAGTAGGACCTGTATCCCAGGTCGGCTTCCTATCCCGTTATAGGGCTTCGCACAGCTCAGGTAACCTCTCTACGCCTCAGTTACCTCACCTGCCCCATCAAGGGGTTGAATGAGACAATAGCCAATATCCCTTCCACCTCTGAAAGACTTTAATATGATTACTGAGCCATTAAGATCAAACAAGGGAAAAGAAAAAAGCATTCTGCTTCTGGACACTGCTTCTCTCCAGTCTCCAAGACTCTGAGCTCTGCTCCGAGAGGGAAAGTGATAAAAAGAAGGACAAGTGGCACTAACCAGGCAGAGGGCAACAGGCTCCCCAGCCCAGCTCCTCTGCTGCAACTGTAAAGCCCCCATATGAATGGAGCAAGGGACGTGGCCGTGACCAGCCAGGGCATGTCCCTACGATGTGAGCGTGGAAGACACCGCCACCAGCACAAGGAACTCTTGGACCAGGAACTTTATCACTCGTGCCTCCTGGGTCTCAGTTTCATCATCCCTAAATTGGGAAGAATAGGGAGGGCTGCGAAGTTTAACGCTACAAACTGACCCCCTACGCCAAGGGCTGAGCGCAAGGGAGAGGCACTAGGTTGGACCGGGTTGGGAACCCGCAGTGAAATTTGGGGGTAAGCCCTGGACAGCCCTGCACAAGGATTTCTTCAGAGCCTTCAAATTATAACTTTCCGTTTGTCCCCAGGCAGGAGGGGACACCGGGAGCGAATGGAGGCCCCAAGCGCCGGGCGGCGGGGTGGGCTGCGGGGACCCTGGCCGGCTCACCTGATGAAGGTGGTCTTCCCGGTGGAGTACTGGCCCACCAGCAGGACCATGGGCTTGTTGTCGAAGTCGGCATCCTCCAGGGCAGGGGAGTGAAACTCGTGGAAGCGGTAGTGCTCTTCCAGGGGCAGCAGCTTGGTCCTGTAGAGTTTCTTGAGCCCCTCGCTCACGGTCTGAAAGACCTCGGGTTCCTTCCTCCGGCGGTCGTCGGAACCCAGCCAGCTGAACATCGCGGCCGCGGCTCACCACGTCGTGCGCAGTCCCAGCAGGAGGGCACGAAGCCCAGCGTCCGGCGCCCTCGGCTCCTTGCGGAAGGTGTCCCTCACGGCGGGACCGCCAGGCTCCGAGCCGCGCCGCCGCCTCACCGTAGCGCGGGGCTCAGCGGCACCATGGCCGGGGCGCGCGGCTCAGGGGTCCCTGCGGCGACCGCGCGGGGCCGGGAACGCTTTCTTCTCCTGCGCCCGGGACCAAGCCCAGCCCCGGCTTCATCCAGCAACCAAGGCCGGAGGGAGGGAAAATATCTGGGCTGAGCAGGAGGGCTGCGATCTTGGGGGCAAAAAAAAAGTCAAACCTGTAATTAAAATGCCAGATGCCAGGGTCCCCGGTCTCCCCCAGCCGTCTCCGGCTTTGGCTCGACTGCAGTTAAGTGATGCTTCGGCTCTGCTCCCGCCTGCGCCGGAGGCTCAGGGGAGGCAGCGGCGCTGCCCAGCCCGCAGACAACTCAGCATCCGCAGCCGCAGCCTGCAGCCCCAGGCGCCGGTTTAAATGCCAGTCGTGCAGGAAGCCGGCTCGCGGAGGAAGTCCCCGAGTACTGGCAAGGCTCGCCTGGCCTGGCGGCCCCGGCGGGGAGAAGCTGAGCAGGGCGCCGCCATGTTTGTGGGCAGTCGCCGCCCTCGAGACCCGCGACCGCTAGCTGCCTGGGAAGGCAAGGATGCCGAGTCCGGTGGGAACGCTCTGGTATTTCAGTCCAGGTCTCTGGAGCTTTGATTTGGGAACAGCGCCCTCTCAGGGACAGCTGTGAAGACAGTTAACCAGCTTCACACACTCCCTGCTCTTAACTATAGCCTTTCATTTAGTTACTGAGGTCAGTCCTAATTTAGGATGACAGGCACTGTATTATCTGGGAATATTTTTCTTGGGGCGTGGAAAGAAGAGTCCCATGTGAGCTTACCCCCAGTGACCAAAACTGTCACTGCCCAAACTTTTTGCTCCATCTAGGGTGAATTCAAAGCCATTCCCTTTCGTTCACTCATTTGTTCATTCCTTCCAATAAAACCAAACAAACCAAGCAAGACCTCCACAAGGACCGAGCCAATATTATGGCACAGACACAATTCTGGTGACTGTGGTTACAGACTAGATCACAAAGAGGCGCACAGTCTCGCCTTTCCAGGGGCTCCAGCCACGTCAGGCTTTAAAGAGGAGATGGGAGCAGAGGGCCATGGGTGCACGGCGGAGGAGGCATTCTTTTGTCTGGATAATTTGAGGAAGGGATCACCAAAAGCATGACTGTGACCTGGACCTTAAAAGATGAATCTACAGAGAAGAAGGAGGACATTCCAGGCCCACTAAAGGGCACTCGCAAAGGCACGGGAACATGGAAAGCCTTGGTGCTGTGAAGGCAGGGTAAACAGTTCCCTACCTAGAGAATGGAGTTCAGGGGGGTAGAAGGGAGTGGCCAAGGCCAGATGCAAAAGGCTTTGCTGAAACCGGGATCCTATAGGGGATAAGGAACCAATAATAGTGTTATAACTAAAGACAGTTAACGTGGACTAAGCACTCACTATTTACACGAGTCTAGGCTAAGTTCCCAGTGAGTATTATTTCATGTAACCTTCACAGCAGCTCTGTCTGTAAGGCAGATCCTGTCTCCAGTGTCATGCCCAGCAGAATGGGGGTCAGAACAGCTGTAGGCAAAACAGGTGCATTGAATTTAAACGCAATAACAAAAACTAACACAAAGTCAATCTGCTTTATATTTACACCCTTCTAAACATTGTCAGTGATAAAATACCCCTCCCTGCCAAGGCTGATGGCTCCCATATACTTCTTTTCCACAGATGAAGAAACCAAGTAGGCTAACTGCTGATGCCATAGCGATTGGGGGAGGGGCTGGAGAAGTAAAAGTGGCTGGAGGCCAAGGGACTGGTTAGGAAACTATTAAAAAATTTAAGAGTTGGGATAATCAGAATGGGGAAAAGGTCATATTTGAGAGAGTTTTTTGGCAGGTGTGTGGCGAAGAATTGACAGATCTTGGTAATAGTATGGGTAAGTCAGAGTCTAGGATAATTCTGAATTTTCTACATAGGGAACAAGACAGTTAGAGGCTCTAGTCCACCAATTAGGGGAATCAGGAAGAGAGCAGACTTAGCACTTTAAGTGTGAAATACGTGGTGGTCGAGGTGTTGGATGGAACTTCAAGTGGAGGCACATGGCGACCTGCAAAGATTCAGGTGGGGATTGTCAGAGGGGGTGCTGGCTAGAATCTCCTTGAATCTCAGAGCTGATCACTTCTTTCTGCTCTCTCTGGACCTCTGCACCTCGGTGTTTTATGTTGGCACTGGCACATGAACATAAGAGGCAACTTTCATCGTATTTAACAACTTGTGTGCCATGGGAATGGAGCAGTCAGGACAGACGTCTGCTTTCCTAGTGAAGCAGGACCTAAGGTCCTTTTCTGGGTAGAGATACAAAAGAGAATGAAAGGATAATAAAACCCACAAAAGAGCCTTCTAAATGTTTAATTAATGCCTGTAAATTAATAAGAACAAATTCCAATAGAAAAAAATGTACAAAAGACACAAAAATTTCTTTTTGGAAAGAGGCTACAAGAAATGTCATAAATATAGAAAATACGTTAAACCTCACTAGCAGCGGCTAGAAGTTGGAGGGGCCTGGGTCTGTCCAAGGGGAGAAGCCAGGTTGGCCAGGGTGCTGGGAGGAAGTCAGGGGGTTCCTTTGTGGAAACACTTCAGTATCTTAGTAACTAGTACAGCCATGGCATTGTGTACCGCTAAATGCTAGCCCTGAATATCTGATTTATTGACTACATGCTAACACATCTAACTCTAGCTCTCAATCGTGAAGAGCTTGGAAATCTATCTTTAAAAAAAAGAATCGAGTAATAATGCAGCATTTCTATACACTGGCAATAAAGATTTATAAAAGGGAATTTTGTTAAAAAAAAAAAGATATCATTTACCAAAAAAAAAAAAAACCCTAAAATAAATATGACAAAAGATATGCAAGACTTTTAGATGAAAGATGATAAAACTCAATGGAAAGACATTTAAAAGTTCTAAATAAATGGGAGAGACAGACCACGTTCAATTATGGAAAGATTTTGTGTCACAAAGATGTGAATTCTTTACAGCATAGTTTCTAGCTTCAATAATTGATGGAATTTAAATTAAAATCTGAACGGGGTTTTCCATGGAAGTTAACAAGGTGATTCTAAAATGTGTATAGAACAGTAAATAGTCCAAGAATGGCTAAGGTATTCCAGAAGAAGGAAGAAGAGGAGAGGGGGAAGGAGGTGGGGAGCGAAAGGGGGCGATAACAACAGCAGTAGCAACAACTAGGTGAGGGAACTTGCCCTTGTGGACATCAAGTCGCAGTGGTTAAGGTGGTGAGGTTTTAGCACAGAGACAGATCAAGAGAACAGTGACCCAGTAAAATAGCCAGGAAACCTGGCTGGAAACCAGGAAACCTGATACCTCTAGAGGTTGCAATCAAGATCACATATGTATTACTGCAAAGTCAGCAAGAATTCCTTCAATGAGACGTCAAAAGTACAAATTACAAATGAAAAGATGAACACATTTGGCAATGGTAAACATAAGTCACTATGAGTCAACTAAAGATACAAAAGAGAGTGAAAAGATATTTGCAATACATAAAAGCAACCAAAGAGCATCCAAAAGATATAATTGGATCTTATACATCTAATTATCATTATACACCTAATTATCAGAGGTCTAATGCCTGTACATCTATAAGAAAAAGACCAACATTCCAAAAGAAAAAAAATGTATTTGCAAAGGACACATAAATTCCTTTTACAAAGCAGCTGCAAGAAAAGAGGCAGCTTTCTAGCAGCTTATCCTAGAAATGCAAGAAAAGATGTTGAACCCCTTAGTCATTAGAGAAATGCCAAACCACGATTAGGTAGCACTTCACACCCACCAAAATGGCCGAAAGGAAAAATTTTGGATGATACCAAGTGGTGGTGACTAATGGAGCAATATAGATTGGCACAAACGCTTTAGGAAACCACGTGGTGTTGCCTCGAGAGGCTCAAAGTGTGCATGCCCTCCCCCCACCATCCTAAGCCTAGGCATGTTCAGGGGGAGATAAGTATGTTGATCGTAGCATTGTTTGTAACAGCAAAATGTTATAAACAACAAAAGTTTCTTAGCCAAGAGAGTGGATAAATTCATATAGCAAAATGGTCATATAGTAAAATAAATTTCAAATAATAAATACTATGCAAATGAGATTGGGATGGAAATGCTATAAAATTCGGTTGTGATGATTTTTGTACACCTATAATTGTGAAAATTCATTAAGTAATTAAAAAAAAATAAATGCTATGCAAATGAGAAAATGAGGGAACTGGATCTGATACCGAAACACAGTGCTGAGTAAATAAAGCCTGAGGTAGCCTACGGGGTAGAGCATAATAACCACCGCTTTTCTGAAGTTTTAAATCATGCAAGAAATTCTCCCTGCTGTTCATGATATGGAGAAGTTTTTAAAAAGTAAGGGACTATAAAACAATCAGCAAAGCAGGGTCCCCTGGGAATCTAGGAAGGGAAACAATCAGGGATGGGTACACAGGCGGCTTCAACTGTATTTGCAACGTTTTATTTCTTAAATTTGAAAATGAGTACTTGGATGTTTATTATTCTCCCTATTCTTTAGAAAAAATATTTGGTACTTGGATATACAAAATTAGATTTTTTTCATAATCCTGGTTCAAGACAAACTTCTTTTCTTTTCTCTCTTTCTACTGCACCACCTGTGACATATGGAAATTCCCTGGCCACAGGTCAAATTAGGACTGCAGCTGCAGCCTAGCAGCCTATGCCGCAGCCAGAGCGACACGGAATCTGAGCTGCATCTGCAACCTATGCCACAGCCTGTAGCAATCCTGGCTCCTTAATCCACTGAGCGAGGCTGGGGATCAAACCCACATCCTCACTGAGACGCTCTTGGGTCCTTAACCTGATGAGCCACAATGGGAACTCCAAAGCAATTTCTTTATATCTGGCTCTTTAATCACGTTTTCTTTTATTGAACACACTTTAAAACAATCTGATGAACCCCTAGAAAGCCCATTATCCAATCCAAGAACTGGAAAAATTGGCAATACTTTGCATCTATCTATGTATTCACCCCTTATTCTGTCCCCTGCCTCGCCACACCCAGAGCTAGCCACTACCTGGAATTATTCCCTTGGTTTTTCAGTTAATGGTATCATTGATAACGTAACAATTGATATAATAGTCATTAATAGCATTAATATTGTTGTTTCATGCTTTGGAACTTTATAAAAAAGAGTATCCTGCTGCTTGTAGTCCCCTTGCACTTAATTTTTCTCCTTCTTAGCATTCTGTCAGCAGCATTTGTTTTCAGCCCCCTCTGGCTCCTAGGAGACTCTCTCCCACCAGGTACCTCTCCTAAGCCCGGTGCGTGGCTCCCATATTCTGTTACCCTGGGGGTTCCCAGGCAGACAACCTGTAGTAGATAGAGTCTCTGTCTCCCCACGTCCTTACTGAGCTTGGAAAAGTGGCTTCACTCTCCCAGCCTCAGCTCCATTGTAACAGCATTTTTTCAGGATGAATGGAGACAATGCATGTCACATGCTCAGTGAGGGACTGGTCTGTTGAACGTGCTCAATGTACATTGTTAGCTCTTAATATAATAATGGCTATTATTGTCATTCACGACTTGGGCACCGCCCTGTGATTTGGACCTATTTAATAAGCTAGCACATCATTCAGTCAGCGAGTAACTCTTTTCAATTCATTCGTATCTTAACTGGATGGCTCATTGTCTCCAAGAAATACAATTGGTAAGAGTGGAATTTGTGACATTTTGCTATAGGCCTTGGGGAATGACACTGTGAAACTGGGCTTTTTCCTCTCATCCCCTTTGTCTTCCCTTTCTCACTGAGCCCACCCAAGTCTGGCCAGAAGAGGAGGGAGAAGAAGATGGAAACTGCTGTGACAGCCTGGAAGAAAACAAAACAAAACCAAAAAACTTGAGCCCTGGCTCTAACCTGGGGAGGGCAGAGGAGAGAGGAATCCGGATGGCAGTTCAAGCGGGGCTCAGGGTCCACAAACAACCCTAGTGCCTTGGCCCCTCCTGTGGTTTACTCATTTGGTTGAACTCCGTTGAAAGGGAGAGTTTATCAGCTCGGCCACTTCCTCTTGTTGAGAATTAGGCTAAACTCTTTAACTTCTTTTTCTGACAACATCTGCATCTGTGAAACCAGGCCTAAGAATGACACCACACAATGCTGTTATGGGGATGAATTGACACAGTGTAGGTCAAGGACAGTTTTATAATCTCTGTGTAAATAGCTACCTAGATCTATAATTTTATATGTATACATATATCTCTATCCATCTATCTAATCTACATGTCACTCAGTAAACAGTAGTTTACTTCCCCTTTGAATGAATGAAAACTGAACGCATAGAAGGAAAGGGAAGTCTGGGATAAAATTAAGGAGATTAGGAAATTGTACTCAGGATGTTTATAAACAGAAAAGGAGATGAAGTAACATCCTTAGTCCAGTTGTCCTGTTGTCCCTGAGCAGCTTGCCCCATCTGAACTATTACTGCCACATCCACTTCATTGCTGGGACATGTGTCCCTCATACATAGCAGCTTTCATGGGCAGAAAAATAGTTTGATCCCTGCTTGTACCAGGATGAGTTCACCTGAAAAGTCCAGCATTGCAAGGAGGAAAGCCCACACCATGGGAGGCAGTGGAGGATGTCTGGTTTTATTATCTGCTTGATGAACCCCTACAGCTCAGTTTTCTCTCTGAGAACCTCATCTCCCAAAGGCAAGACCCTTGTAATTTACAAGATGTGAGCTATAGTTAGGAAAACTTCCCTCATCATGTTCATTATCAGTCTCTGCTTTCATAGCACTTGTGTTTCTAGAGGGTGAGCATTGCCCTTGCAGCATCTGGTCCTCAGAGCAATTAATCCTAAAGGTCACGTATAGAGAGGCTGAAAGCTTTGCCCACATGGGCGTCTCTGTGGAGCTCTCTACCATCCTGCCTCCTTTCCCTCAAGCCACAGAAGGGGTGAGGCAGCTTACTAAGATCTCCTGAATTCTGAAAAATATTTTAAGCCTTGAGGCTGTAAATAGGATGGGAATGGGCAGGTGGCTGGTGCAGTGACCATGTCGGCGAAGAGGAGCTCACCCAGTGCTCCTTATAGGTGAGCAGCATGTGGGGCTCAAGCTTCCTGATGAAAGCAAAACCAGAAGCAAGTTCTTGGTTCCAAGCCCAGATAGAGCCATCTGTCCCTGCAAGCAGGATTTTGATTATCCCACCAAACCACCTCTCTTGGGTAATAAAAATGTCAAAACAGTGAAATGCCAAAAAGCACAGGAATCCAGAGAGATCCTAGAATCAGTACCAAGTCCCGAGCATCTTTCCTAGGTGGTGAATCTTGCCTGTCTCCCCACTAGGGGAGCTAGAGGAAGTTTCTTGAGGAAGAAGGCTGAGCTTTCATCTGTTAAAATCCAACTATATGCAAACTATTGCATTTGGAGGGGATAAGCAATGAGATCCTGCTGTGTAACACAGGGAACTATATTCAATCACTTATGATGGAACATGATGGAGGAAAATGTGAGAAAAAGACTGTATATTGATGTATAACTGTGTCACTTTGCTATACAGAAGGAATTGATAGAGCATTGTAAATTAACTATAATAAAAAAATTTAAAAATCCAACTAGAGATTCTCATATTAAGTGAAGTAAGAAAGAGAAAGACAAACACTATAGGACATCACTTATACGTGAAGTCTAAAATAGGGCACAAATGAACCAATCTACAAAAAAGAAACAGACTCACAGATATAGAGAACAGAGCTGTGGTTGCTGGCGAGTGGGGAGGGAGAGGGATGGATGGGGTGTTTGGAGTTGCTAGATGCAAACCCATTTAGAATGGATAAGCAATGAAGTCCTACTATATAGCACACGGAACTTATCCAATCTCTTGGAGTAGAACATGATGGAAGATAGTATGAGAAAAAGAATGTATGTATGTGTATGACTGGGTTGCTGTGCTGTACAGTAGAAATTGACATAACACTGTAAGTCAACTATACTCTAATAATAAGAAGAATAATAGAATCTAGCTCGGGGTTTGTGTGGGCCCCAAACTTGACTCACTGTGGAAGTGACTGTTGAACAGTGAGGCTAGAAATGTTATTGCTTGCAGTTGGCCAATGATATGTAAAACAATAAGGCTGTGACCATGACAAAATGTGTATGAGCAGAAGGAACCTGATGAAGGCAGAAGTTAGAAGTGGGCTTTATTAAAAATACAGAAACCAGCAATAGTGGAAGACAGAGCCCCTCCTATCTTTAAAAGTCTGATACTCAGTATCTATGTCTTGATTTTTCTCTATTTTAAGACTGTTTATTTTTATTGTATTTAGTTTGCATTTTGCCTTTAAATTTTGACTATAAAATTAATTTTTTAACTTACTGAAGTTTAAAATTGGTTTATAACAAAGCTATTTTATTTGTTATGATTTCTCCTATTACCATGTTGAACTTAGAAAGTATCCCTCTCCTCAGGAATTGGAGTATTTTCTCAAAATTATCCTGTAGTTTGAAATTTTTATATGTAGTCTTTTAATTCATCATTAGCTTCCTCCCCCACCCCACCCCCTTTTACGGCTACATCTTCAGTATGTGAAATTTCCTGGGCCAGAGAGCAAATCTGAGCCACAGCTGTGACCTCCTCCACAGCTGTGGTAATGCTGGATGCTTAACCCACTGTGCCACAGCATGAACTCCATTAGCTGGTGCCATATATATATGGTTGTGGGGTGGTGATGTATTCAAAGTTATTTCCAGATTCTCCACCAGCTCTGTTGAATAGACTTCCATTCTCTTTTGATGTGCCATGTCTTCTTAAAGATACATTATAATAGGAGTTCCTGCTGTGGTGCAGTGAGTTAAGGACCCAGCGTTGTCTGGGCAGTGGCTAGGGTCACCGCTGAGGCATGGGTTTGATTCCTGGCCTAGGAACTTCCATATACCGCAAGTGCAACAAAAAAGATACTTCATTATAAAATTATTGGATAAAATAAGCCTTATTTCAGAGTTATCCATTCTGTTCCAGTGACCTATATGTTTATTTTTAATAACATGCCATTTAAATTACTGTAATCTTATGATACATCTTAATATCTGATATCAACATTCACTCTCCTTTACTATATGTTTTAAAATTTCTTAGTTTCACTTTTTTCTTGTCTTTGTTGTCCTCTTCCTTCTCCTCCTCTCTCTCTGTGTATCTCTTTCTAAATCTTCAGTTTCTTTTCTTTTTTTAATAATGATTTTTATTTTTTCCATTATAGCTGGTTTACAGTGTTCTGTCAGTTTTCTACTGAACAGCAAGGTGACCCAGTCACACATACATATATACATTCCTTTTTCTCACATTAGCATGCTCCATCATAACTGACTAGATATAGTTCCCAGTGCTATACAGCAGGATCTCTTACTTATCAATTCTAAAGGCAATAGTTTGCATCTATTAACCCCAAATTCCCAGTCCATCCCTCTCCCTCCCCTGGCAACCACAAGTCTGTTCTCCATGTCCATAATTTTCTTTTCTGTGGAAAGATTCATTTGTGCCATATATTAGATTCCAGATATAAGAGATATCATTTGGTATTTGTCTTTCTGACTTACTTCACTTAGTACGAGAGTCTCTAGTTCCATCCATGTTGCTGCAAATGGCATTATTTTGTTCTTTTTATGGCCGAGTAGTATTCCATTGTGTATATATACCACATCTTCCTAATCCATTCATCTATTGATGGACATTTAGGTTGTTTCCATGTCTTGGCTATTGTGAATAGTGCTGCAGTGAACATGCGGGTGCATGCATCTTTTTCAAGGAAAGTTTTGTCCGGATATATGCCCAAGAGTGGGATTGCTGGGTCATATGGTAGTTCTATATTTAGTTTTCTGAGGTACCTCCATATGGTTTTCCATAGTGGTTGTACCAATTTAAATTCCCACCAACAGTGCAGGAGGGTTCCCTTTTCTCTACTCCCTCTCCAGCATTTGTTATTTGTGGACTTGTTAATGATGGCCATTCTGACTGGTGTGAGGTGGTACCTCATAGTAGTTTTGATTTTCATTTCTCTAGTCATCAGTGATGTTGAGCATTTTTTTCACGTGCTTGTCGGCCATCTGTATATCTCCTGTGGAGAAATGTCTATTCAAGTCTTTTGCCCATTTTTCAGTTAGGTTGCCTTTTTGCTGTTTAGCTGTATAAGTCATTTGTATATTTTAAGAGATTAAGCCCTTGTCAGTTGCATCGTTTAAAACTACTTTCTCCCATTCTATAAGTTGTCTTTTTGTTTTTGTTTTTTATGATTTCCTTTGCTGTGCAAAAGCTTTTAAGTTTAATTAGGTCCCATTTGTTTACTTTTGCTTTTATTTCTGTTGCCTTGGGAGACTGACCTAAGAAAACATTTGTAAGGTTGATGTCAGAGAATGTTTTGCCTTTGTTCTCTTCTAGGAGTTTGATGGTGTTTTTTTCTTATGTTTAAGTCTAAGCCTTTTTGAGTTTATTTTTGTGCATGGCGTGAGGGTGTGTTCCAGTTTCATTGATATACATGTGGCTGTCCAGTTTTCCCAGCAACACTTTCTGAAAAGACTGTCTTTTTCCCGTTTTATATTCTTGCATCCTTTGTCAAAGATTAATTGACTGGGAGTTACCGTCATGGCTCAGTGACTGATGAATCCGACTAGGAACCATGGGGTTGCGGGTTCGATCCCTGGCCTTGCTCAGTGGGTTAAGGATCTGGAGTTGCCGTGAGCTGTGGAGGTTGCAGATGTGGCTCGGATCCCGCATTGCTGTGGCTGTGGCAGTTACAGCTCCTATTAGACCCCTAGCCTGGGAACCTCCATATGCTGCGAGTGCAGGATTAATTGACCATAGGTGTTTGGGTTTATTTCTGGGTTCTGCAGTCTGTTCCACTGGTCTGTATGTCTGTTTTGGTACCAGTAGCTCACTGTCTTGATTACTGTTGCTTTGTAGTATTGCCTGAGGTCTGGAAGAGTTATGCCTCCTGCTTGGTTTTTGTTTCTCAGGATTGCTTTGGCAATTCTGGGTCTTTTATGACTCCATATCAATTTTTGATTTGTTCTAGTTCTGTGAAAAATGTCGGTAATTTGATAGGGATTGCATTGAATCTGTAGATTGCTTTGGGTAGCCATTTTTACAGTATTAATCTTTCCAACCCAACATGGAATATCTTTCCACTTCTTTGAATCCTCTTTAATTTCCTTGATTAATGTTTTATAGTTCTCAGTGTATAAGTCTTTCACCTCCTTGGTCATGTTTATTCCCAGTTATTTGATTTTTTGGGGGTGCAATTTTAAAAAGTATTGTACTTTTGTATTCCTTTTCTAATATTTCATTGTTAGTATACAGAAATGTGACTGATTTCTGTTAATCTTATATCTTGCTACTTTTCTGAATCTGTTGATCAGTTTGAGTAGTTTTGGGGTTGAGTCCTTAGGGTTTCCTATATATAGTATCATGTCATCTGCATACAGTGACCATTTTATCTCTTCTCTTCTAGTTTGGATGCCTTTTATTTCTTTTGTCTGATTGCTGTGACTAGGACTTCCAACACTACACTGAATAAAAGTGAGAGTGGGTATCCTTGTCTTGTTCCAGATTTTAGTGGGAAAGCTTTCATTTTTTTCTCCATTGAGTAATATATTTGCTGTGGGTTTGTTTTAAATGGCCTTTATTATGCTATACCCACTTTGGTAAGAGTTTTTATTGTGAATGGATGTAGGACTTTGTCAAATGTTTTTTTTTTTTTTGCATCTGTTGAGATGATCATGTGGTTTTTGACTTTTCTTTTGTTAACGTGGTGTACGACCTTGATTGACTTGCATATGTTGAACATCCTTGTGAACCTGTGATGAATTCTTGGGTAACCTTGTTACCCATTGATTTTGTGTAAGATCTTTTTTATATGTTGTTGGATTCAGTTGGCTAAAATTTTGTTGAGAATTTTTATGTATATTCATCAAAGATACTGGCTTATAGTTTTCTTTTTTGGTGGTAACTTTGTCTGGTTTTGGTATTAGGGTGATGGTAGCAAAGTATGCTGCCATTTCTTTTAATTGAAAAGTAATTATGAAATTTGTTTCTGTCTTATTTCTGTCAATATATATTTATTTATCTTCTTCATTTTTCCCCCAGTCAACATTGTACTGTAAATATTTCATATATCCTGGAAAATTACTCAAATAATTAAGTTGGATGAATGCTAATATTTACCCGTCTGGCAACTCCATTATTTAATTAACCATACTCAATAATTGACCTGTAAGCTGTTGGCAGAATTACAATAACAATAATAAAAGCTCTATTTCAGAATTATTTGTTCTGTTTTAGCGATCAGCACTGAAAGATGAACACCTTTGTGGCTAATTCTTCATCCATGATTTTATTGGAAAACATTATTAATTCTTTTAATATTACTTATTACCAAATAGCTTTTGAAAAGCAGTACAACAATTTTTATCCTTATTACAATTATGTCAGAGTTCCAAAGTTTTTTTCCTGCCTTCTAACACTGTATGTTTTTATTTACATATATCTCATTAAGAGAAAAAGAATGTATATATGTATATGTGACTGGGTAACTTTGCTGTACAGTAGAAAATTGACAGAACACTGTAAACCAGCTATAAGGGCAAAAATAAAAATCATTTAAAAATATATCTCACCAGAGTTCCCTTCGTGGCCCAGTGGTTAACGAATCCGACTAAGAACCATGCGGTTGCGGGCTTGATCCCTGGCCTTGCTCAGTGGGTTAAGGCTCCAGCGTTGCTGTGAGCTGTGGTGAAGGTTGCAGACACGGCTCAGATCCCGCATTGCTGTGGCTGTGGCGAAGGCTGGCGCCTGCAACTCCTGTTAGACCCCTAGCCTGGGAACCTCCATATGCCGTGGGTGCAGCTCTACATACAGGCAAAAAGACAAAAAAAAAATATGTATATATCTCACCAATTTGGGAAGTGGAAAATACCTTATTTTAAAAAATTAGTATATCTGTTATTATAAAAAATACGAAATTTTTGTTTATTAACCACTTGTATTTCTTCTGTGATTTCTTAGTTTTTTCTACAAACATTTAGTGTGTCTTACTGTTTTGAAAAAGGTTCCTCATTTTTCCAATAGGGACATTAATTATATGTATCTGTGTTATTCATTCAGATTAATCTTAAAGATGTTTTGTCTATTACTTTCTCCTGTCTCTTCCTTCCCTCATAAAATAGGATCATTGGAATATATTTTTGTTGTCTTTTTCTTTTTAAATGGCTGCACCCCCAGCCTTTGGAAGTTCCCAGGCTAAGTGTTGAATCAGAGCTGCAGCCGCCAACCTACAGCACAGCCACAGCAATGTGGGATCTGAGCTGCATCTGCGGCCTACACCACAGCTCACGCAATAGTGGATCCTTTAACCCACTGAGTGAGACTGGGGATCAAACCCACATCCTCATGAGTACTAGTTGGGTTTGTCACCACTGAGCCACAATGGGGACTCCCTTTGAGTCATTTTTTAAATCAGAATCTCATTAAAACTGTAAGTTAATTTCAGGAGAATTGACATCTTAATATTTAATTTTTCTATCCAAGAATATGATGCAACTTTCCATTTATTCCTTTACATCTCTATAAATTCTTTGTAGTTCCCCTCAAATAAATAAAAAACATTTCCTTTAAGATTTTTCTCAGTTATTTTATATTTCTGTTGTTACTATGAAAGATATTTATATTATGATAACTTTTAACTGCTTGTTGTTATAGATATGAATGCCATTACTTTAAAAAGTATCTTATATGTAAATTTTTTTACTTAATACTCATTTATCTAATACTTTTTAGTTCATTCTTAGTTTTCCAGTTAAATTAGAATCATTAACTAGTGTTTTTCTTCTTTATTAATACTGTTTTGGCTTATAATTATTTTTCATATTTTGCCAGAATTTTCAGAACAATGTTGCAAATAAAAAAGGAGACTTCTTGTTTTGTTCCCAATTTCAGTGCTCTTCTGATATCTATCTGGATTTGCCTTTCTTTCACCCCCTTGGCTTGGGAGTTGTGATCTCTTTCAACACATTTTTTCCCTTTTGTTCAGATACAGAAATATTCTTTCCATCTGACATGTAGCATTCTCTTAGTTTTGAGAGATACGTGTATTTGTGTGTTATGTGGAATCCTATAGGCAAAATTACATGTTTGTGATATATGCTCTGAGGGTGGTTTCTTAGAAGGCTGGGTAGATAGTGCTGTAAATAGAAGTCGACATCACAAGAGGAGCAATAATTTTGGGGAATCCTATCTACTATTAGCCACAAGGATACTGAAGCTCTGTCCAGTTTTCCCTTTGCAGGATGGAACAGAACTCGCACATTAAAGAGATGTGGGATTTAATTAACAGCAAGTTCAATGTGAGTCAACACTGAGATGTGGTTATCACAAATGTAATATTTGTGCTACATGAACACAAACCTAAGGGATGAGCACCGTCAATGCTGCCTGGAAGCCTCTTATATGGTGGGTACTGTGCTAGGTGTTCTCACACAGGCGACTCACTTCATGTTCACGACATTTCAGAGTAAGGATTCTCTTAGAGAGTGAAAACAGAAGCTTAGTACCTAGAAAAAAGCAGAGTGGGGGATGTATGACAGTTTTAATGAAGTAGGTGAACTGATTGATGTGATCTAATGTAGTATGGTTAACAGTAAGGGAACCGGTCACTATGTTGTATTATGAATAGTTTAAGGAACTGAAATTTTGTTTGTTTGTAAATGTATTTATTTTATTTTATAAATTTTATTGGAATAGAGCTGACTTACAATGTTGTGTTAGTCTCAGGTGCACAGCAAAGTGAATCAGCCATATATATACATATGTATCCATTCTTTCAGATTCTTTCCCCATATAGGCTATCACAGAGAAATGAATAGGTTTCCTAGTGCTGTACAGTTGGTCCTTGTTACCCATTAATTTTGGATATAGTAGGATGTATATGCCAGTCCCGACCTGCCAATCCATCTCTCCCCTCAACATTCCCCCTTTGATAATCATAAGTTTGGTTTCTAGATTTTTGAGACAGTTTCTGTTTTGTGAATAATTTCTTTTATATCATTTTTATTTGATTCCACATATAGGTGATATCATGTGGTATTTGTCTTTCTCTTTCTGACAAACCTTACTTAGTATGAGAATCTCTAGGTCCATCTGTGTTGCTGCAAATGACATTATTTCATTCTTTCTTATAGCTGAGTAATATTCCACTGTGGATATGTATCACATCTTCTTTATCCATACCTCTGTCAGTGGACGTTTAGGATGCTTCCATGTCTTGGCTGTTGTAAATAATGCTGCAATGAACACTGGAGTTCATGTATCTTTTCGAATTATGGTTTTGTCCAGATATATATACATGAGTAGGATTCCTGGATCATATGAAAGTTCTCTATTTAGTTTAAGGAAACTTCACACTGCTCTCCACAGTGGTTACACCTAACTGCATTCCCACCAACGGTGTAGGAGGTTTTCCTCTTCTCCATACCCTCTGCAGTTTTTATTGCTTGTAGACTTTTTGATGATGGCCATTCTTACTGGTGTGGGGTAGTCTCATTTTAGTTTTGATTTACGTTTCTCTAGTAGTTAGTGATGTTGAGCATTTTTCATGTATTTTTTGGCTATCTGTATGCCTTCTTTGGAGAAATGTCTTTTTAGACTTTTTGACCATTCTTTTGATTGGTTTGTTTTTTTTTTATATAAAATTGTGTGAGGTTTTTGTGTATTTTGGAGCTTAATCCCTCAACAGTCGCTTTGTTTGCAAAGATTTTCTCCCATCATGTAGGCTGTCTTCATTTTGCTTATAGTTTCCTTTGCTGTGCGAACGCCTTTAAGTTTAGTTAGGTCCCATTTGTTTATTTTTGTTTTTATTTTCATTTCTCTGGGAGGTGGATCCAAAAAGACACTGCTGCAATTTATGTCCGAGGGTGTTCTGCCTATATTTTCCTCTAAGAGTTTTTATAGTATCTGGCCTTACATTTAGGTCTTTAATCCATTTTGAGTTTGTTTTTGTACATGGTATAAGAGAATGTTCTAATTTCATTCTTTTACATACAGCTTTCCAGTTTTTCCAGCACCATTTATTGAAGAGACTGTCTTTTCTCCATTGCTTATTCTTGCCTCCTTTGTCATGGATTAATTTACCATAGGTGTGTGGATTTTTTCTGGGCTTTCTATCCTATTCCATTGATCTATATATCTGTTTTTGTGCCAGTACAATACTATTTTGATGACTGTAGCTTTGTAGTAAAGTTTGAGGTTGGGGAGTCTGATTCCTCCAGCTCTGTTTTTCTTTTTCAAGATTGCTTTGGCTATTCAAGGTCTTTTGTGTTTCCACACAAATTAACTTTTTTTGTTCCAGTTTTGTGAAAAATGCCATTGGTTGGAGTTCCCATTGTGGTGCAGTGGAAATGAACCCAACTAGTATCTGTGAGGACACAGGTTCAATCCCTGGCCTCGCTCAGTGGGTTAAGGATCTGGTGTTGCCATAAGTTGTGGTGTAATTTGCAGACACAGCTTGTATTCTGCTTTGTTGTGGCTGTGGTGTAGGCCAGCAGCTGTAGCTCCAATTCAACCCCTTCCATATGCCATGAGTGTGGCCCTGAAAAAAAAATGCCATTGGTCGTTTGAGAGAGGCTGCACTGAATCTGTAGATTGCCTTGGATGGAATAGTTATTTTGACAATGTTAATTCTTTCAGTACAAGAGCATGGTATATCTTTCCATCTGTGTCATCTTCAATTTCCTTCATCAGTGTCTTACAGTTTTCACAGTACAGGTATCTGGCCTCTTTAGGTAGGTTTATCCCTAGGTATTTTGTTCTCTTTGATGCAGTGGTAAATGGCATTGTTTCCTTAATTTCTCTTCCTGATCTTTCATTGCTAGTGTATAAGAATGCAAGAGATTTCTGTATATTAATTTTGTAGCCTGCAACTTTATGGAATTCATTGATGAGTTCTAATGGTTTTCTGGTAGCATCTTTAGGATTCTCTGTATAGTATGCAAACATGTCATCTGCAAAAAAGTTTTATTTCTCCTTTTTCCATTTGGATTCTTTTTATTTTTCCTCTCCGATTGTTGTGGCCAGGACTTCCAAAACTATGTCGAATAAAAATGGTGACAGTTGAGGAACTAAAATTTTAAAAGTTGTATCTGGAGGGCTGTTTCCTGTGAAGGCAAAGATTATAGGACAACAATCTGCTACTATGATGTTACTCGCTTGTAAGATTTTGGTTACCATCGGTACACCAATAGTCCTAAACATCCCTAGCTCCAGTCTGAGCCTCCCCTGGATATCCTGTAGGCAGCTCAGGGGTTAAGATTTTCTCAGGGGTTAAGAATTTCCCAAAGCACTAAATCCAATCATTAAGGAATAATTCTAATTATTGTTTTAACACAACTTAGTGCTCATTATGGACCAGCCACTGGACAAAATGTTTTGTATTCAGTACAAAATGAATAGTTGAATTTTCCCACCAATCTTACCAAGTATATATTATCCCTGTTTTGTAGATGGTAAAATTTAGAGGTAAGAGTCTCAGGGTTTTCTAGCTAGTAAGTGGTTGGAGTTGGGTTTCGACCCCAGGTTTCTCCGGCTCTAAGTGTAAGTCCCTCCTAGGACCCAAACTCCGAAACTCCAGAGAGGGCAGATCTAGATAAAACACAGCATGCATGTTTAAGAGGCTCAGACATGAGGGTGACCAGATGACTAATGTTTTCAGAACTGCTGCCTTGTTCCCAAAAGCCTAGACTCTCAAGCTTATCCGAGATTAGGTTCTTTGGTTAAAAGGATGTTTGATTTTTCATGTTTTGAAAGTTACACACAAAGTGTTGGAGGGAAATGAAATATTTCAACATAAATCTCTGCCAATGTCCTGTTGAAAACTTTAACCCACACATTCCATGAAAGCATGTTGTTTTCTGGATATAGAGAAACCCTTATTTTAGGAGAATGCAAGGTTGAGGATGGCTGTAGACATAACTGTCAAGGGGATTTCCTTTGATTGGAGACCCGGAAGCCTTGGTACTACAGACAGCGCTTTAGTGGACCGTGCAGAGCGAAACACTCGGGAATCAAATTACTACACTGGTAACTCTGCTGGAGTCATTACCCTGGCTGGGCTGCTGATGGCTTTGGAACTTTTTTCACCTCCTTTCTTGGATTTTCTGGGGATTAGGCATCATGTCTTACGCACTTTTGTACATCTGAAATTAGTCATGGTTTATTCACCATCTGAGTGTTTTTGCTGACAGAATTCTTGCCACCGCCTCTTGGAAGGAAAGATGGAAACCACACTGTTTTCCCCAGCAATCAATTTTCCCTTCCATCAGCATCAAAATGGCAAACAAACATTCTGCCAATAAAGATAGTCAGGGTCACAAGTCAAAACAAACCCACACCGACATATGTAGAGGTAAAACTGTGAGATACTCAGGGGAAAATGTCAGAAACAAAGTAAAGTTCAGGAAGGACAGTTACTTTGGACCTTCAATACTTGTGTATCGATTTGGACAGGCTTAATGATGCCAAGACTACAATTAAGAATAGAGACAGAATAGAAGACATACATTATGAGACTTTGAAAGAAAAAAGTCTAGACAACATTTTTACCTATCAGGGAACCAGACTAGGAGCTAAAGAAATGAAAAGAAACTAAAAAGCCAATTATACTATAGACATTTTCATTTTGTTTGTTTTTTTCCCTTTGGATCGTCTTTGTTTGGAAGAATAATCCATAGCATAATTGTGTGCTTTTGGGGGGTTCCCAGGAAGGTCCATCATGCTAAGAGAATCTCTCCTAGGGACTTATTTTTAATAGATGAAGTTCTGTGTTTCAAGGTCTGTGTTTTGTAGTTGAATCATCGGTACTTGACAGTTAAACTATCATCAGTTATGAGCATCTTTTCATGAATTAGGTAATCAGATTCTGTCCAATGGTCATGGGGAAAAGCATGTTTTAAAAAAAAAGTGGCCAAAGTGGTAGATTGATGGATGTTTCTTGAACTTGCTAGAGAAACGCCAAAATGCACTCCCCATCCAAATGTTGTGTACCACGTATGATAATATACGTCTTAAATACGTGTGTCTCAGGTATTGCCCCATTATGTCTTCACATGCTCCACGCACCTTCTCCCCGGACCAATATTAGGTCAGAGGAGGTGGGGTGGAGGAGACAGTAACCTGAATGGAGGGATATGGAGGGGGATTCCTGCTCCAGTTTGCATTTGTCATCCATCCACCCCACGTTTAGTGACCAATTCTACCCCAAGATTGGGGAAATATCTAGGGCCCAATTTAGATATTTTGTGGGTCTTTGACGTCTGTTTCAACAATACTACTCTTGTCTTGTTTTCTAAGATAAGTGATTGCCTTGCATCCCAAACCATGAAGAGCTCTTTGTCTCAGACCTTTTTCCCTATGAGATAGAAGTCAGCCTTATATCTGCAACCTTTCTAGGAATCCAATTGTGCTCTGTAGCCAGGTCACCATAGATGTTTTGGACCCTCTCTGATGCTGCTTGCCTATCTGGGACTGGACCTTGATGTATTTCTGCAGCTTTTCACCCTCACCCACCCCAGATCATCCTGCCCTGATGCCTGCCCTGCCTCCCTTGCTCTGCGTGACTCTCGGTGCGTCCCCCGGCCCTTCCCAGATACAGCACATTTCGATAATTTGAATTCACTCAGGTTATGGGTTAGAAATAAATGTCCTTGAAAATCTAATTAACTCTCTGACAACTTAGGGAAACAGTCCCCTGCTGAAAAAATACCTTGTCTGTTTTTATTTCCAAACTTCATAGTTTCTTAAAGAATATTTTCCTAAGACATTCTGAAAATATTCTGAGTGTGAAGAAATTAATAACTTAGGTCTTAGAATTTACCTTGGAATCTTGGAGATGACTTTTAAGTGAGCTAGCCCACAAAGCCTCTTCTTATTATCTGGGTTTTTGGATAAATTACTAATGCTTCAAAATTATATGTGGAACCACAGTTTTTCCTTTTCCATTCTCCCATTCACTAATCCCTTCTGTTTTCCTGTTGAATCCTAATTTTAAAGACATACAAGTAACTGAACAAAGATCAAGTGGGAAGAAACATGAGATAATAGTAGAACCCTCAATTAATTTTATGAAGCTTTGGTGCTGCCACAACCACCAGGACCTTAAATCCCTGTCTAAGGGCTGCCAGAAGTAACCCTTGCCAGAACTATAATGTATTATGATTTTCTCATTTTACCCTTATAATCTGTGAAAAAGGGAGTCAAAGCAGGGATCTTTGACCACAAATATAGATCTTAACCACAAATATTTCAGTAGTTTTTCCCATTTATAATTGTGTTGGAACACATTAACAAATCCCCCCCCCCTTTTTTTTAGGGCCACACCCACACCTATGGGAGGTCCCAGGCTAGGAGTCAAATCAGAGCTGCAGCTGCCAGCCATAACCACAGCAATGCCAGACAGAGCAGCATCTGTGACCTACACCACAGTTCTTGGCAACATCAGATCTTTAACCCACTGAGTGAGGCCAGGGCTCAAAACTTCATAGATACTAGTTGGGTTCATTACCACTGAGCCATGATGGGAACTCCTTTCTCATGTTCTTTTTTTAATGTGAGTTTAATTAAATAACATAAATGACCCAGGTGAGCAAGAATGAACACTTTTGAACAGCTATTTACTATACTGGGCACCTTAACTTAACCCCCCCTGGACCTTTTCACTCATTTCACTGCCTAAGATTCTAAGAATCAAGGATTCATTTTGCTGAGAAGTTTTCTATTTTCAAAAAATACAAATACCTATGGTAAGGATAAGGTTTTGTGAGCCATTCACACCTTAGTGAGAACTAGTTCAATCAGATTCCTTTCCAATGCTCTAAAAGTTTGATTGAAGGAAAAGGAAGACGATACCTTAGAGAAAGCAATTAAGTCACTGGGAAGGTGGAGCTTGTGTAGAGGGCTTGGATTCTTTGAAAGAAGAGTGCAAGGTCGTGGGGGTTACTCATATCAGGAAGTAGGGTAAGAAGAGACAAACCTGTTCTGAAATCAGGGTAAGGAGACACACTTGACCTCCTTTGAATGTTTGCTCGAGGCAGATCTCAAACAGAGTTGTAAAATGTCATAACAGAAAGCCAGGAGTTGACAGAACATAACTTTGCTGTTTTATTTTTATTTTTTAAAAAGCACGTTCACTTTTACTAGCACTGATAAGAGTAATAGTCCATTCTTCAGGTTTTTAAATCTTACTCCATCATCATTTTCTTTTTTTTTTTTTAAAGATTTTTATTTTTTCCATTAGAGTTGATTTAACTTTGCTGTTTCATATACGTGATTGGGTCCCAGAGCGAGGCGGTGGCTTACCCAGCTTCACGTAGCCAGTGGTAGCACCAAGGCCTGATTCATATTTCTTGACTCTTACACCTCTGACGCTTTGCTGCACAGCACGGATAAGGAAGCACTTCCTTTCTCCCTAGGACTGCCTCAAGGACGTGGAACTCCAGCAAGTGCTCACGCCCTGCTCCCCAGGAGCTTGCGTAGGCCACCAAAGCCCTTCTGGGAACCTCCCCACTCCTTAAGGCTTGTTCTACTGGAAAACAAATTCCTGATCTGAAGTTACAAATTTGTCAACCCACTTTGGGTCCATAGTCCACTTCCGGGTCAGGGGCTGCCTGCTGTGCGAAGGTAGAAGGACTCTTCCCAGGTGGACCAGACTTCACTACCTTCTTCTAAGGAACATGAGTGTGTCCTGGGTGAGAATGGAAGCCAGGGGTGGCTGGGGGCGGGGCGGTCACAGGGCCTCTGAAATACCATAAGCACACATACTGCTGGTGTGAGAAGCCAGTGAGCCTCCCTGGCCATCTGTTTCCTTCACCCAGGTCCATAATTCTCAAGGGTTGTCAAAGGAGGAATTAGCCACTGGGTCTCACCCTCTGCATCTGGGGCGGGGGCCGGGGACAGTGTGCTCTGTTCATCCTCTGCACAATTTATGATAAGCCTGATGAAGACCATCATAAAAACAGCTGTGACGTAGAGTGTGGCCCAGCCCTGTGCTAGGTGCGGGGCAATATACCCAAGGAGGGGGCAGCCCATGCTGGGTCCCTGAAGCAATGATGGGTATAAGAGGGAAGGTAATGAAGGTCTGGGATGAGGGGATAAAAATGAAAATGTTATGTCTGGGGGAGAGCTCGGAGGTCAATGATAATAGCAGTCTGTTCCACATGTGTGGCTGGAGCGCTGCCATTTTTATAAAACATTTTCATATACCTGACTTGATGGGAGCTTTAAGTTGGAGATGAACTGATTTTTCTGAAAGGAAAATCAGTTTCCTTAACTAAATAGGATTTTATTCCTCGGTCTTTCAGTTCCCAAAGTCACTGCTCTTGTCACCCCATGACACCTTCAGACCAAATAGCATAAGGAGGGCTGGCTGTTTAAATAGGAGTGAGGCCAAGGGTTTAAAGAGTTTGAACTCAGGAGGAAAGCTTTGGATTTGACTCAACAGTAACAGAGAGACAGTTCCCTTCTTTTTTTTTTTCTTTCTTTAAAAAAATTTTGTTATAGTTGATTTACAACGTTCTGTCCATTTCTCCTGTACAGCAGTGACCTGGTCATATACATATATGCCTTCTTTTTCTCATATTGTCTTTTATCATATTCTGTCCCACATGATTGGGTCCTGTGCTGTACAGTAGGACCTCATTGCTTATCCATTCTAAATGTCATAGTTTGCATCTACTAACCCCAAACCCCAGTCCATCCCTTCCCTCCCTCTCCCCCTTGGCAACCACAAGTCTGTTCTCTGTCTGTGAGTCTGTTTCTGTTTTGTAGATGGGTTCATCTGTGCCCTATTTTAGACTCCACATATAAGTGGTATCATACGGTATTTTTGTCTTTTTCTTTCTGACCTACTTCACTTAGCATGAGAATCTCCAGCTGCATCCATGTTGCTGCAAGTGGCATTATTTCCTTCTTTTTTTACGGCTCAGTAATATTTCATTGTGCATATGTACCATATCTTAATCCATTCATCTGTTGATAGACGTTTAAGTTGTTTCCATACCTTGGCTATTGTGAATAGTGCTGCAGTGAACACAGAGGTTGCACGTATCTTCTTGAAAGAAAGTTTTGTCCAGATATATGCCCAGGATTGGGATGGCTGGATCATAAGGTAGTTCTGTATTTAGTTTTCTGAGGAACTCCCATACTGTTTTCCATAGTGGTTGAGCCAGTTTTACATTCCCACCAACAGTGCCAGAGGGTTCACTTCTCTCCACGTGCTTGTCAGCATTTGTGATTTGTAGACTTATCAATGATGGCCATTCTGACTGGCATGAGGTGGTACCTCACTGTAGTTTTGATTTGCACTGAAAGACAGTTTCTTGATCAACATGATGAAAAGTTAGTGGAATTTGGCATCCCTGGGACTTAGTCACATGCTTGCTGTTTACTAGCCGTAGTTATCTTGGTCAAGTTACAGCTCTGGGCCTCAGTTTCTCCTTAGGGGCAGTGGTAATAGTACCACCTTGCTATGATGTGAAGTTTGAGAGATTCTGCATGCAGCGTATCTAGCACTGTACTTGGCATGTCAGTTGGTTATTGCCTTAGTCTGCTCAGGCTTCAGGCTGCCCTAACAATATACTATAGACTAGTTGGCTTAAACAACAGAATTCATTTTCTCATGGTTCTGGAGGTCCCCGAACAAGGTCTTTAGTGAGGGCTGTCTTCCTGGCTTATATTTGTCTGCCCTTTTTTTTTGCTTTTTTTTAGGGCCGCACCCATGGCATATGAGGGTTCCCAGGCTAAGGGTCGAATCGGAGCTACAACTGCCAGCCTACTCCACAGCCTCAGCAACAAGGGATCCAAGCTGTGTCTGTGACCTACGCCGCAGCTCACAGCAACACTGGATCCCCGACCCGCTGAGCCAGGCCAGGGATTGAACCCACGTTCTCATGGATACTAGTTGGATTCGTTTCCACTGCACTGCGACGGGAACTCCCAGTTGTCTGCCTTCTCAGTGCATCCTTACATGGCCTTTCCTTGGTGCACAATGAGAGAGAGAGGGAGAGACAGAAAGGACCTCTAGTGTCTCTTTGTATAAAGATACTAATCCTACTGGTTCAGGGTCCCAAGATTATGAACTCATTTCTTTCCTTGCTCCAAATACAGACACTCTGTGGGATTAGGGCTTCAACCTACAAACTTGGGCGAAGACACAAAATTCACTCCCTAACTATTACTTTCAGTACCCTTTCCTTTATCAGTACTAATAAAATGAATAAGGTGATAGTTGCACAAAAAGGTGAAGGGGTGAGAGATTAGAGTTAGGGCCAGTGGCCACTGCAGAGAAGCAGGTAGGAAGGGAGAGGTGGGAGGAGTTAGAGGTGAGGGGGTCTTAATTCCACTGGCCGGTATTGAGCACCCACTGGGCGCCAGCCACCGGTCTAGGTCCGAGGGGTCCAAGGTGTGCCGGCGTGGAGTCAGACAAGCTAGAACCGACTTAATCACTGTCATAACAATCTGTGGTGGGAACTCAGAAGAAACCTTCACAACAGAGCAGCTGCGTGAGTGCCAGGAAATGTTTTGAGGGAGGAATAGCCAGTGTGAAATGTAAGACGACAGTCAGTAGGGGTCAGTGTTTCTTGCTTCGTGTGGTCAAAGACATGAAGACCAAATGTGCAGAAAAGTGGGATTTAGGAAGTAGGTTTGGGAAGGGAAGGAAGAGCTTTCAGTTGCACGAAGGTCCCCTCAGCAGGAAGCACCTCTGGGAGCTGCATCAAACTCTGAAGACCAGAAAAGAAAATAACAATTGCATTGTTTCCTGCAGTGCAGTAATGCTGTAAGTCATATCTCCAAATACCCTCCCTAAGTTGGAAGTGAGAAGGTGACTAACCCTATCTGCTTTTCAAGGCATTACCAGAACACATTCTTTTTTGTTGTTGTAAGAAAATAATCGCCCGTGCACAATGCTATCACAAAGCCCTGGCACTCCTCTCCCTTCCAAGGAACACGCAGCGGGGAGGAGCCAAGGCTCTGGGGGCGGGAACCAGACTCTCAGTTCAAGACCTGTGCCTAGAAAGGACCATATATAAGGAGTGGCCTTGGGCAGCTAGTTCTGGCTGCTTTGGGATTAGAGCCTTTCCAGTTGCTTAAGGAACCAAGATCTCCTGTGCAGGTAAATTTCTTTAGCTCCAAGGATAGGTCCAGCTTAGCCCAGAGCCCCTAGAGGCCTCTGTAGGGTCTGGGTTCAGATGATGAAAGAACAGTAGCTGCTCCTCCTGGTATGACTTTTGCAGGAAAGAGTTCTGGAGTCTGGAGATCTGAATTTTGTTCTTGGCTTTGCATTTGCTCAGCAGTGTAGCCTTAGAGCAGTAGACTTCTGTCCTTTGGTCTCAGTCTTCTTTAAATAAGGGGGGTCTTTGGACCTGGGTTATTTCTGGGGTCCCTTCAGCTCTGATTTCCATCAAGAATTGCTTTGCTAGAGTACTGATGCTGCTAGGGGTTGCCATTTCCCAGGGCTCAGGCCCTTGCAGGGGTCTTTTGGAAGGGGACTGGAGGGGACCTGGGGCCTTGTGGGGCCCTGATGTTCTGGGAGGCAGGCTGCTCTCTGGGTGCTAACGGGCAGCAAGGCCGATTTGACATCCTCTGTAAAACCGGATTTGAAGAAACCCCACGTATGGCGGTGCTCACCCTCTATGAGGGTGAAATGGCCCCTCATGTGAGGTTGCCAGTGTGATGCTAAGGAGTGGCCTTTATTTAGACAAGAAATCTAGAAATTACCATGTTTGCTGGCCTCTGGGCACTGGAAAAAGTCACTCACTGAGGCTCTGGATGGTTCCGGAGGAAGGGAGTCAGCTCTCAGCTCAGCAGCCAGGTCTTCCCTGTGAAGGCAGATGGACAATTATTTGTGTGGGTAGGACGCAGACTTGACATGGGTTAAACATTTTTGTTCTAGAAATGCCAGATCCAGTCTGCAGGAACTTGGGGGCGGGGCGGGGGGGTGGGGGCTGAACTGTGATCCTAACCTTGAGCCAGCAAAGTAGATCTCTGTTTCTGTGCCAGGGGAGGTCTTCAGACCGGGCAAGGTGGGAGCACATCTCTGACTTTCTAAGGTGAGGGTTCTTGCACGGACCGGGTACTGCCTGTTACCCAGAGTGAGCCTTGCAGGGAAGAGAAGAGAGCCCTCTGTCTTGGGCTGTGCTGTCCTTGAGGGCGGAAACTCAGATTCCCCCTGCATCCCTGCCAGTGAGGACCCGTGGGGAGGCGTCCCATAAAGACTCGTTTAAGATGAGTTGAACTGATCACTTTTCAATCTCCCTTGAAGATTTCTCTACTGACCATCAACAGTCTAGTGGAAAGGAATAGAATCGATTTAACTATTAGTGGCATCATTTGTTTGGGGGTAAATCTCTCCACCCCAAGTGCAACCGCTAAGCTGGTTTCTAACACACAGATCGGTTTTGCCTTTTGGGGGCAAGTTGTGTAAATGGAATTGTAAACTTTCTGTGTCGGGGCTTTTGCAGTCAGGACTATGTGAATTTCTTCTGCCTGGTAGCCTGTTGTTCTTCTCTGTCCATTCTCAATGCTCTATAGCATTGTGTTGTGTGAATGTGCCCCAACATTATTTTCCCATGTTCTTGGTCTTATGGATAGTTCCCAGTTCAGGGCTATTTTGAATAATGCCACTATGATTATCCTTATACATGTTTTCGGTGCACAAATGTAAGTGTTACTGTTGGGTAACACCCAGGAATTGCTGTGTCAGGACTGCCAAATGGTTTTCTTAAAAGATATTTCTGAATGACTTCCTTTTTCCAAAGTGTTGCCTGGGTTTCTAACTGCATGGCTTGATTTTTCTGGCATAGTGTAAACTATAGCTGGAGATGTGAGACCATCTGTTCCTTGAGTCCAGGACCAAGGTTTCAGGGGCCAGGAAGTGCTGTTACCTGGCATGACCCTCTGCAGGTCATGCACGAGGTCGTAACAGATTCAGGATTGTTCTTTCTGGCTGCCCCTTCTCCCCCTAACTGTCACACTTGCTCAGAGGTCCTTAGAATACCTTCCTGGAGGTATAAAAAAATCTGCGCATCAGTGAGGCAACTTAGCTGTGAGGAGAAGCTCAAATGTGCTGGGAGGCCAAAGAAAGCTCTGGAGAGGAGGAAAGACTTGAGCTGAGCTTTGAAAAATGGATGTAATTTGAACCAGAGAGGGCAAGACACATCTTGTATTTGCGTGCAAACGGAAGGCATGCTGGGTAGAGCAGAGGGTGTGCATTGTGGGTTGTTGACCCAGAAAGGGCCACAAACACTGAGAACCTGACTGTTTGGGTTTGAGGCCACACTCTGTGTGGATCAGGGAAGAAACGCTACCTCTGTTTAGTTAAACAATGCTATTCAAAGCCTGTGACTCTAAGATGATGCAAATACTCCTGAGAAATAAGAGGAACTCATGTGTATCTGTTTTCAAACTCCTTCACATTCAGATGTGTTTTGAAATGTCTCAAAGGGAGGAAAATCAAAGAGGTTGTCCTTGAAAAGCGTGGAAGGCAATGGCAAAGTCAGAGCAGGGCATGACTCTAAGATGAGGATGCTGCTGTGGGCTGGGAACTGTGAGGGCAGAAGCAGGGGAGTGGGGAATAGAATGGCCCCGCTGAGGTTCCAGTCCGAGAGTCCATAGGAAAGTAAAAATATAAGACGTGCCGAAAAGATGCCCCAGGGCTCCCCGCAGTCAGGCTGAGTGGCCGAAAGCTCCTCGCTCAACCCAGGGGCGTTGACAGGACTGACCACCGCGTTCCTTCTGGCCCGATGTTTGGTTCATCTGTGGAGAGTGACATCGGGGCCTGGCTTCCACATGGTCCAGTGAGTGTTTGGGGGTGTCTGCACTTCTACAAAGATCTGTGGCTGTGTAGTGTCTCATGGAGTCAGAGGGAAGACGAGGCAGGTGGGACTGGGTGGGGAGCCCCACCAGCCAAGTTCTTCTATCTCCAAATAAGTACGCAGTCACCCCCGAGGACCCCCCAGCGTTACCAGGGAAGGCAGGGCCGTCCTGCCTCTTCTCCCTCCACCCCTGCCCCAGTCTCCTCTCCAGGGGCGTAGTCCCTGAGGAGACTCCTTTTCTTCTTGAAGTCTGACCTTGATTTTACCTTGTTCCTCGAGGCCCTGTGCCCTAAATCCCACATGACCCCCACCCCCCCGAAAAGATCCCTAAAGTGAGACTGGGTGAGGGGGGAGTGATCTTAAAGAGGCCCCTGAAGGCAAGTCCCAGCCTCAGTCAGTTCCAGAGGTGTGATCAGAACAACAGAAGAGCAGCCAGATGATTGACAGCTCACAAGAAGTTTTCCTGTCTGTTTTCTCCTTTCAGCGTCACATCAGGAAGTATGGGGAGGACAGGCTTTACCATTCTTTACATTTTACAAATGAAGCAACATTCCATCCATTCATTCATTCATTCATTCAGTCATCAAACACTTATCAACCATCTCTTTATTCAGTGTGAATCCAGGAAAAAAAAACATTTACTATTCTTGCCTTCCGTAGCTCATAGGCCACGTTCTTCATTGTTTCCTGAAAGTCAATGTCTTGGGGTCTTCTCTTAAAGGCACACTCTAAATGCAGACAGATATCTAAACGGTAAAAACTTTCAAGATCCTTTATAATCATTAATTTTGTGAAATCACTTCCCTTTTTATGAACAGGTCATGAACTGTACGTAGAGATGTGGGCTTTCCTATTCACAATCAGCACCCACAAAAACCACCTGAAAATGACTCAAGGATGTTTGATGTCATCACCTCTAAAAAATGCATTAGAGACCAAACTTCAGCAGAGGGAAATGGCAAGCCACATCTTTAAGTCTTTTTGAGACATGAATGTATCTATGAATGCTGAGTCTATTAAAAAAAAAAAAAAAACATGACTCACTCAGGGATAAAATTCTGTCTCATTAAGATAAATTCTCAGTAATTGATTCAATTTACCACATTTTATTCTGTGAGTCCTCCTTGGAGCTCCCCCTCTGTGCCTAACACAGTGCAGCAATGATCCACCTGTGTCAGAGAGTGCTTTAGAGCAGACATCTCTATAAAAGGCCAGGCTGTAAATATTTTTATTTGTGGACCATATGACCTCTGCTCCAACTACTCAACTCTGCTGTTGTTGTGTATGTGGCCACAGCAGTAAGTGTGGCTGTGTTTCGATAAAACTTTATTTACAAAAAAACAATGGCAGGCTGGATTTGGCCCATGGACCATAGTTTGCCAACCCCTGCTTTAGAGTCTTCTCAAGCCACTTGACATCTCAAGTCTCTCTGAGTCCTGAGAGTAGGCACAGCACATGTCATCTCTATTTGACGTGGAAGGCAGCCAGCTCAGAGATGGTAAGGGGTCTACCCATGGCCACACGGGGAAGAGGCAGCAAGCGCAGCTACCTCCGAGGTTTTCTAATACCAGATCTGGTGTTCTCATGAACACTGTACAATGCCTGTTACATAAAAAAAGTATAGGGCTGCCCAAGATAAATCAGGCAGGGCTGATGGTTCATCTTGTTCTTTTGTCCCAACTGTCAGGAACATAGAATTGATCATTTTTTTCAATCTGATGCTTTTTATCATGTAGACAGAGCCATTGTGCAAGGGGCCTAGGTTTCTATTCCAATTTTACCTCCGACAATTCAGTGGATTATGGCAAGGTGCCAGAGCTCTCTGGAAATCAATCATCCTACAGGACTATTCTGCAGATCCACGGTACCTGTGAGCAGGGATGTGGTTTTTATTCCTTTTGTTTCATTTTCAGAGGCTTGACTCTACCCTTAGTGGTGGGTCAAGAGCCAAGAGTATGTGTCCAGCATGGTACTGTGTCTAGCACCCAGCAGGTTCTCAGTAAACATCTGAATGGATTGAACATAAGGGCAGGGACTCAAGGCATGGAATAGAGCCAGCTCCTCACCTGGTGACACTTCTCCATGTTCACCAACCAATCAACATTCAAAGGCCATGAACACCAGGGATACCCCTCCCCATAAAGCTCTCCCTTGCCCCCAACATCTGTAAAGAAGGCAAGCATAGACAATATGGGAAAAGTGAAGATCAGGGCTCTGACTGTTGCTTTGCTGAGTACGGATGAATCCTGGCCTGAATAACATGATGCAGGAGTCTAACTCCCTCTGGGGAGTCAAGGAAATGCTCAGGTACAGGCAGAGTGACTTTCGGCTGCACACGCTAATATCTGTGCCCCAGTTAGCGATCCTTATCCATTGGCATCACCTTGTTTTATGGGCCTGCTCCAACATTGCTCACTTACAGTAGTTCAAGTGTATTTCCAAATATGACCAAGACCCATCTGGCCCTTGGCAAGGAGCTGGTGCAATCTGGGAATGAGCCAGTTTCTTCCACAGCTTGTATCACACAGAAGACATGCAAGAACTTCCAACTGGCCACATCCGGGTCTAGGCTCTCCTTCAGGTGACCTAGGAATCCTTCTTTAAGGTAAAATATGACTGTACGTGGCCACATTCTGAAATTTGGAGGGTGAGAGGATCTCATGATGGGCATGTTGTCTTCTGAGCCCCCTAAGGCACCAAAGCTTGTGCTGAGATGCAATGTTTTGGAATCTGAGTGTGACTCAGCGCCCGGTAAGGAGGGCATCACCCTGGGTCAGGTTCTGAAGCCAAGGGACCCAATGCCATTTGTCACATCACAAACAGTGAAAGGTGGCTGTTTAGGCTTGAAGGACAAAAACATAAGACCTTGCCTTCATGTGGCCTCAAATTTACAAATGTGGTGAAAGAAATTTGTTGAAAAGGAAGTGGCCTGGAGGAAGCTTTGCCTGATAGTCCATATCAGGAAGAAAAACTCGGGAACACGCAGACCAGACTAACAGCTTTTGGATCCCTCTAACCCAGGTGAGGACAGGGCTGGGTCTTCCCCAGGAAGTGTACAGCCACCTATGACAAACAGCCTGAAATCAGTGTGCCTTAACCTCAGAGAGAGGTAAGAGTGTAAGACGAACAGTATTCCAGTGTTCTCCCCTACAGCATTCACTGTAGGGGAGAAAATACCAGTATTGAGCAAGGGAGGTTTCAGGGCATGAATCACTGAGAGCAGAGCCCACAGTGGGTCCAAGGAAAAGGCCATTCCATGAACTCATCACTAGCATTGCATGACCAGCGAAGTATTAAACTATTGCAGTGTTCAGAAACCTTCATAGCAGTTGACCAAATGATTTTATTTCTGTTGAATCTGAAGTTTTTTTTCCAAAAGGAAGGCATGTATTTTGTATATCCTTTACAATTTTATTTTTCTATTCATTCATTTTCATTAGGTTGCTGTGACAAATTGGAAATGAAAGAATGCAGGCCCTTCACTAGTGATAATTTGAGATGCACCAATTAAGAGGGCAGCAGGGAGTCCTACAGGGTAGACAGTAGGTCAGAAGATAGTCAGGATGAGGGGGCCTTGAAGGCCAGGCATTCAGGGGAGGCTTCCTGGTGGAGGGATCAAATTGGACTTTGGAGGATGGGCAAGATCTTGACAAATGAAGAGGACCCTCGGGTGATTTCTAGAGTCTTGATGGAGTACTCGTACTTCTTATCGACCTTCTCTTTTAGGCTGCTTTTAGTGCAGATGTTCTGTCCCTACTACCATATTTTACACAAGTGGGAGTTCCTGGCATCGAGGGCTGACCACTGTAATGAGAGTCAGAGCCCTGGGCTCTGGATCAGGCTCTGACCCAGTTTCCTCGTGTAGCACTTAAAAGATCATTTAGGAAGCAAGCTAAATGTCCATTGACAGAGGAGTGGATAAAGAAGATGTGGTACATATACACAACGGAATATTACTCAGCCATAAAAAGGAATGAAATAACGGCATCTGCAGCAACATGGATGGACCTAGAACTTATCATCCTAAGTGAATTTAGTCAGACAGTGAGACACCAACGTCATACGCTATCACTTACATGCGGAATCTAAAAAAAGGATACAATGGACTTCTTTGCAGTGCAGATACTGACTCACAGACTTTGAAAAACTTATGATCACCAAAGGAGAAAGGTTGGGTGTGGGGAGGATGGGCTGGGGGTTTGGGATGGAAATGCTATAAAACTGGGTGGTGATGACCACTGCATGACTGTGAATGTAGTAAAATTCATTGAGTTAAAAAAAAAAAAAAGATCTTTTAACACCCCTCCCCCTTTCCCCACTAGACTGTAAGAGCCAGGAGGGCAGGGACAGACTCTGGAGAATGATGCCTGGCTTAAGCCTGGCAGGTGACTGATTCTCAATACATGTTTTATTGAAAGAATAGATGAATGGCTTTTAGGTTTAACACTTGAAAATTGAAATGGGCCATAAAAGATTGGCGATTTTTCAAAAGAAACTGAGAAACTGCAAAGGTGCATTGGGGTCCAACCTACAAACTCAAGCCTCCAGCCTTGGATTTCTATAGGATTTCATTTGAAGAAGGGACTCCACTGCTAAAATAATTTTGGAAATTATTAAACCAGATGTTTTCCAAGGCCATTTTAGCTGTGACATTTTCTAACTCTAAGTAGATAATCCAAATAATAGAGGTCATAAAGTCTTTGGCTTAACCAATCACAACTGCATAAAAATAGATGCAGGAGATCTATGGATATGCTGGAATATTGGGGTGGGTGGGCCCCGTGGCCTATAGAGCTTTTAATATGAAGCTCATGGGTAAATTCAAAAGAGGGACCCACTGACTGCCTAAAATACGTATATAAATATATATATAAATTTAACATATATATGTTATATATATAATATATAAAGTTTATATATAATTTATATATAAAATCATGTATATAATTTATATATATTATATATATATAAAATTTTACATGTGATTGAGTTATCAGTTGAGAGTGCTAGGGTTGCATGAAACAGACATCCATACAGTAGCTGACACAAAGAACATTACATATTCTGGCCACTACCATGACTTAAGTAAAAAAATGGTTTATACTCTCATGTAGGAAGAAGCCTAGAGGCAAACCACTTAAGGCTGGTGCATTTGTTCAAAGAAGTCCTTGAGATCCAGACTCCTCCTAGCATGCAGCTTTTCCCTAATGGTCTCAAAACAGCTGTTCCCTCTCCAGGCATCACATCTGCTTTCCAGAAAAGGGGGAAAGTCAAAAATAGTGCCAACTGAGGCTGTTTTTTAAATTAAGAAAGTCATAGTTTTTCCAGAAGCCCCACTGAGTAGACATCCACCTACATCTCCCTGGCCGGCACTAGACTGTGTGGCCACCTTATCCAAGAAGAAGGTTGGGACAATCAGGTTTTGTAGCTGGGCAATCAAAACTGGGATTCTATTAATAAGAAGAAAGGGTGGATGGGTAGGAAGTGAAAACTCATCATTCGCCACAGCATGTGTGTGACTTTTTTTTTTTTCACGTTGCCAAAAATGTGTTCAAAGTAGTTTGAAGAGAATGTAGAAAGGGAAAAGCAAGAGACAGAGTTTTGCAGGGAAGATGGAGGAGGGCACTGGAGCAGGAGGAAGGACCAGTGTGAGCTCAGAGGCTCTGGAGGAAGCTTGGAAGGTGCAGCCACAGCCCCCACCCCCGCCCCCATCAGGCACCAGACTGCTAAGCCCAGTGGACCAACCTCACACTCATGCTGCCTTCCTCCCTGTGTCCCCCTTAAGTGGGACCCTGTGGCATTGGCACAGTCTGGGGCCCCAGACTCAGCTCTGAGGCTTGGGAGACCCTCCTTTCACATCGGTCTCCCTGTGGGAGTCAAACCCCGCCACCAGGAGCCCCAGCACTTAAGCGAAGGTCCCGGGACCCCACTCTCTAGGATAAGGATCTAACCAAGTGCTTCCTTCTCACAGCTCCTTTCTCCTCCTCCCCGTGGGCCTGGCAAAGTCTCAACAGGAAGTGGGACCCCGAGCATCCTCCACGCATCGCTTATCACTTCAGGTGCAACGGAGGCCATCCCGGAGGCCCTGGGGTGCGCAGGCTCCCTGCCATGCCGCTGTGGCCTTCTCTCTACGGCCACTGGAAGCCGGGGCGCGAGAACTCGACGCGGGGCTCTTCGCAGCTCCCCAAACAGGACTACGAGGCCCTGAAGGAAAGATGCCTGACAGATGGCCGCCTTTTCGAGGACAACAGCTTCCCCGCCACCCTGCGCTCCATCGGGCGCGGGCCCCTGCTGCGGAAGCTGCCGGCGCGTGTGTACTGGAGGCGGCCTCCGGTAAGGGCGGGGCGTCGGGACAGCGGGGCGCAGCGTGTCAACCCAGACCCTCGGCCCCAGGGCTCAGGGTCCTGATCACCGCCGTTGAATCCCACTCGAAGGGCCCTGGCTCAGTCCCCACATTCCCATTTCCCGGAGGCATCCAGGGCTGATCCCAAGAGCAGTCTAAGATGTAAGCGCTCCCTCAGGCCCCACCCAGAAGTACACAGAGCAGCTGCTGCCAGAAACGTGTCAGGGTGCTGCTCAGCCTCACCCGCCTCACCAGCACCATCTGCCAGAGACGAAGGGTCCTCACTCCCGGCTCGGCCAAATCAGGCTCCTGAAACTCTTAAAGGAAGGAGCTATTACTTTACAAAGTATTCTTCACTTTATCAGATGCATCAAGTCCCTTAAAAGGCAATTCCCTTTTTTTTTTTTTTTTTGGTCTTTTTAGGGCTGCACCTGTGGTATATGGAAGGGGCCTAATTGGAGCTGCAGCTGCTAGCCACAGCCACAGCCACAGCCACAGCAATGCCAGATCCGAGCCGCATCTGTGACCTACACTGCAGCTCGTGGCAACCCCAGATCCTTAACCCACTGAGTGAAGCCAGGGATCATACCCTCGTCCTCACGGATACTAGTTGAGTTTGTAACCCCTGAGCCACGACAGGAACTCCAATAGGCAATTCTTTATGTGTTCAGAGGCAATCCAGCTCCCCCACAACTTCGCTGATGTGCAGTATTTCCAGAATACAGCTAGAAAACAAAATGAAGTCAGCCTGTGCTGCAAATTCTCCCCTCTTCCATCCCCTACTCAGCGATCACCATCGGAGCCCACAGCCCCGGACTTAATAAGGCCCTGTTGTGCTAAGATGCCTTAGTGAGCCTCCTAAACTAGAGGGCAGCCAGGATTCTCCTTCTCCCAGAGAATCTTGGGGATTGCTGACATAGTCTGTCCCACATCTGACCTTGGGGGAACCGGTGCAAAGATGGATGGATTTAGGGCTTGCTGTGGAGCGGAGACAGCCCATACTTACCACCCACCTCACCCCAGCCTGCATCAAGTTGGGATCAGGGTTGGGAAGAAGGAGCAGGGGGAGAACAGGGAGAATGGGAAGATCGTTGATTTACAATGTTGTGTTAGTTGCAGGTGTATAGCCATATACATATATATATATATATATATATATGTTCTTTTTCATATTCTTTTCCAGTATAGGTTATTATAAAATATTGAATATTGTTCCCTGTGCTGTGCAGTAGATCCTCGTTGTTTATCTATTTTTTATAATGTTATGTGTATCTTTTAATCCCAGACTCCTAATTTGTCCCTCCCTCCCTTTCCCCTTTGGTAACCACAAGATTGCTTTCTATGTCTGAGTCTGCTTCTGTTTTATAAATAAGTTCATTTGTATTATCTTTTTATTTTTATTTTTTATTTTTTTTGTCTTTTGTCATTTTAGGGCCACACCCCCAGCATGTGGAGGTTCCCGGGCTAGGGGTCTAATGGGAGCTACAGCTGCCAGCCTGCGCCACAGCAATGCCAGATCTGAGCCGCATCTGCAACCTACACCATAGCTCACAGCAACGCTGGATCCTTAACCCACTGAGCGATGCCAGGGATTGAATCCACAACCTTATGGTTCCTAGTCGGATTCGTTAACCACTGTGCCATCATGGGAACTCCCTGTATTATCTTTTTAGATTTCACAAATATTTGATATGGAATTTGTCTTTTTCTGCCTGATTTACTTTACTTAGTATGATAATCTCTAGGTCTCTTCATGTTGCTGCAAATGACATTATTTCATTCTTTTTAATGGCTGAGTAATACTCTATTGCATACACATAGCACATTTTTCTTATCCAGTCATCTGTTGATAGACATTTAAGTTGCTTCCATGTCTTGGCTATTGTAAATAGTGCTGCTAGGAACATTAGGGTGCATGTATCTTTTTGAATTATAGTTTTCTCTGGATATCTGCCCAAGAGTGGGATTGCTGGATCAGATGGTAACTCTATTTTAAGTTTTTAAAGAAAACTCCATGCCATTTTCCATAGTGGTTGCACCAGTTTACATTCCCATCAACATCATTACATTCCCTCTCCAGCATTTATTATTTGTACACTTTTTAACAATGGCCATTCTGACTGGTGTGAGCTAATACCTCATTGTAGTTTTGATTTGCATTTTCTCTAATCTTTAGCAACATTGAGCATCTAGAAAAGGCATTTTTAGTTCAAGCACTACTTCTCAATATCTACCCAGAGTTTTCCAGGGTGCTGACTTACATGAGCTGCAAGAAAGAACTGGAAATAGAGCAGGCCAAATCACTTTGCCTGGATTTTCTGGGACAGCCCTGATTTCACCTATATTCTGTATCTGTGTCCCCAGAAGCCCAGTGTTGGAATATGGGAAACTATGCAAATATATATATGTATGTATGTATTTGCTCCAGGAGCTTTATGTTCTGGATTAGAAGGTCACCTCCATCTGTTCCCACAGGAGCTGCACAGCAACCCCCAGTTCTATTCTGCCAAGGCCAAGAGGCTGGGTCTGTGCCAGGGACTGGTAGGTAAGTCTGCATAGTCCCCGGGACACATGCTTGGCATCTGCACGCCTGACCCAGCCAAAGCAGAGTGGGGTAGGGAAGAGGAGGACTGAGAGATCCTGATGGGGAAATGGCCATCCTGAACATGGACATGATATCCTTTGCTGAAAAATGATAGAAACCAGTCCTCTGGGAGGTGTGGGAATGCCACACCTTGCCTAACAGTCATTATCATTCCCAGGTTACAGGTCTAAGTTTCATCTTGGGAAAATGTGCTCACTCTCCTTTAGTCCCTGGAACAATTCCTTCTTGGCACACCAGTCACTAGATGCCCTGGAGTCCGAGAAGATCTGTGCTTAACCCAACTTCCTTTTTAGAGGAATAGAAAAAACCCTTGGCCTGGAAGGAAGGCACACATGTAGTGATATTGTCACTAGTGTCATTTCACGGGCAGAGAAATGGGGTCCAGGGGGTTGAGACTTTTTTCAGAACATAAATCACTTACAGAAGCAGGACTTAGAAAAGTTTGGTTGTGTCTGGGCCCAGGTTCCTGCTCTTGGAGCATCTGGGAAACTAAAAGCTGGTCCAGGAATATGGTTCGGTTCTCAGGGTCAAATGTGGAGTCCAGACAATGTTCTCCACCCACTACTCTGCTCACCTACCGTCTTCCACCCTGCTTCCTCCCTGCATATAAAAGAAATGCCTGGTCCCAAAGGCTAGCCTTTCTGAGCTGTTAGCCTAGTTTAGGAGAAGGCAATTGTATAGTGTTAAAGTATATTTGATTTACAACTTTGTGCCAATTTCTGCTGTGCAGCAAAGTGACCCAGTCACACATATATACACATTCCCTTTCTTATATTATCTTCCATCGTGGTCTATCCCAAGAGACTAGATGTAGCTCCCTGTGCTGTACAGCAAGATCACATTGCTTATCCATTCTAAATGTAGTGATTTGCATCTACTAACCCCAAACTCCCAGTCCATCCCACTCCCCAGGCATTTCTTTCGTGCAGTAAGTCCTTAGTAGGTTCGCATAGACACTGGTGGTCTGTGCAAGCCTGAACGGTGCCTCCTTGAAGATGTGTGCTCTCTGTCTTAGGTGACTGCTGGTTCTTGGCGGCTTTGCAAGCTCTGACTTTGCACCAGGATATCCTGAGTCACGTTGTTCCCCTGAATCAGAGTTTCACCGAGAAGTATGCTGGCATCTTCCGGTTCTGGGTGAGTGTCCTCCTGGTGCTCCATCCTGGAGGAGGCGGGAGGAAAGAGGGTTCTGGCAGAGTCGTGTCTTTGCTCCCCAGGCTGACCATCCTCCATGGCAGTTTCCACTGACCAGCGGGCACTCTCTCCTTCCAGTTCTGGCACTTTGGGAAGTGGATTCCAGTGGTGGTAGATGACCGACTACCCGTGAACGAGGCTGGCCAGCTGATCTTCGTCTCTTCCACCTACAAGAACGTGTTCTGGGGAGCTCTTCTGGAAAAGGCCTATGCTAAGTAAGACAACCCCAGAAAACTTTCCCCCTTCCTTGCCAGCTCTTCCTTCTTCTGTCTCTCTCTCATCAATGGTGAGGGAGGGCCGAAGGAGGCAGGCTGAGTTTATCAGGTGAGATCCTGAGGCACATGTCTGCAAATCTAGAACCGGCACATCCAGGGTCTCCTGTGTAAGGGGTACCCCATCGGAACACGTGTTCCAGAACCTTGCCTTTCCCTAATGGATGGAGTTGCTGAACAGGGATAGAAACTCTTGAGTATATATGTTCTTTTCTGCCCCTGGGATGGAAGGAAGGAGGAGCAGATACGTGACAGGGAATAACCAAGTAGGGGGTTCATGAGGTGTGTCTGGACCATCCCAGGCTGCAGTATGAACACCCTTCCCTTAGCCCACGTTGATTCCTTCCCTGCCTAGGCTCTCTGGCTCCTATGAAGACTTGCAGCGTGGACAGGTATCTGAAGCCTTTGTGGACTTCACCGGAGGGGTGACAATGACCATCAACTTGGTAGAAGCCCCTTGTAACCTCTGGGACATCCTAACTCAGGCCATCTACAGCAGGACCCTGATTGGCTGCCAGACCCACTCAGGGGTGAGACGGGGCTGTGCCCTGGCAGGATCGCCTCCTCCCCTGCTCCCATCCCGGGTGTGGGCCTCCAGATTCCACCAACTCCCACGCCCAGAGTCCTGATGTTCAAACCAGAAGAGCACAGCTGAGCCCCTGGGGCAGACGAGAGCACAGTAGAATATAGATGTTGCACAGAAGGGAGCTAACCATCCTGAAGTCAGCCACAGGCGAGGCAATTGACCAGCACTGCTGGTCTCCACTGTCTAATTTCATGATGCACAAGAACCCTGAACTGGAGTAGGGAGCCCTCAGTTCAGCCCCGCCTCCGGTACCCACCATCATGTCACCTCACACGACTTAGTGGCTCTGAGTCTGAGTTGCCCTCTGGAAAGTAGGGCGATGATAATCACTGCAGGATGGCACCCTGACTCCTTGAAAGGCTCAAAGGAGACTGTGGGCACTTAAGAGCTTTGAAAACTGTAAGCAAACAGCGTGGGTCTCTCCCACCCCTCCCTCCCCATAAACCCTGGGCTCCAGCTAAATGGGTCCCCCTGGACTCCTTAACAAGCAGAGGACCAAGAAGAGCTCTCTGTCTCTGCAGAAGGAGAGGGTGCTGGAGAACGGGCTGGTGGACGGCCATGCCTACACTCTGACAGGCATCAGGAAGGTGAGTGGAGCCAGGCCCCTCTGTCTCCCTTCAGCCTCTCCCTTCTTCCCCAGGGCTTCTTGCCAAGGCCTTGTTTCATCTTGGTGAATGTTAGCCTCTGTGCCCAATCTAGGGCCTGAATTCTCCAGTGAACCTGCCAAAGCAGGTGGTGGAGTCCCCGGACCTCTGTGTCTTTTTTCTGGGGTGAAGTAGTGGGTCCAGCCTTTGGCGTGCCCACCACACCATCCCAACCTCTCACCCTGGGGCAGCCCCAGCCAATCAGCCACCTAGGCCTCCTGTGCCCCACATCCCTTCTTTGAGCTTCACTTTGCCCTGGGCTGCCAGTGATAGCTTTTCTATCTGGATTTTCCCTCCAGATTCTTGCTTCTCTCCCAAGTGCTCCTTTTCAGCAGCCTCCCAACTTCCTTCTGTTGCTATCTGTATTTTGAGCTCTACTAAGCCTTGAGAGAAAGATGAACCAGACAGGGACCCTGCCTACAAAGGTCTTACAGTCAAGTATGGAGACCAACCATATTTGAAATTGATAGGGAAGCAAAGGAGAAACTGAAAGACGGAAGCAATGATGAATGGCTTTAGGGGTTTAGAAGTAGGAGAGAAGACATTTACTTGTTGGGTTGGAGGGAAATCAGAAGAGGCTTAGAAGAGGAGGTGACATTGAATTGGCCACTGAAGGATGGGTGGATTTGTGTGAGGGAAGAGGACTTTCCTGATGGAGGGGGAAGAAGGAGCAAAGTATGGAAATAAGGAATAAACAGGTTGAATTTATTTTTTCTTTTTACAGCCACACCTGTGGCTTATGGAAGTTTCCAGGCTAGGGGTCAAGTTGGAGCTGCAGGTGCCAGCCTGTGCCACAGCCACAGCAACCCGGGATCTGAGCCACATCTGCAGCTGTGGCAATGCTGGATCCTTAACCCATTTAGTGAGACCAGCAATTAACCCTGCATCCTCACGGACACTATGTCGAGTTCTTAACCTGCTGAGCCACAGTGGGAACTCTGACAAGTTGAGTTTTAAAGAACCTGCTGTTCTCTAGAGCATGTGACTTCCCCAATGTCCTCCTAGTCCTTTTACCTCTGTTTCAGATTTTTTCAACTCCATTCACACCTGATTTCTTCTTCCTCCTAGATCTCCATGGATCAAGTTTGTGAGTGTGCCACGAACTTTTATTTTCAGATTTAGTTAACAAAATTTATATTGGAAGATATTTATATTTATTCACCAAGTTACTTAACAAAATTTAGCCCTTACTATGTGATAAATACTGTAAATGCTTTACTGATGTTATTAACTCACTTAGTCTTCACAACAGTCCTATAAGTAGGTGTATTAGTGTCCTGGGGCTGGTATAGCAAATTGCCACAAACTGAGAGACTTAAGGCAAGAATCTTCATTCAGAATTTTTTTGTTTTGTTTTGTTTTAAGGCTGAAAGTCTGAAATCAAGGTGTCTTTAATGCCATACTCCCTCCAGTGGCTCTAGGGGAGAATCCTTCTGTGCCTCTTCCAGCTCAAGGTGGCTCCCAGCATTCGCTAGCTTGGAATGCATAGCTCTGGTACTTGCCTCCATCTTCACGTGCCCTTCTGCTCTGTGTCTTTCCCCTCCTCTTCTTTTGTAAGGACCCACCCAAATCCAGGGTGACTCCAGCTCAAGATCCTTAATTATATCTGCAAAGACCCTTTTTACAAATAGAATCACACTGACAGCGTCTAGGTAGACATATGTTTGGAGGAAGGCATCCATTCAGCTCACTGCAGTAGATGCGACTATGAGCAGAATTTTACAGACCAGGAAATAGATGCAGAGAGGTGAACTAACTTGCCCTAGGTCTCATAGCTAGTAAGCAGCAGAACTATTTTCTCCTCTCCCAACTCCAAGGGCCTTTGACCTTTCATTTCAAGGTCTCTTCTGCAGACATGAATCTTGCCCAGGTATCTGCAACATTTGCAGCTGGCACTCAGCCCAGCTGCCCCAACCCGTTCTCATTTTATACAGGTGACCTCTGAACATGGACCTGAGTATCTAGTCAAGCTGAGGAACCCCTGGGGGAAGGTGGAATGGAAAGGTGACTGGAGTGACAGGTGAACTTCTGGGACTAGCTGGGAGGGGTGAGGACCGAGTAGGTGAAGCCTGCAAAGGAGATTGCCATTGGTACACAAATTCAGATGCGTGCGTTTGGTCTCAGGCTGAATCAGGAAAGCTTTCAGACTGTGAAGGTCAGTCGCTCAGATTGACAATTACTGATTTTTATTATAGTTGATTTACAATGTTGTGTTTGTTTCAGGTATACAGCAGAGTGATTCATATGTGTGTATATTTATATATTTTTCCTCACATTTATGAGATGTTTAAATATATAGATCCTTTTATTCATTATAATCATCAAAGCTAATGTTTATTGCGAGCTTGGCAGCATTGTGCTAACCTTTTGAATTTTTATAATCTCGTCTAATCTTCCAAACAATGCTGTTATAAGGTAGGTAGGTTTAGCTTCACTTGCTGATGAAGAAACTGATGTTTAGATTAAGCACATTCCTTAAGGTCTCAGAGCATAACTCAAGCCAGGTTTTCGGCAACTGGTCCAGCATGCTTTCGTCAGTGCACTCTTGGGCTTTTTGAGTCAGAGGTATAGACAGATCTGGGTTGGTCTCTGTATTATAGTTTCACTTATTTACCTCTGGACATTCTGATTAGATGCCTACCTTTAGAGTGTTTCTGCCTAAAGTTGACCCTAGAGGGATGTGGGCTTTATAGGCTACAGGCAAAAAGAGACCAAGTGTTAGAGTCCTTCTCCCTCTGGCGATGCAGACTTATAATTCCTCACTCTGTGTAACACTTTAGAGATCCCGAACGTTTTCGCATATGCATGATCACTTCATCATTTTTATAGATGAAAAAATGACGGCTCGGAAAAATAAGTGGAATTTTCCTCCTGATAGAATGTTCTGCCTTCTATTTATTATCCATTAATAAAGAGAATTGTCAAAAGGACTGGGTCTATGTAGAAAAATGGCATATATATATATATATTTTTTTTTTAAAGTGTTGCATAAATACAGCATCATAGTGTTGTGGTAGTGTTTTTTTTTTTTTTTCCTGTCTTTTCACCTTTTCTAGGGCCGTACTTGCGACATATGGAGGGTCCCAGGCTAGGGGTCTAATCGGAGCTGTAGCCACCGGCCTACACCACAGCCACAGCCACGCAGAATCCAAGCCACGCCTGCAACCTACACCACAGCTCATGGCAACGCCAGATCCTTAACCCACTGAGCAAGGCCAGGGATCAAACATGCAACTTCATGGTTCCTAGTCGGATTCATTAGCCACTGAGCCACGATGGGAACTCCCAGTAGTGGTTTGTTTAAAAGAACAAATTGTTGCCTTTGAGAAAGATGATGTTAGTTGTATGATTTTAGGCAAACTTCTTAATTTCTTTGAGCCAGAGGTGTGTTATGGATTAAATAAAATGACAGGCTTTATTCCACAGTGTCTGATCTGCTTTTGATCTCATCCAGGGTAGTTTTCTTTTTACATATTATATTTTTAAATTCTAGAGATACCATTTGAGAATATCGTCCACTTTTCTCTCCATCATGTCCATAGTTCCCTTTAGATCCTTGAGAATGTAGAGCACATTTACAGTGGGTGTTTTAATGCCCTTGTCTGATAAGTCCATCCTATCTCTCTTATTTCAAGGTCTGTTTTTATTCCTGGTCATGGATTACTTTTTCTGCTTCTTTGTATGCCTAGTAATTTTTTTTTATTAGATGCCGGATATTGTAAATTTAGTTGCGTAGGGATTATTGTGACACTTTGAGGTTTTCTTTTAGGACAGATCTAGAAACACCTTTATTTGGGGGATAATTTTACCCCATTACTAAGGCACAGACCCTTTGGGCTCTCTCCTAAAGGCCCTGTGTATACAGCAAGGCCTTTTGACTCTGGTCAGTGGGAATTCAAATACTTTCCAGCCTGGCATCTGCTCTGGGAATTGCTCTGTGTATAGTCCAGCTTTGTGGGGTTTCCCTTTATATGCGCACAGATTTTGTTGTAGCCAAAGACTCAAGGGAACCCTTATAACGTTCTTTGTCGCTCCTTCTCTGTGTACCCCTCCAGCCCAGGCGCTTTCCTCAGCAAATTCTAGCTGTCTTGCGCTCCCTGAGTTTCTGACTGTCTCCTCCAGTCAGCCGGACCGCTGGGTTCTTTTGGGGTCCACTTCCCTGCATCGCTGTCCAGGGAATTAGCTTCAGACAGTGTTCTAAGCCATGTCAGGGCGCATTTCATTTGCTTCCCTCCTCTTGAGGTCACAGTTCTGTGCTGCCTGCTGTCAAATGTCCAAAAACCGTTGTTTCTTATACTGCGTCCCATGTTTAGTTGTTTATAGTGGGGAAGGGATACGAGTAAGTGTTACTCCTTTACGGCCAGAAACAGAGGTTCAAAATGATGGGCTGTGAGAAAAAAAAGCAACAGCAACATAGGTTCCAATGCTAGCTCTGACATCTAATACCCTGTGACTTCAAACAAGTGACCTAGGAGTTCCTGTCCTGGCTCAGTGGTAACAAACCCGACCAGTATCCATGAGGATCAAACCCATGTTTGATCTGGCCTCACTCCGTGGGTTAAGGGTCCGGCGTTGCGGGGAGCTGTGGTGTAGGTCACGGACGCAGCTCGTATCTGGCATTGCTGTGGCTCTGGCATAAGCCTGCAGCTGTAGCTCCAATTCAACCCCTAGCCTGGGAACTTCCATGTGCTGCAGGTGCGGCCCTTAAGAGAAAAAAAAAAAAAAGCAAGCAAGCAACCTAATCTCTTTCAACCTCAGTTTCCTAATCCCTAATACAGCAGGGAAATTACTACTTTGTAAAACTGTTGATAGCCTTCAATGAAGTTAAATATGTCAAGAGCCTAGCCCACAGCTTGACTCAGAGTAAGTGAGGAATTAATGTCACATGTTGCTTTCCTAACAGAGGATGTGAGATTTAGTCATCTGCAAGCAGTAGAAAAATGAGAATAAGTAACACTATCGAGCATTTACTGCAGAATTTCTTGCGTGCCCTTCACGATCCTTTCCTTCCTCATGAAAACATCGTTTTTCTGTTTCAGCTCAAGTTCATGGGACCTACTGAGCCCCAAGGAGAGGATTCTGCTGCTGAGAAAAGAGAATGATGGCGAATTCTGGTATTTGACTCAGGGAGTCGGGACAGGTGTTCTGGCTCATGTTAAGATATCCACCCAGCAAATATTTACGGGGTGCCTCATGACTGCCAGGCGTCTCTTACACAGATATCGAGACGATCCTTTAGGGCTCACAGGCTAGCAGGGCAATCAAACAGCTGTGGTTTCTGTGACGGGAGTGGTGGCCCCTGGCGTGGAGCTCAGAGGGCTCACAAAGCAGAGCATGGGCATGGCTGCCGCACCCCCCCCCCCGACTTCCATTTCTTAGCAAACTCTAAGCCCCCACACCCGTGCCCTTCAGAGCAAAGCTACTTCTTCTACCTGCTTAAAGCCTTACACCCCTTTTTCTAAGCGCCCACCAGATGCCCTGAGCTGATGCTGCTTCTGGGTGTCTGACATGAGACCCACCTATTCCCCCTTCCCTCTGCCGTTCACCCTTATTATGAGCTTCTACCCGGTCCCACGGGCCCCTCTTCTCTCCCTACCTGTCCTTTTCAGACGACTCTGGCCCTCTCCCTCTTGAAGTGGTCACTGAACTTAAGAGCCCTGCACCTGCTACTATTTCCGTGTTACAGAGAGTAAACTGAGCCTCGGCAGCTTCAGACAGCATGCCTCCGGTCACAAGGTTAGCCTGCAGGGACAAAGATTTTTATCCATCAATGCGCAATTCTTATTGAACATTTATAGATCAATTGACTAGGTACAAATGCCTCAATTCTGCCTTATCACTGCTAACAGTGGAAGAAGAAGATTTCCCACAGGCAGCATTGTAGGGTGGGGTTTCTTGGTAGCACCTCCTCCCATGATGGACCCCTCACGCGGGTCCAGGCAGTGCTGCTCTCATGGGTCCAAAGCCAGCTCAGCTCTGCCCAAGGGCATGGAGGACGAGGCCTTGGGTCCAGGAAGGGACTGGGATGCCCAGTGCTTAACTGCAGCCTCTGTTCTGGTCCCGATGATAAGGTGTCGTCTCCTTCATCTCTGCTTTGTTGCCTCTTCCTCTGCACAGGATGACACTGCGGGACTTTAAAACGCATTTCACGCTTCTGGTCATCTGCAAACTGAGCCCAGGCCTGCTGAGTCAGGAGGAGGGCCAGACGTGGTTGTACACCATGCTGGAGGGGAGATGGGAGAAAGGGACCACGGCTGGTGGCCAGATGAGGTCACCTCGAGGTGAGTGTGTGCACAGGAGCCAGGGCCTCTTGGATCTAAAGTGGCAGCTTTTCCAGGCAGCGGCGGTGGCTGCGGACAGAGCCCAGGGCTCTTGGCTGGGGGTGAGGAGGCTCCGCTGGCCGAGCTGCGTGCTCTGGCCCTGGGCTGTGTCCACCAGGAAAACGAGGTGTCTTTGTCCTAATTTACACAAAGGCATAGAATTCTTAGTCAAGCTGCCTACCCTTTGGGGTTGCATCTTTCCAGAAGGTTCCCTTTCCTAGTGAGTGCCAGGACACCACAAGTGCACATGCATCGTAGGAGGGTGGGTCACATCTTTCTGTGGATTTAGGACAAGGCCATCGATATGCTGACGTCACCAGCCCATAACAGGCGGGATAGAAATAGCTTTTCTGTGATAAGTGTTGGGCCTCCTTACCTAGAGTCTGGTAGAGAAACAAAGTCTAGGATTCCCAGGTCATCAGGCCCAGAAGACGAGCGTGTCTCAGTTCTCCAGAAGGAGAGGTTTGGGGCCTGGGTCCCTTTCTTACCAAGGAGGTCCTGAGCCATCTCTTTGGGAGGGAAGACCTGGGGCCGTGACCTTATCGGGGCCCGGGGCGGCCTTAGCCCTGGCTTCCCCTCCCCGACAGCGTACCTGCCCAAAGACTGAAGCCACCCAGAAGCTACGACTTGCTTAGTGTTAAAAACACAGCTCCCCGGGGACACGGTCGAGTCTTTTCAGTTGATTAACACAGTCGCTAAGCCAGGGGCGCGACGTCTGTGCCAGGCAGCGCACCGGGCAAGAGAGTGACAATGGAGAGTAACCCCCATGCTGCGTGTGTGCGTAGAAGAACCCGAGGTGGAGGAGGTGGGTGGGAGGGGACAGGACCGAGGTGGGACAGACCCCTGCTCTGTCCAGGGCGACTTGGGCTGGGAATCCCAGGGCAGCGTCCTGCATCTGCGCTCCTCTCTGCGGCTGGGCGATCCTGGCTCGCCTCGTATGTTCTGCCCCAGACATGTTTTGGAAGAACCCGCAGTTCCTGCTGTCAGTCTGGAGGCCCCAGGAGGGCAAGAGGCTGCATATGCCCTGCAGCGTGCTCCTGTCCCTGCTCCAGAAGCCCCGGCACAGGCACCGAAACCGGAAGCCTCACCTTGCCATTGGCTTCTACCTCTTCAGGGTAGGTGGGTCTCTCGCGGGCTCTTACCCTTTCCTCCTGGTTCCTGTCCTCTTTATCCTCCATGCCCGTCTATGCACATCCTTCTCTGTCTGCCACGCGTGCAAGTCCCGGCTCTGGCCTTTGGGAATGTGTGATCTAGAACAAGCCACCTACTTGCTTTTGAACATCAGTTTCTCCATCTGTAAAATGGGGATGATGATATTTACGCAGAAGTGGAGTAGAATGCTTGCCGTTGTGCCTGGTGCCCAGTTGGTACAATCAGATCTGCTCTCCTTCACCCCACCCAGGCTTACCTTCCCTCACCCTTTTCTGGAATTTCTGATGAAGGATTAAAATGTCACTGACTAGAACAGTGAGTCTCGTGGGAGGGAGATGGGCCTCTGGGTAGAGTCTTCTTGTATATCAGCCTCTGTTAGAGTTTGTGCTGGTGAGTAGAGCTGGGTTCATTGCCTGATGCGGCCTCTCTCTTTGTTTTTCAGATGAGCAAGGTGAGTTCCACATTTGACTGGCTGGCCCTGGTTGGGAGCAATGTCCCCTGTGGCCACTTCGCTTGCACTGCAGCAGCCTTACGTCAGGAGCTGTGGAAGGGCTGACAGTAATGCCAACCGCCCTGTGTGTGTTTCAATAGAGAGAATCTGCTGGCTTGTTTGTTTTTATCCGAGGGCCTCCCTCCGCGCCCCAAAGTCCGTATGCCTCCATAGGGAGGCCTGCACCTGATGCAGAACTAACACATTTTATTTTATTTTTTTCTCTTTTATTTTTTATTTATTTTTTTTCATATTAACAATGAATTTTATTTCAGTTATAGGTGTACAAAGATCATAAGTCAATACGATAGATTTTGTGTCCCAAACCCACAGTGCATCCCCCCACCCCCCAGATTGTCTTATTTGAAAAACCAAGGTTTTCCAAAATCTGTGAGTCATTGTCTGTTCTTCAAAGAAGTTCATTGTGTCTCT
>PVHT021183518.1:16396794-16460561 GCA_004024745.2 Catagonus wagneri | reverse complement strand
CCTACACCACAGCTCACGGCAACGCCGGATCCTTAACTCACTGAGCGAGGCCAGGGATCGAACCTGCATCCTCATGGATACTAGTCAGATTCGTTTCCACTGAGCCATAAAGGGAACTCCTGGAGCTGAGTCTTAACATATAAGCGAGAGTCATTACATGAGGGTGGGGGAGGAAAGGGCACGGAGGTGGGGGGCGGGCAGGGGCTCAGCACAAACAAAGGCACTGAGGCGAGAGGGCGCAGGGCGCATTAGAGCTGTGTGCCGTGCCGTGTGCCAGACCTCACGCTTCAAGGGGAAGGGGGCGTGTGAGGCGGGGCACGGTCCACATGGTGCATCAGCTAAGGATCTGGGAAGATGACTTCCCGGGGGAGGGGGTATATTGGTCCAAAGATTCCCACAGTGACCCCCAAGAAGTAAGTCTGTCTTTCTCCCCCTCAGTGAAATTGGCAGCAGTTCGAGTGTCGTCTTCTCTAAGGTGAGTTATCAGGTGGAATTCCACAGGTGAGGGCCTGTTTGCAAAGCCAGGGCAATGAGTTTGCCCCTCCTGTTCAGGGGTCGGGGAGGAAGAAGGTCCACAGAGCCGGCAGACCCTACTGTGTGGCACACAGAACTGCGTTATCTACTGTCCCCCGAGAGCAGCCCGGTTCTGCTGGTTTTACCCCAAGAGAACCGCCCTTGGGGTCAGATCCTTGGCTTGGAAGACTTGGGGGCCCCGGGTGTGTGACTTACACTCTCCAGGTTCTTCTGTTTCTCTCGGCCTGCTCCCCCTAAGCCAGTGAGGACTGGAGAAGCGAGGGATGTGTGTGAATGCTGCAGGAGAAAATTTAAGACAGCGCTCAAGGTCAAACTCAGAGATTTCAGAGGCCTGGGAGCCCCGAGCTTTTAGTGTGTGCCCGAGAGTCCGTTCATCCTGGGGAATGACCAGGCTTTTCTGTGTTTGTTCCTGTAGGAAATCGTAGACCAAAATGAAGGGCAGGGTGAATTCGTCACCAAAGTCTTTGAAAAGGTAAGTTGACCAGAGTGGGTAGCGAGGAGCTGCGGACATGGTGGAACACACAGTCCAGGAAGGATGGGCTTGCGTCTGCCTGACTCTGGGTGTAAATCGTGATTTAAGGCTTCCTAGTCCCCAGACTGCCACTTTCTATGAAAGCCCTCGAGTCTTTAGACAAATGAGTAGAGCCATTGTTTCCGCAAGGCTACTGTGCAATGTCTGTTCTTGGGAGCTACACTGATTCATTGCAGGAGAAGCAAGTTTAACTTCTAATCCCTGAGAAAATGGACTATGGCAGAGGTGAGAGAATCAGTGTTGGGAGCAGGGGGTGGAGTGTGGCAATGATGAGCCCTGGGGGTCTGGGGGAGGGAGGCCCAGGGAGAAAGGCCCCGTGGCTGGTCACCTGAGGGGGGTGGGACCAGTAAGAGGGCGCTGGGGAGGCGGAAGACTATACGCTTGGTCCCTTTGAGTTTTTGCTTTGGGCTGATCCAGCTCTGAGCACCAGCAGGTGTTCAGTGTGTGAGTGAGTGAAGGGCTCCGGTGGCCATCCCGTCGTCTCCAACATGCGGGACACTGAATCTGTTTAGGAACAGAGCAAGAAATCTGGGTCTGGCATCTGAGTGATGTCATTAAAACTGGAAGAACATGACCTGTGTTAGTGACACTCCTGGTTTAATTCACGCATTGCCTGCACTCCCATCTTCTCTCGTTTTCATCACTGGTATTTTGCTTGATGTCAGCAAGGATCCATGAGAAGCTTACATATGCTGTCTATAAAAGTGTTCCTCCATAGCAGGGCTTTCCAGACATTTTCTTCTGCAGTCCTTTTGTCAGATGAAATCTCATAGGGAATCAATCCTAAAGTACATAAAACAGATAAATACGAACAGATAACATGCCCATTTTGTAAGTTCAAATTTATAGTACTTATATTTCATGAATATGCTTTAAAGTTAAATGTTCATGCAAAGAGTTTCTTTTGAACTCTAAAACTGAAATCTGACTCTTAGCTGAGGATGTTTTATTAAGAATCAAAATGAAACCAATTGCCGAACTTTTGAAGCGTGTCTTTTGAAGCGTGTCAATGGAAGCCAGTTTGAAAATCATTTCTATTGGTCTACCTCTTAAGAGTCCTCCCCTGAAGTTCTCATTGTGGCTCAACAGGTTAAGAACCCAACTAGTATCCATGAGGATGCAGGTTCGATCCCTGGCCTCACTGGGTGAGTTAAGGATCCGGCATTGCCACAAGCTGCAGCATAGGTCACAGATGTGGCTCAGATCCAGTGTTACTGTGGCTGTGGCTATGGTGTAAGCCGGCAACTGCAGCTCCAATTTGACCCCTAACCTGAGAACTTCCATATGCAGCAGGTGCAGCTCTGAAAAGAAAAAAAGGGGAAAAAGAGAGAAAAAAGAGTCCTGCCCTGCTGGGGTGCCCTGAACTTGGCGCCCAGTTAGACTGCTGTAGAAGTTCTAGGAAATCCCGGGTTTAATTTTATGTCTAGTTACAGTCCTTGTGTGCAAGATAAGGGTGTCGCTAATTCTGCCCAGAAATGGCACAGAAGCCATGCTGAGCGGATGTGGGAGAGGCCCTCCCAGCCCCTGTTAGCTGGGGCTTCTCTGCGTCTCATGAGCCTCAGTAATGAAGCTTTTCTCCTGCTGTTCTGTTTCTACCCCAGTATCCGGAGATAAATGCGATCCAACTGCAGAAGATCCTGAACCACGTGCCCTGGTCAGGTGAGTATTTCAGAGTTATCCTGTAGCACTCAGGAGACACAGCTCTTCTGAACTCTGGGTCTGTTGCCCTTTCTCCTGGTGGCACATGTGAATGCCTGCCCATGGGTGCCCCCCTCCCCTGGGCGCTGTGTCTTACACCAGGCTGGGTCTGACAAAGAGGGAGAGGAGTTTATGCATCCTCATGGATACTTAGTTGGGTTTGTTACCACTGAGTCACAATGGGGACTCTTGAAGTTTTTTGGTTTTTTTTTTTTTTTTGCTTAGTCAGGTGTGCAAAGATATATGGCAGTGAAAATGAAGCTTTCTGCTGGTTGCCTTGTTTTGAGAAGAATAGCTGAGTGTTTCTTTCTTGGTCTATAAAGTCCATGCAGAAGAAAGGCACTCATTTCCTCAACCTGATAAATAAATATGAAGTATTGACTAGCTGACCAGGGAGCTCTCTGATGAACTCATTTGAATTGATCAGGCTACAGAAATCTCATAGGTGGGTGCCTATCACATAAGAGAACTGCAGGTGGCTAGTGTGGATGCCTTTGCGGGGAGCCTGGGATAAATTATCAGTAAAGCTTCCAGCTCCTGTGAAGTATTTTATATGTACATTTTGAGTGAGAAGAACCTGATTTCTCCCAGCAAGAGAATGAACCTCAAAATGAGAAAAAGTAAACCAAACAGTGAAAGGATTTTTGCTACCTGAAGTATGTGCTTGCTTTTCCTTTATGTGAAGCGGAGACTTCAAACCCACACAGACTCAGAAATTGTATAATTTCCAGACAGCTTTTCAAAGCCAAACTCAGGCATCATTAAAGAGCCCGAAGGGGAGACTCTAGAAATTGTAGAATGAGATGTGTCCCTTCCTCGCCCCTCCTCGAAAACACATTTTTGGAAAATTATATGGAAGAGATGGCTCCTGCACTTCCGCGGTTTTAAAGGCCTTAACCACAAGTGTGCAGAGTGCTTCTGAAAGAATGGAAGGACAGATTGCTTTCGTTTGTTCCCCTGGAAGGGTTTTTGGTTGATAGATCAGAGAACTACCATAGATTTTGGCAAAATACCTGGTCAAGTGTTCCATCATAAATGATGAAAAGGTGGGTTGGGAAGCAGCAATGCGATGCACAAGTTTTACCATCCAACCCGAGTTTATAAATACAAAACCAGAGGGTAATTCTATGTTATGGATGAGAGTCTATATGTTTAGATATTTAGATGAAAGTCTCCGTATCCTGCCCTTGGTTCCCCTTCACTTTCTCAACTCTTATCAGTGGCTTGGAAGAAGACACAGCACGCGGGCTTATCAGGTCTGCAGATGCCACAGAGCTGGGAGGAACGATGAGTGTAATAGACAATGGAATTGAAATTCAGAATGTTCACCACAAGCTGTTCCCAAGCCCCGAAGACGAAATGTAGTCAGGATGTTAATTTAAAACTGCCAGTTGATTATTTTTGAAAAATTGGTTTCCGAAGTTCCTAACAGAAGAGACCTCATCTTTGTGGCAGTCTGTTGGAAAGATACCTGGTTAATTTAGTTGACCTCCAGCTTAACATGTGCTAATAGTTTCAAGTTGCCGCCTAAATGAGCTCATCCAGTTCAGGCGGCATTGAATGGAAGCATTTAGATGTGTGCATTTGAAATTGTGTTCCCAGAAGTATCAGCAACCAAAGGTTTTAGCAAGTGTTCGATGACATAAAAGGGGTTAGGTCCTGTGGTCAATTGTGCTTGGGAAATTCTTCGTTAAACAAAATTGCAATGTTGGCTACTCTGCACTTATTACTTGCTAATGTTCTTGGTAGTAGAAAAAAAGGATCTGTAGATACCAAGTGTTTCAACTGTATTTGATCTCAAAACTGTCTCTGCCAAACATCTCCCTGGGAAGCTAATTTGGGAATGCAGACTGAAAATTTTGGAAGTGACAGACCTCTGTACTCTGTGTCATTCATTTGCATCTATGGAAGTGCTTCCCAGTCTAGGTACCACATTTCAGAGAGATGCTGGCAGAGCGTGGTGTGTAGAAGAGGGAGGTGGGGACTGAGAAACCAGAGCATCTGGCAACAGTTGGAGAGGCGTTTAGATGTTTAGAGTGCAGGGGAGAAGGCGAAGAAGGGACAAGAACCTGTTGATGCTTTTCTGAAGGCAGAACGAGGACTAGTGAGCAAATCTTACAGGAGGTTCCTTTGGAATTTTCTACTGACTTGGCGTCATCCATTCATGTGTGAAGCTGAGCTCCTGTAATAGATAGGCCATCCATCAGGACGGCTGAGGATGTCTCCCAGTGTGGGTGGGAGCTTAAACAGGTTGCCTTTTCAGACTAAGAAGTTCATGACCCTGTGGTCCTGCCCTCACCCCCCGCCCCAACACAAAGGTCCATGTCCGTCTAACCCACCGTCTAAGCAAAACCTGAACGTTCTCTGCAGGGTTGTACTGTGTTCCTTGGGGACAGGAATCCTTCTCTCTCTGTGTCTCCACTGCTCTTCCCGCCTCCAGCATAAACATTGATCATGGGAACCTTTGGCGGACCTGGAAAGCACTGCCTCTCCTTGTTCAGAAAAGGGCCATGCAGTCCCCAGCCCAGCCGCACCCCAAATCTTTCTTTTCCTTACAGGCCTCCGGAGCCAAAAGCCTCTCTTCAGCCTCAAAGCCTGCCAGGGGATCCTGGCCCTACTGGATGTATCTTTTCAGGTTTGTGGGAGGATGGATTCTGCTGTTTGAGAGCTTTGTGCTCGAGCCAGGCTGTGGGGTTGAACCCCAGCCCTTGCACTTACTGTGATCTCCGACAAGCCGCGGGGCCTCGCTGTGCCTCCGGGTCGCGGGTGCAGCACAGACGTGGTATTAAAAACTATTCTATTGGATTTTGTGAACACAAATTAGAAAACCCATGTAAAGGACTTAGAACTGTCATTGAGTAAGTAATCCGTATTATTATAAATGACAGTAAGCTTTTTTCCTGATGGTGGGGATGAGGGTGCCGGTTAATAACAGTTCTCCAGGTTACAAGAAGCTTTTACAAGAGCCTCAGGGTCCTGAGTTTTCCATCCGGTGATGGGGCCGTGACTGCCTCCATTTATAGATCAGGACATGAGAGCTCAGGAAATTCAGTGACACGCCGAGAACTTAGCTTTTCTCGTTCTCCACCCTGTGATTTTTCTAGCAAACCCTCTGCCTTTCTAAGTGGGCGAGTTAATCTGAGTTTAATAACCCACGCTACAGAGAGGCACACGGAATGGATAGCGTGAGGACTGCCCGGATAAACAGTGTTGGCAGAAGCTTTGCAGAGGGCGTGCACAGCTTGGGATGGTGGACAGGTGTGCGGGCGCTGGGACAGATGCTGGCCTTGTCATCAGCTATATGAACTTGGACAAGATCATACTCTCCGAGCCCACATTTCATTGTCCATAGAAGGGGGAATTAATACCTAAGCCGCCCACCAGGTGAAATGAAATGTATGGCTCAGTACCAGGCCTACCCTCAGGGCTCAAAGAGGTGGTGTGGGGTGCTATTTTTGACCCAGTCTCTCTGATGCAGGGGTACTTGAACATGGTCTACAGGCCGACCATTAAGCTTTTAACTTTTCATGAAGTGACTGCATATAACAGGCATATTCAGCCACCCAGCACCTGCTGACTTCTTCCATAATCTGGTTTGCCAACAATGAAAGAGTTGCATCCAGCTGGCCATGTCAGGATACCCTGCCTCACTAAATGGTTGCTGTTGTCATGGCCACCATCACCACCATCCTCTCCTCCCAAACGCCAGCTTGTTCTGTCCTCTCCCGGCCAGGGTGAGGGAACCCTGGGCTGGACTGACCAACCCGGGGGAGGCCAGCTAGGGATGTGTGATGTTGAATGGGGCCGTCCCAGGTTGCACGTTGCTCTGGGAAGGGCTCATCACTGCGCCTAGAGATGTGGATGAAACTCCCCTGGTGGCTTGACCTTAACCTTGCTACCAGCTTAATGCGTCCGGCACCGTCAGTATCCAGGAATTCAGGCACCTGTGGAAGCAGCTGATGCTCTATCAGGTAAGAAAGAGTGTTCACACTGCCTCCCACGGGATGGAACAGACATGGCAATTCTGCAGAGCTGTGTCAGTTACTTCTCTCCCTTTCAGCCTCTTCTACACAACCACTTACTCAACTTCGCTGACTTTTAGTGATTTCTCCTTTCTGTCCCAAACTCAGAGGGCCTGTTGCCATAGACTTCTGAACATCCACAGCACACATATGATCATGTTGCTTCCTTACTACAAGCTTTTGAGACTCCTTGTGGCCTTCAGATCGAGGCCTTAGCATGGCATTTCGAGTCCTTCATAAATTGGCTCACTCCTACTTTTCTAAGCATTATTCACAATTCTCCTGAGTCATAAAGTTGGAAGCCCTTCCGAATTTGGATAATACGCTTAGATTAAACCCATTTACCCATACCTGGGCTGTCCATCCCCTGGGATAGAAAGACCGCCCCCTCTCACAAGCATCAAGGAGGGCTGGGAGAGGGGGTGGGATCCTGGCATGACCCCGCGCCCTATTCTTATCCCGGTAGCCAGCCTGCAGATGGAGCCTCATGTTCAGTGGTCCTGCAGCCTTGAAGTTCCTATTGTGGCTCAGTGGTAATGAACCTGACTCGTATCCATGAGGAGGAGAGTTCGATCCCTGGCCTTGCTCAATGGGTTAAGGATCCGGTGATGCTGTGAGCCATGGTGTAGGTCGCAGACACAGATCAGATCTGACATTGCTGTGTTGTGGCATTGGCCAGCAGCTACAGCTTGGATTTTACCCCTAGCCTGGTAACTTCCATATGCCGCAGGTGCAGCCGTAAAAAGACCAAAAAAAAAGTCCTGCAGCCTTGACACTGGGGCATGAGGGGCCCTTAGTAAGGACCTGGAAATGCCTGGCTTCCTTAGCCTTTGTGTGGATTCTTTACAGGAGGTTTTCCATAAGCAAGACACTAACCGGTCAGGATCCCTGAACTGGACCCAGCTGCAAGCTGCCATGAGGGAGGCAGGTAGGCGTGGAGGTGGGGCAGGAGCTGGGGGGGAACTGGTGCTGCAGGGCGAGTTCAGAGGCCCAAAAATGAGGAAATAGCTGCAAATAACTAAAATACTTATCATGATCACTATAATCACCACTAACATTTATTGAGGGTTGGCACATCCATACACCCTGTTATAATCCCCACCTTACAGGGGAAGAACTTGAAGCTCAGAGAAGTTAAGCAATTTACCTGGGACTTAAATCCAGGACTCCCAGACTCCAAAGCAGATGCCCTTGACCGCTAAGCAGGCTGTCTCCTGCCTTGAAGGACAGTAACCCACTTGATAGAAAGATCCTCATGCTGGTTGCCTAGGGGACGGGGATGGAGAATGGAGATAAAATTAATACACTAAGTAATTAAACAGTTCACAGTGCAGCCTTTAAAAAAAAAGAAAAAAAAGAAAGATCCCATGCTATTAGGATTCAGGTCTCAGAAGTCGAGGAACAGTTTAGGAGCCTCGGGTGGGAGGGGACCTGGGTACGAGGTCCCCAGCACCCACAGGTGGGAGCCTGTGTCCAATGCAGGAGTCTTGCTCAGCGGTAACATCTGCCAGCTGATGCTCATCCGCTACGGCGGCCCTGACCTCCAGATGGACTTCGTCAGCTTTGTCCACTTGATGCTGCGTGCGAAGAACATGGAGGGTGAGCTGGCGGGGAGGGAATGGATGGCCCCCTCAGTTCAAGCAGGAGAGAGGACGGCTGCCCGTGCAGGCAGCTTCCGGGGGATGCTGGCCGAGCGCCTGGGAACCCTGGACGCATCTACCGCAACTAAATTTCTGCCCTACCTATTCCGGGGCCGAGGATCGAGGTGGCTTGCTTAGAACAAGTGGGCCACGTGTGTGGTTGCCCAGAGGTCAAAACTGGCTTCCCTGGTGAGGGGATTTATGGGAGGCACTGGTCCCTGATGTTTCTAGCACGCACGTGCGCGCACACGCACACCCCCCCACACACACACACATCAGCTTCCTTCTCTTCTGCTGCGTTTTCATAGATGTCTTCCAAAACTTGACCCAAGACGGCAAAGGAATATACCTCCGGAAGCCAGAGGTGAGACCTTCTGCACAGGGATGACACACATCATCTCTGGGAGCGGTGGCCCCTGCGGGTCCTGGGTCTGATGAAGGAGAAGGGTCCTGGGGGCCCTTTGTTCTGCTGAGTGGAGGAGGCAGCACTGTATTCACTGTACTCGTTTATTCACACGTCAGATGTTGCCAGGCCCCCCACTAGGTGCCAGGCACCTGTGAAAGGGACAGGAGTCCGACTCTGTGTACCCGAGAGCTGGGACCACACTGCGCTGCATGACAGCAGCCCTCGTTTAGCTCTGCAGTCCCCTGGCGAGGTTGGGGTGGGGGTCCGAGGGTGTCGGCTGGTTCACACAGCGATGGGGCAGCTGAGCTTTGTTGGGGCCCCTTCCCTGAGGACGCTCTGGCCAGCCCTGCCCTTCTCAGCGCAGTGGCAGAAACCCAGGGGAGCCACTTAAACACACAAGGTCTCTGATAGCAGGGCTGCCATCTGACAAATGTTGCCTCACAACTCATTCTCCTGTCCAAAGCAAGCCCCACGGCCAAGGCCACCTTCTCTCTGTCATGAGAAGAACCTCGTTGTCACTTGCAGAGGGCGTGCACACGGCAGGAAGTGGGGACCTGGGCCAGCAGTGACCTCAGACCATCATAGGAGCACTGGTCTAGATAGAACCTTCCACAGAGGCCTTTCAGGAGGAGGTAACCTAGAAGCTGTCACCTCCAAGATGAGGAAAAGCCCGCCAGGCAGAGTGGAGAGTAGAAAAGGGAACAGCATGTGCACTCCGGGCTGGAGTGTAGCGGGTGGGGAAACCGGCTCAAGAGGAGACTGAAGAGGTCACGGTCAGATCAGGCAGGACGTGCAAGCCAAAAATAAACCTCCTTTCCCATGTGGCAGGGATTCTAGCCTTGTCTCTGCGCCCTCCTCCTGAATCTCTTACAAAACGCTGCATGTAGTTGGTGTGGATTAGTTACTACTACATAGTAAGTGTTTGTTGAATGAACAAGGCGATATGCTGCGGAGAAACAACGCTGCGTCTGACACTCATGGTCTTCCCTGACCACTCAGGCTGCACAGATGTGTTGAGCACCTGCTGTGGGCAGGTGTGGTGCCAGCTGGTGTTCGCTGCACAGACACTGGAGCCTGGAGTTGAACCATCTGCCCTCTTTTTAAAACACGTCCTCTGTTTGGGCTCCTTAGAGAGGGACTAGTAAGAGCTGGGGTTTCTTCTGTGACCTCAGATGTCCATTTTATAAACTAACCTTCTAAGATATAGGGACCCTCAGCGTGTTCTACCCTCAGTCCCTCCCGTATTTGAGTGTGAAGGTGGGATGCAGCCAGAGGGGCAATGGTGGGAATCTTCTGAGCCCCTCCCCAAGCACAGATCCCCAAGGTCACCTCCTGATCCCAAATAATCCTTCCACAGCAGCAGGCTCTGAGCTGAGAGAGCAGGACATCAATGTGGCAGTTGACACAGAACAGCCCACTACCTGAGCTGGCTCCTAAAAGCATGTGCTAGCATGGAAAGAGAACTGGATTGAGAGCCAGGTTGAAGCCACAGCACTCTTTGTTACCACATGTGGGGCTGTCAGCAAATCACATTACATCTCTGGCCTCAACGTCCCTGTGGGTAGAAATGAGCCAGCTGGGCAAGGTGGTCCCTAAGATTCTCTCCTCCTCTGACCTCCCCTGGTTCCTAAATCCTCAAGGCCATCCAAGGAGGTCTACAGGGAGTGGCAGCCAATTTGTTGGAATTTCACTCTGGGGTTTTCTCTGACGCCATAGATAACTTCACCAGCATCATCTTCATCCTCATCAGCGTGGGCATCACCATTTTTATGTCACTGGTCTGGGGAGAGGTTCCCCCGTGTGAGATAGAGGGACTGTTCATCACATCCACATTAAGCTGTCAGACAAATGGGCCCACAAATGTAAACGTGTGGAATCTGCTCTAGTGGATTTCTGCTGCCCAGTCAGTCCACACACCCACATGGTGTTGTCCCGAGCAGGCCAAAGTGAATTCATGGGGGAAAACTGCATTGAGAATTGAATATGGAATCAGCCTGTATCTTGGCTATCATCATTCACAGGCCCCGTGAGAAGTCAAGGTTGATTATATTTCAGGTTGATTTATACTTACTCCCAGATGGCATGGTCCCTCTGGCTAAACCATCCATTAATGTCCTGTCTCTATGGCTGCCCAGGAGTGGGGGGGAGGAGGCCCCAAGTCCTGTGTCAGGCTCTAGGACTTGGTGACTGAGACAGGAAGCACCTTTAACTGAACGTCAGGGATGGGTTTGAAGAGACAAGAATTTGCTTCCTCTTTATTCCAGTGGCTGCTGATGAGTCTCTACTCCTGAGAAGGCTGGAGGCTCATCTGCCCTCTCTGAAGAATCCGCATACGGCCCAAGGGTGGCCTTAGGCTGAGCCCAGTCCACACTCAACCCACCTACGGTTCTTCAGGACCGTGTCTCCAGCCATCACCTTCTCATCTGCGGAGGCTTCTCTTCTGCAGATCTCCCCTTCGGATGGCCAGCCTGCAGAAGGGGAAGGAAGGTAGGAAAGACTGATTGCCTCGGACTTGTGAAGACCAGCTCTCTTTCCTTGTGACCACAGTTTTGTCACAAGCAGAGATGCAGCCTAAGCAATTTGATTCTGGGGTCGGTGTGCTTACCTTCAGGCGATACTGCCTCCATGGATGTCCAACTTAAAAGACCTTAGACATGCCAAGAGTCACCCCATTTAGGCTTATGGTCTAGGTTTCAAGATGTGAAGAGGGATTGATGTGTTCATAGACATCTGTACCCGCATCTATAAATTGGTTGAGGCATAGGTTTAATTTTAACTGTCTGGGGAGTGGAATGGGGATAGAGTGAGCTTCCAAGAGCACAGAAAATAGCAGAATTGGCAGGATCCAGGTGGGATGGGCTGGCTCTGTCATCTGAGGCCACAGGATGATCTTCTGCTAACAATAATCTCCAGATGATTGGGTTTGAGGAGTACCGGTGGCTTTAAAACACTAGACTTCTCAAAGGGATTTCCACATGTGATGGGTGTCCATCTGTTTACCTGACCTGTGGACTATCAGATCTACATCAAAGAGCAGCAAATTCATGCCATATCACAGAGCTGATCAGTGACAGTTGTATATCTGATTCTTTAAACAACATTGATACTTCATTTTCTTGGTATCCCTACCAACCCAGAGCCCGTGTCGGAAGCCAGAACCTGCACGGTGCATTTTACTCATAAGTTAGCAACCCAGAGCCATTTGTTAAAATTCATTTATTATTAATTTACAAATGACTCTAACAAACTTGACCGTCCAGTTTCCATGTCTATGGCAGACTAGAGGAGGTTGGATGAGGGGATAAAAAGGTGTCCATTGGCAGAACTAAAGGGAAGCTGACAGCCTGGTGGATGGACAGTGAGGGGAAGGAGGGAGTGCTTTCAGAGCATGGCTTGAGGAAGTAGGAAAGCAGTTTATTTAGAAAAAGCTTTATTTATTCCAAATGACAGAATGTAAAATGGTTGGGCATAAAGTGCCATACACGCTAATACATGAGGCAGTACTGATTTTGTAGATAGTGATCATATGTTTTTAGTTTTGAATGCTTTTCATGTCTATTTATCGGTGTCTCTGCCTTTGGACTCTGTCATAGTTATTGCTTTCCTCTGTGAAGACAGTTTTGCAGATTTGCGGGGTGGTGGTACCGTTTTCCCATTCATGATGCTTGCATTACCAGTGTGATGGTTTTGCTTGGTGTAAATGGGATCTACATCCAACTTAATGAACTGGATTTGGTGTCTTGATCATGCAGTGTGTACAGATTTCAAAGCATCACGTTGTAAACCTGAAAAAACGTCTGACAGAGCCCCCCCTTTTGGCTTCTCAGCAGTGGTCTGAGCTGCTCTATCACTCGTGTGTTACCGTCACTGCCCCGAGTTTGTGTATCCCTGTGGCAACTCACAGATGCCCTGTGCCCTGCCGACCTCCACCCCCACCGAATCCCTCTGTGCTCCCCAAAGCTGAGCACTGGAGATGGGGGACATGTCCCCTCTCCATCTTCTGTCACTCTGGGACATGGGGGCAGGTAAAGATCTAGGACAGGACAGACTGTTCAAGGGTCAAGATGAAGTCATGCTGAAGGTCTGAGTGGTGGACACCAGCGATTTCCAGAAGTCCAAAGCCAAAAGCTTATGATAACTAAGACATGTGGGAAGTGTGCATTACAGAAGCCCAGCGACAGAGGAGCAAGGAGTTGGCCCTCAGGTGCCAAGGCAGGTGAGGTCATGGAGTTCAGAAGTCTGGGGTGTCCGGAGGTCCAGTCCAAGCAGGCAGAGCAGGGGTGGGGGGTTGGGGAGCTGTCCTAAGGTTTCAAATCTCAGGAACAAAAGGACTCTGAGAAAAATAAAAGGACAGTACAAGAGGGGTTTAAAATACTTGCCCCTTCTTTATCCATGTTTTTCCTTTTCCCCTTCTCTCATGTGTGGTATAAAAATTCAGTCACCAAAGAGAACCTTCTAGATTCCAGTTAAGGCCCAGGGCTGGGCAGTCAGCATCTGACTATACTGCTTTCCTGCTGTTGTGACGCTGGGTCAGAGAAATGACTTTAGCCTCCAGGATTTCCAAGCTGATGTTTCCCCAGTGAAATACACGTTTTTATATTTATAATGGAAAAAATGAGCTTCGTGGGTCATGGTTGGTGAAAGGGGGGCAGCTCTGCCTGGCTTTGTGGAGGAATAAGCTGTGTGTCCGGCTCTGGGGGAGATCTGGAGCCCTCTGGGGTCACCAGCCTTAGAGGCGGAGTTAGCAACTCAATGTCCTGAGGACTGAGGGATACAAAATCCAACAGAAATGAAAGTGGAGAGGTTGGGCAGGAACATTCTAGCTGTGTGACATTGGCCCGCAGGTGACTCATTTGTAAAATAGAGCCCCAAATGTCCACATCACTGGGTTGTTATGAAGATTAGATAATGCTGGTGTGTTGTGGTCCTCGTTAAATGAAGCTCCTCTTTTTTCCCTTGGGCAATACAGTATGTTTTTTTTTACAACTATTTTTATTTCTTTTGCTTTTGTTTTGAAAACGCCATCACTCATAATGACTGCTCTTCTGAAAGGCCCGAGATTTCATACTCCACTTTGACTTTCCTCTTCTTCCTCCATATCCTCTTTCTGAACATGTCACCACTACCTTGAAGTGTGGCCTCAGGAGGGCTGCTCCAGGGTCCAGTGTCAGGGACCCAGCTCCAGGGGCTTCAGAGAAAGGAGTCATCTTGTTATTAAAGCTCCTCTTAAGTCAAACAGACAGGGACTCTGCCCTCTGCTCACCTTGAACCTCAGGAGCAGGAGAAAGTTTACTCATCGGGGCCCCAGGTTGTCAGCCAGGGGTTTTCTGGACCACAGACAAAGCACCTTCTGGAGACCAGGCTGACCAGCAGTTGCTCCAGAGATTCTGCTGGGCAATTTAGACATGACCTAGAATTGACCTGACACTAGCAGTCAGAAGGCCTGGCAAGTCCACAGGCATGACAAGGATGCAGTGACTCTCCGTTAGACCGACATCTTGGCCATGGTGCTCTACGCTGATTGGCTCGGCTGGTTAATGCAGCCAATTTGCACTTGGTTCTGATGCAGCCCTGGCATGGTGAGGCCAGCTGGGCAGTGACAGTTCATCTCAACCACCTGCCCATCTAGCCAGCCCTTCAAACATTCACCCGCCTGTCAGAAGATGTGTCAACCTTCTCTGGTGCGTCAGGCACTATTGTAGGCACTGGGGACATCGTCACAGCTTCCAGGGGCCACAGCTGACTGGCAGGTGGTCTGAGGCGCACTGTGATGGGGGTGCACAGAGTGCTGTGGAAACCGGGGGGACAGATGCCCAGGCCAACCTGAGAGAGTCAGGAAGCTTCCTGGGAGGTGATGCTTAACTGTCTTAAAGGATAAAGGCACTGGATAAGACCATAAAGCGAGAACAGTGGGGTTCCAGATAGAGGGTGCTGGACCAGGGCAAAAAAGATGCAGAAGCAGGGAAGGGAAGGATGTGTTTGGAAGACACCTGGAGCTTAGCTCTGTTGTGAGGGGGCAGGTGAGCGAGGTTGCACAGGCAGAGTGGGTGAGGGGCCTTTTCCTGAGGGGCTGAGGCTATAGCCAAGGCCTTCAAGCTTGGTCATGAGACCTGGATCAAGGAACTTCACCTTTCTGAGTCTCTATAGCGTCATCGAAAAGCCCACGAGAACTGCATTAACCTCACGGGGTGAGTTTCACAGGATGGTGTATGAGCGTGTCTGGCGTTTGGCAGTGGACTTAAAAGATATGAGCTCAACCCGGTTTCTTCCTTCCTGCACTGAGGTGTGTGCTGAGGCTGTGCTGGCACCAGATGGCAGCCTGGTCCCACGCAAAGACTCCTTTTGGAGCTCAGGACTGCAGAGGACAGCTTCAGCCCCCAGCCTGGGAAACGGGCTGATTTAGCATCCTGCCACCCTGACTCAGCTCAAAAGACCATTTTCAGCCCCACATGGACTCACTCTCCTTTTCTTGCTTCCTTTTCTGCTTAGATTTTCACCGATGCACTGTACTTATTTTAAACAGCTTATTTGTTTCTGAAAAAAAAGCAAAACTCTGTCAATTAAACCCTTGTTTCAAATACATCTCTTTGAGGTGGTACCCAGCCCACTCACCCATGCCCCAGCACCTGGCTTCGTGCCTCGTTTGGTATTTATTGAATGAATGAATGACTTTTGAAGGCATTCAGATAAATCCTGTCATTTAAACAGTCAACATCTATTTGAGTTTCTAACTGAAAATATTAGTAGATAAGGTTGGCTTAGGAACATATGACGTATGACTTTCCCCTAAGAGGGTCACCGTGACATTGAAGCTGCACTCTGATGCCAAGCGCTCTGACCAAGGCTCAGTTTTAACCACCTTGGAAAATCTCACCAGGTTCTATCTGAAGACATGCTTCATATCTTGACAGTCCAGGGCCTGGGGCATCATTTTCTCTTACACATTCAGAATTCCTGCTCCCAGGGGGCTTAACCAGTTGAATGAAGTTCCAGCAACTTTTGCTTTCAGGCGGCTGGTGGCCATGCCGGCTCTGGGAGCAGTGGCAGAGGGTGGGGCCTGGGCCTGCAGCCTGGCTGTTTAGTCCTCATCTCCATCCTAAGCCTCCACTTCTACAGCTTCTCCTGCTCGCAGAGGAAAATGAGGCCAGAGTCCTGCAGCCCAAACAGGCAGGGTGGGCGGTGGAGGGAGCAGGCCTCACCTTGGCAGGGAGTCTGGGTGTTTTTGGTTCTCCTGAAAAGCTGTCCAGGGCGCCTTAGATGGGATCCCTAACTTAGTTCAACTGTCTACAAAATGATATGTGTCATTGGAGGAGGTTGGACTGTATCACTTGTAAATCTGCCTCTGGTTAGTGATAAACTTGCCAAGAGCATAGGCTGGGCTTAAAAAGAAAGATGCCTGCTTGAGTCGGGCTCCACCATTTACTAGTATAAGTTGCCATTGATCTGTGGGTTGGAGGACGGCGTGGATGACGTGTGTGTGTGGGCGGGGGAGGGGGTTTACTGTGGATCCCTGGGAGGGGCCTGTCTCCACCTGCAGTGGCGCCAGGATTCCACTAGGGGGAGAAGCTTAGTAGTTTCTGATCCAGGGTAAAGCACTGGGCCCTAGGCTCTGGTGCCTGAAACCCAAGGTGCAGTTCTGCCTGGAGAACGTGGACTTCAGGACTTTTGTACAGAGGACTTGTTTCTCGGATTCATTGTCATTGTGGCCCAATGAAAGGGTCAAAACAATCTTTGTCTTTGTTCTAACTTACCATTGGCCTCGCATCAAGTCTCCCCGAAGAGGGAGGTCATCAGCTTGACATTCTACTGGCCCAGGTAGTGGACCGATTTGTTCATCAGCAGTTACGAGAGAGGCTGCGCTCCCGAGGCCACGCAGCAGTGACAGCTTGGGGCTCAGGCAGAGTGGGTAGGCTGGGCTGTCTACTCTTACCCTCTTCAGGCCGCAGGCAAGGCTGGGCTGGGTGCTAACCCTGGCTCCTGTTTTGCGTGGTCCAGGGTTCCTTGGGTGCATCTTGGATGGTTGCTTTAGAAATTCTTTCCCTGGTCTTTGGCTTCCTTGAGAAGGGAGGAGTCAGAGACTGCTGGAGCGTTAATCCCAGCTGGGTTTAATGCTGACTGGGGTATCTCCTAAAGCTGCCCCTGCCCCTGGGTCGGGGAGGAGCTCCTGGAGGGGGAGCTGCAGGGAGGCCTCCTGTGGACTCTGCTGGATGTGAGCTCGTAGTTAGGTCCCCGGGCGCTGCCTGGAAGGGGCCCGGGAGATTGTTGCTGGAACCTGCTCGTTGCTGCCCGAGCACAAGTGTGTCCAGCACCCAGGATTCCAGAACCGGTGGTTTCCTCAGAGAAGGCTGTGCCGGGCTGTGAGTCTCAGGAGCTGAGGGGAGAGGTCTGAATTCTGCAAATTCTGCTGTGAAAGTTGGGGTTCTTAAGGGAATAAGAATGATCCAGGGGTCGGCCGGGGGCTGGGAAAATGGGCAATACTCTTGACCAGAAGCCAGAAGACATGAACCTATGTCTCCTCTGCCACCAACTGGGTGTGAGCTGACGTGGCCTAATTAGGAAAGTCATTTAACCTCTCTGAGTATCCGTGTAGTTATCTTCTGATTTGGGATGGTGACCCCTGCCTCCCAGGATGGCAGCAAAGATTAAATTAGATTGTCAGCACGAGAGAGCTTTGCAAATCCTAAAGTGGGGTCCGCTCTTCTAGTGGCTGGACCTGAAGTCGTGTGCGTTTGCTGGACTGAGAATATTTGATCCTGCTCTAGAAAATAGAAACGAACAAACAAGGAGGACAGATAAAATGAAACGTGGAAGCAAATGGCTTGAGAGACATGTTAGACGTAGATAAAGAGTGAACTGCGCGTGAACGCAGATAGGAAGGGATGGAGGAGCTGAGTAGGCTCTGAATATTCATGACTCACACTAAATATACATGAGGCACATGAAGCATCAAATATTCAGGATACATCAAACATACACAAGACCCTGAGGCACCCAGTCTTCAATCAGCCGCCCATTGGTGACGCCCATCTGGTCCCATTCTAACCCCTTGAAATGCAGATAAGCAGCCAAAGCTTTCAGCTGACTAATTGTTGAGCTGCAGCTGTGCCCCCGGCCCTGCCCCCTGCTCGCTGATAGAGCACCTGTGTGGTTGGGCCCAGAACCTTCTGTCTTTGGGGTTCCTGCTCCAGCCTCAACACCGGTGCTTATGACCACTCCATCAGCCGGAAGGGCTCACGTGGCCGAGGGACAGAGGACGCACGAGCTTTCAGAGCCCAGGATCCAGGGGTGTGGTCCTTCCATAATATTCTAAGTGTGTTCCCTAACCCCCCCCCTCTCCCCGCCTCGCTTTTTGCTGTGTTTTCAGTGGATTCAACCAATCACGTGATCTGAGGCTCTTGCTTCAGGTCTGCAAGCTCTTCTGTCTAGTGACTTTTTGGGGTGGAGCTGGAGGCCACCCTTGCAGTAATGCCCCAGCGACACCTGGGGCCAGAATGGGGTTCGGGGCGGGGGGGAATGTGTGCTTCAGCTGCTGAGATGCGGGTGCTGTGTCTACGTGCCTGGCAGGTACAGGGGGCCCCTCAGGACCCCTCCTCTCCTCCAGCCCTCCTCAGGTGGGCCGACTCCCTTGCAGAGTGTGATGGGGACAGGGGCAGCTTGGGGATAGGCAGGGCTGTGGAGGAGGCCTCCCCAGACCCTACGGTCCTGCCCAGTTCTCCTTGCTCAGGGGGGTCCCGGGGAAGGTGGAGGAAGAGGGAGAAGGCAGAGGGGGCTTCATAGGGGACTTCACGGCTGCTCCCCAGCGTTGCCTTCCCTGGCTCAGCCCGACGGTGCTCTGTTCGTTCACCTTGTGAGAAGCAGAGTCAAATGGGGGGCACACAGTGGACAAGGCAAGGCACTCCCCACGCCCTCCGCTCAGACTCACACCAGCAAGACCAGCCCTCTGGGTGGGGGCTTTACAAACCCCTTTTTACTACGATGGAAACTCAGGTTCAGGGAGCTGTTGGACCCAGGGCTTCCTTTCCAGGGGTTGGTCCTTGTGGAGGAAACCATCTTATTGTACTGATATCAGTCCGGGTCCAATCAGGAGAGAGAAACTATACAGTAAATTGAACAGGGATGGTTCACGTAAAGGCTTTTAAACTATGACGGGGGGAGTTCCCTTCATGGCTCAGTGGTTAATGAATCCGACTAAGAACTATGAGGTTGCGGGTTCGATCCCTGGCCTTGCTCAGTGGGTTAAAGATCCGGCCTTGCTGTGAGCTGTGGTGTATGTTGCAGACGCGGCTCAGATCCCGCGTTGCTGTGGCTGTGGCGAAGGCTGGCGGCTACAGCTCCTGTTAGACCCCTAGCCTGGGAACCTCCATATGCCGTGGGTGCGGCTCTACATAAAGGCAAAAAGACAAAGTAAAATAAAATAAAATAAATTATGACAGGGGATTGGAGTAATGAGAGACAGGGTAGTTAGAAGTGATGAGAGGGCTAAATAATGTGACAATAGCAGATATAAGGGCAACCCCTATCCCTGCGTCTGAGACGGGGGGCACCAAGTAAGAGCCCCCGCTCCCCACCCAGAGCTGATCTGAGCCTTGGCGGAGAGGGCACGGCTGTGGTTCCTGCGTGGCCAAGAAGATGCTGTGGCTCCCACCCAGCTGAAGATGGTCTCTGCAGAGCCGATTCTCAAGGTTTCTCATCATTTCTTGGATATGCTCAGAACCCTTCTTAATGCCTTTGCAACTTTCTGTGTCCTAGATCAGAAGTAATCAGGTGCTTTTTTAGACAAATAAAGCGTGTTGGAAGTCCTCTTAATAAGAGGCAGCAGGAGGCTGAGAAAGAGAAGAGGGAACTTTCAGGCTGGGCCTCTGGGGGGCTGTACTGTAACTAGACCTTCACAGTTGGTCAGAAACCCCAGGTCAGGGCCCAGAAGCGATCAGTTTCTGATCACTGGGTCCCCACGGCCATGCTCACGTCCTTGTAATGCATCCTGGGAATTCCTCCATCTGGAGGAGGTCCCTTTAGAGTGACTAGATGCTTGTCTGCCCTTCAAGAGGCACCACCTCTGAGAACCTGGCAAAGCAAACAAATCATTCGATGACTAAACAGCCTTAAAGCCTAGGGAGTGAGATGAGCCTGGGCTGCTGCAGCACAGGGCTTCCTAGTGATTAAATATTTTTGCTGCCAGATGTGGCCTCTCCTCCTCCCCCGCGGACGGTGCTACTCAGCAGCGGCGAGCTCTGCTCTCTGACAGCGCCCTGATCAGCTGTCAGTTACTTCCATCCATCTGCTTGGATGACATCATCTGCATCTGAGCACATGGAGCGTTCCTGGCAGGCCGCGCTGTCCAAGTTTACAGATGATTTTATGTTGATTGCATTTTTGAGTGGCTGCTTCCCCGAGTGTGCGAGAGGCCCCGTGATCCACTAACGCAGATACTCCCAGTCACTCCTGCTTCCTCGGGGGTGGGAGTTCCTTTCAGACAGTTTATCCCCATCAGGAGTGTGGTTTCCCGGTAGGTCCGATCAAAGAGACTCTGTGATCTGCCTTGCCCTTAAAGCACCACATGTGTCGACTTATTTAACTAATAGCTGCTGTCTTCAGTGTTTCTGGGGGCCCATGGGAGCTTATCGAAATGTCCTTGAAGCCAAAACCAATAGAAAATATGCTGGGGCCTCAAGCAAGGCCAACCTTTGAGTGCAGAGTTTTGGGATTTTGAAACTGAAAGCTTTTCCATCCCTCACGAATAGTATTTTTTTTTAAGGTGAGCAAACAATTAAATGTTGTTCATAGGCATTTAGAAGTTAATTTTTAGGAAAAAGAAAAAAGGCATTAAAGATAAAGTCAGGTCTTTATCTCCAAGTGTGACTTTCTGTCTCAGAACCCCACATTTATGAAGTCTCCTTTGGGGAATATCTGTGTGCTCCCCGTTGCTTGGTCTCCTAGTTGCTGGACAGGGCTCTCACTATTACAGCCCATTCATAAGGAAACTAGTCTTTAAAGGAGCTCAGTTTTGCTGCAGAACTGAGGTTTTTGATTGTTTACTTGGCTTAAAGAGTCAGTTTTGGGCTCTCAGTAATTGACATGCCATAGGGGACCTGGCTACCTCCTTAGTGTGTGGGACCGGTGGGCCCTTCAATCAGATCGCCTGGGGTTTCGATCACATGACTTACAGGGTCCCATCAATCACCCGCTTCGTTTTATCAGAGGGCTCTTTCAGGGCCCGGCACGTTCTTCCTGCTTACAGATGATTTTCTGCTGGTTGCGCTTTAGAGTGGCTGCTTCTCTGGGTGTGCAATTCACCACTTAAATCTAAAATTCTGGGGCCAAGTCATGAAAATGCAAGTTTTCACAAAACTCACATTTTCACCAAGAAAAGAAAAATCGCTAAAATGATTCTGATGTATGCCAAGATCTGATGTGTTTCAGAACCTGCTAAATTCGTTTTGTCAGATTTCATTTACCCCATGCCGCCTCTCTAAGACGGGGCTCTGGAGACAGGTTTCCAGGACATAGCAGGCTCAGGCAAGGCACCCATCAGCTGGGCATCAGTGGCACCAACCTCTTGGCATAAAGGAAGATGCTGGGCGGTTTGCACATTTCTGCATCCTGCCTCCTAGTGCCACTTCTCTGGAGCTCCCCAGCTAAAGGGATTTGAAGATGCTGAATCTGACCTGTTGGCAGCACATGCACCTTGCTGAGAAGGGGATAAAGGGAGCGTTTGGCTTCCTGGTGCTGCCAGACACACGTTAACTGTAGGGTCTTCATCTGCTTTGGTAGATAAATCACAAACATTTACATGAATAAGAGAGTCCATCATGCAAACTGGTTTCCGTCTGCTGGTGTGTTGAGAATAATGTTCCATAATTACAACAGTTACTTACTTGTGGGCAAATCAGGGTTCTTACCACCTTCTCCGTTTGAGTGAGGCCTCCAATTGCTGCAGGAGCCCGTGCGTCTGGAGGGGCTGGAGGGCTCTGCCTTTGTGGGCCTGTGGTCTGAGTTTGCAGGTCCGGGAGCAGAGAAGAATCCTAACACCATCGGCCAATGAGGGGAGGACAAGGGCCCCCCTTGGCTTTTCTGCACTACTAGATCTAGGACAGAGCTGGTTGAGAAAACAAGTCCCGTGGAACAAATGGAAGAAGGTGTGGGTCCGCTTGGGATCGCTGCAGTAAGTATTCAGCAAAGAAGATCCTGGTGTGGCCTGAGGAATCCCGAGGTGGCGTCCTGGAGAGGATCTTGCCCTGGGCTTGAGAAGATGGGATGGATTCCAGGTGAGGCCTCAAGTGGGAGGGGCTGGGCCCAGAGCTGAGGCTGGAGGAAAAGCCTAATGAAACATGACCTGGGTGGGCACAGGGAGGTGGGCCTCCTGGCTGGTGTGCAGCCGCTGCCCTCTGGCCTGAGTCACGTCGGGTTCGCTTACTTAGCTGCTGCCAACAGCGAGGGAGAGAGGAGGAGCCCTGGACTGGGGAGCTGTGGCAGCATGAGTTCAGTAGATGGCCTCAGGTGACAACACCAGGCAGGATGAGCTCGGAAGGGGAGGCAGGGTGAGAAGACAGTGGAAGTTCTAGAATTCCAGGGAGAGTCAGTGGATGCGACTGTAGGATTTTGGTCTACAGTGAAATGAAATGACAAGACAGCGTTGGAGGATGAATCTGATGTGTGGTGCTGGGGGAGGGAGGGTGCAGTGGGGACAGTGGTCGTGCTTTTCTGAATCTCTTGTCTCTCATCTCCCAAATATCTTTTTCACCTTGATTTTGGAAATTGAACCCAATAAGAATATCATCCATAGTTTTATCTTCCATCCTTCATAGATAAGGAGACCAAGAAAAAGTGTGTCATCACACGTTTGATCTTTGTACTAGTTAGTCACAGAGTGTGGATTCTCTTGGGACATGGTCGGTCACCTTTAGTTATAGTTAATGACAACACTGATACCATAAGCAACCCATTCCTACTTTCAGTGCAGCTCAGAGTACTTGATAGAACACAGCCCTTTGTGTTCAAACAGCTTCCATTCCAACAGGGAAGAATTCAAAGTTTTTATCAGGCCGGGGCCAAGGAGAGCTACTGGGTCCCAAGCTGACGATCCCTCTTGATTTATATGCTGCCATCTTGGCGGGAAAGGGTCCGAAATCTGAAGAGCTGGGTATCCCCAAAGTATAAGCTACACAAAGAGGCTGCTAACAGATAAGCTAAACTTTGAACTGAATGCACTAAATAGAGTCTTTCCCCCCACTATCTAGTAGACGGAGAGCAAGATTGAGAAGAGAAGGGGAGGTTTGTGAGGAAGATCTGATCAACTATGGAAAAATGGGAGTAATTCTTGCTCTGCACAGTAGTCGTAAGGTCAGTAGCTTTGCACCCTGATCCCATGAGCACAGAGAGTTCTCCAGAAGGAATGATTTGTACGTTACTCCTTGGTACGTTTATCCCATGAGTGTCTGTTGAGCACCTATGTCATGCCAATAACTGCAAGGCTGGGTATTCGGACAGATAGCTAGATCCGGGTCTTGTTTTCCATATTTCATAATTAATATGATTAAGTATTAATACCAGTGTGGTATTCTGATGAGGGGTAAGTGTAGGGGTTGTGTAAGTCCAAGGAAGGTCCATAGTCCAAGGTCAGGAAAAGCTCCCAGGCGGAGGTGACGTCTTCTCACTACCTTCCAACCACACTGCCCTTCCTGCAGTTGCAAATTCCTCCCCACTCCTGGCATTTTCACTTTCTGTTCCCTCAGGATTGAATGCTGTTCCCCCTCCTTTTGACTCCCTCTTCCCACACATCTTCAAGTCTTGGCATAAATGCCACTTTCTCAGAGGTGCTTCCTCTGACCTCATTTTCCCCAAATCGCAATGATGATTCGCTTGTTATTTTTCTTTCCTACCTTCCCCATTCCTCTACAACACAAATATATTTGTATCTGTGTGGATCTTTAAATAACCGTCTATTGTTCTCACTAGCACGTAAGCTTCTAAAGGTAGATGTTCCTTTACTGTGCCTGCCACACAGGGGACACTCAATATTTAATACTGGTGGGATGCATGAATGAAACTACCCAACAAGGATAAGCCAAGAAGCCCTCTGTATCTCAGTTTCTTCATCTGCAAAATGGGATTTATGTACTTGCTTCAGAGGGTTTCTGGAGTGTGGTGGACTGAGCAGTGGCCCCCACAGATTTTCCCACCCTGATCCTTGGAATCTGTGACTATGTGATCTTACATGGCAAAAGGGACTTTGTGGGTATGATTAAAGTAAGGCTCTCGAGATGGAGCGATTATCTTGGATTATCCAGATGGGTCAGATGGAATTACGAGGGCCCTTATAAGAGGGAGGCGGGACATCAGAGGGACAGAAGATGATGTGGTAACAGAAGCAAAGGGAGTCCTGAAGATGTTATGTGACTGCCAACTGCCCTTGAAGGTACAGGAAAGTGTCACAGACCAAGGACTGCAAACTGGAAGAGGCAAGAAGCAGATTCTCCTCTGGAGTCTTCACAAGGAACCCCACCTCTCACCCCTTGCTGACACCCCAATTTAGCCCTGCAAGACTCATTTTGGACTCCTGACTTCAGAGCTGCAATAATGCTTCAGAGGAAAATAATGTTATTTTAAGCCTCTAAATGTGTCGTAATTTGTTAAAGCAGCAATAGGAAACTAATACATGTAGCGGTCCAATAAGATCTTCTTTGGAAAAACACAAAGCCAGGAGTCACTATTAGTTTATGACAACTCACCCCTTGTTTATTCCAATTCTATGCCTTGCTATGTAAGTTCCAGCTACTATAATGAGGAGAGATGTTTGAATAATAGCCCTACATCCCAAAGAAGGGTATTTTTTCATAGTTTATAATTGCCATAGAGCTTGAAAATATTCCAGGTCTTATAGTTCTTAATTATGCTCTCATGCATATGTATCAATTACCCAATGCTTCTACCTAGCTTGTTACTGCAGAGATATTTTAAAATATATATATTTGGAACAGTTTCCTCTGCATGCATCTCCTTCTGAAAATATCTTAGGAAATATTTCACCTCTGCTGCAATAATCTGCTCCAGTTGGAACACGCTTGCCAATCTTTCCGTGTGTGATGAAGTTAAACCTCCTCTGTCATCTGCTGCAGCCTTGCGCTTGCTTATTCTACCTGGCAACTCTCTCCTCATACCTCCCAGTGGCTTTATTGCAGATTTGGTTCTCTGGGTTTGTGTCTGCTTTGCTGGGTATGGTCTGCAATTGGGAAGGACCAGGGAGTGCCAGACTCAGGAGGTCATATTGAAATGGCAGCGGAGGAGGAAGATGGGGTGGTGATATTTTTGCTTTGCTTGCCATTTCTTTTGGCTCTGCAGGGTTTGTACCTCTGGGCCACTGAGTTCCAGCTGAGGTCAGTGCTAGGGAGGCAGTTTATCTGCAAATCTGTGACTTCGCTAAATGGTAGCATGTGAATCCCTCGAGGGGACCTTCTGGTGATTTTTGGTTCCACCTGACTCAGTTTTCCAATTTGCAAGTCAATTTTCTTCTTTCCTTCTCTCCCTGACTGCTCCCCCCGGAGGTGCCCATAGGAACGATTCCCACTTATCTCCATTGAGAAAATCACAGTAGATCTTCATGGGGCACTTTCATTATCAAGTGGACCAATGTCATAGGGCTAGTGAGCTACTAAGAGGTGGCGGTCTGCCTCAATTCTTGACTGTTATACTGAACTTAAAAAAAATATTTTGTGAAAGAGGAGATCTCATCTTTGGAACCTCTGTTTTATAACATATGAGTTGTATCACTGGGTAAAAAGCACCTCTCCATCTTGGTTCCTTTATCTGTAAAAAGGAGATAATAAAATAAATACAGTAGTGGCACTGGGAGGATTAAGTGAATTACTAGATAAAATGCTTATTCTATATGGGATTCCCTCCTCTGCACCCTTACCCCATTCTCACACTTGAGAGGCATACACAGTCCCCGGTGAATTTGCTTTAAAGGAGGATTCTGGGGTCTTAGTCCAGAGAGTCAGATTTGGTTGGTCTTGGGAGAAGCCTGGAGATCTGCACGTGGAGTGAACTGCCCAGGTGACCTTGACTCAGGTGGTCTTCAGATTCTACTTGTAGAGACTGTTCTGTGTGCTGCAAAAATGGTGGGCTTGGACCGTAAGCATCTTGAGGGCAGCACTAGCCTGGTGTCCATTCGTGCATAATCACAGTGCCTGTCACAGAGGAGATCCCTGTACACGTGGTCCAGTGTTAAATGAGTACTTCTGTGCACTTTCCATATTACCTGATTTATTTTTCAGGTTTTGCTAACCACTGGGCAATTAAAAGACTTTGTGGGAAGTTCCTCTGTGGCACAGTGGGTTAAGAATCTGATTGCAGTGGCTCTGGTTTCTGTGGGTCAATTCTTGGCCTGGCACAGTGGGTTAAAGGATTCGGCATTGCCACAGCTGTGGCGTAGGGTGCAGCTGCAGCTTGGATTCTATCCCTGGCCCAGAAACTGCCATGTGCCTTGGGTGCAGCCATGAAATTGAAAAAAAAAAAAAAAAAAAAAGGCTGTGCAAGTTCTCTGTGACACCTCCCCTGGTTCAGGGTGACATTACCTTCCTCTTCAGCCAGTTTCTCTATGTTATGTAAAATAGGTTAACTCATATAGGTACTGCATTGGCTTGCTTAGCAAACTGCATGCTCTTGTGGGTTTTTCCCCTAATAGCTCTCAAATCCATTCCCTTCTCCCATGTGGGCCACAGTTGGCCCAGTCCCAGCTCCACCATCTTGCTTGTATTTACAGCATTAGCCTCTTCTTTGGTCTGTTCTTGCAATCCTGCCCCCTTCTCAATTGTTTTCATCTTTGTAGCCAACGGGAATCTCTGAACGCAGCAATCTGATCATATCATCACTCTGCAACCCTTACTCACATACCTGCCACTTAAAACCCTCCCATGGTGCTGTCAAAAGCTTGGAACCTGACCTCAAAGCCCCTGTGGGATCTAGCTGCCCCCCACGCTTCTCCGGCCTCACCGTATGTTATCATCCCCTCACCTGGGTTTTCTTGCAGTTCCTTAAATTCAACATGTGGCCTCTGGACACTGGGCCTGGAGTTCTCATCCTTGCCTCTAGGTTTAAATAACGTTATTTGCACCTCTGCCTACAAATCTCACATCCTGTGGCGAGACCTTAGTTGAGCCCCCTCCTCAGCCCAAAGAAAATTCCTGTTATATGATCTCCCCAAACTGTTCCTTTCCCGCATTGTCCTCAACTCACTTTTTTTTTTTTTTTTGTCTTTTTACGGCTGCACCCGAGAGGCATATGGAGGTTCCCAGGCTAGGGGTTCAATCAGAGCTGTAGCTGCCGGCCTACACCGGAGCCACAGCAATGTGGGATCCAAGCCGTGCCTGTGACCTACACTGCAGCTCACGGCAACAGCGGATCCTTAACCCACCAAGTGAGGCCAGGAATCAAACCGCTTCCTCATGGATGCTAGCTGGGTTCATTAACCGCTGAGCCATGGCAGGAACTCAACTCACTTTATAGTTACACATCAGTGGTACAGACAGATACTTGATTGTCTCCAGGAGCGCACGGATGTGTCTTCTTTTGTTCACCTGTGTCTCCTTCCCTTTAGGATGTAAGGCTTGATACATAACAGGTGCTCAGTGTATATTTGGTGAATGAATGAAGGCGTTAATGCACGGGTGTGGAATGCGTAGGTTTTACTTTAAATGGGGGCTATTGTTTTGAACTCATCCGAAAAAGCGTCTGGATTCGTTAAGTCATAGGAATCAGAATTAGGCATTTGGTTTCTGGAAAAGAAGTCAGAGTTGAAAAAAACGTGTGAAAAGTGGTTTATGGCTTAACTTAGACTCAGGAACTAGGCTGATTGATTGTCTTACAACTATCTTCATTAAGTTCCTCTCTCAAATCCTCTAAGAAAGTAGATTTGGCTGACAAAATGACTTATGAAACAGACTTTGGTTAGACAGATGCCTATAGAGTACTATGTCAAGGTGAGTTTGGGAGACACCTGTTTTTCAGTGAAAGGAAGGTGACCGATTCGGTAAGTGGAGGGGGTGCGGGTGACAGCGGAGGTGATGGCGTGGAATTTCTGGGTTGTGACCATCATATACCACAGACCGTATGCCATGTGGTGGTGCACCATCACATATCCTCCATCCAAAACCGAGTCTAGAAATAGCATGCAAGAGAAAATGTGTCTGCCGTTATATGATGGGAAAGTAAAGGTCCTAGTCAGGATAAGGATGCTCCAAAGGTATAAAGAAAATGTGGAAGAACAAAATGCTCTGTTGATTGAAGGACAGAAGTGCACAGAAACCAGGGGAAATAAAAAGGCTCAGCAGATTCTGATCACGGAATCTGCAGTTGACACAGCCTGGGGTCCCTATTTCCACCCAAAGTGTCCTTTCTGAACAATCGCTCCCAGCTCACATTGAGGAGGCTGGCCAAGCAGCATGCAAACTGCTCTCACCTCTTACTTCTCAAACAATTGCTTAGACTAGAGCGGTTTCCCAAGCAAAGGTTAGCCAATCAAATCTCTCTCTTGAAACCTGGATGTGGAAGAGTGAGGGACTAAGAGAGTTTTTTTTTATTAGAACCTGAGCCCTAACTGCATACAGAGATGGGGTCAGAGCCAGCTCCAAGGCAAGCCAAAGCTGAAAGCTGAAATTGTGAGAGTGGAAACCCCAAGTGAGGGAGCAGGTGTGCAGAGAGGAGAAACCAGCACACGCTGGGGAGAGGCTGAAGTGCAAGGGTATTTGTGTCAGAAGAACCAGGGAGAAGAGCTGCTTGGTCCCTATGTTTTCTCATTACTTAGAGCTTCTTTCCCAGAGGCTCAGCTGGGTCAGGTGACTGTGAGTTCTGTATCTTTCCAATAAACTCTCCTTTGAGTAAGCTAGCTTGAGTGGGTCTCCGTTTTTGAACTTCAAAAGAAATGTGAGAGCAGTGATTGAGCATGCAATGGAGCCAACAGTTTCAACTTGAACTTGAAGGGTACCCGGGAGGACTCACCTTTCTTAAATACTGGAGCCACCAGCGGAGCCTCAGAAGAAGGAAGCTGGACATACCATGCTTGTCTGTGACTGAGCCAAAAGCCAGTTCTTGTGTTTGTGTAGTTGGTCAGCATTCCCCGTTACTCACGCTGGGCTGAGGAAGGCTCCCCTGACTGACACCTGGCCTGGTGTGTGTTGGGCTTGTGGCCTGCTGGGGTGCGAGCTCCAGGACTGGGGTTCAACGTGGAGGGCGCTCTTTGCCATCTCAGGAGAAGGTAGTGGAAATGACAGGTGCAGAAGATACTGATCTTCCCGTCTTCCTGTCCAGTGGCAGCCTGACCTGGCGAAGGGCTTAGAGTCTTTTCCCTGCTCTTCTAGATTATTTCAGAGCATTAGCACCACGCTCATGGTCTCATAAGATCACACCGGTTGCTATTCCCCTCGGACGGTGTCTCAGCCACCAACTCTAAATGCCTTTAGATGTTCAAGTCAGCAGAGTAGGCACCCTCCTCGTTGGCCGAGGTGTTGTCAGCTCGTCAGCAAGTGTTTACAGCGTGTCCCCTGGGTGCCATCTCTGCACCAGCTGCTCTGTGCTTCTGCCTTGTACGTGTGAAGAAAACAGTTAATTGACTGCTGGACGTGCTGTTCTGGAAGGGTTCTGACGCTTTGGTGAGCATCGCCAGGGTAACCAGACCAAGATTCTGTGAATTAATTAATACTGCAGGGATTGCACCCCACTCTAGCTAAAGAGAAGAGGGACCCGGCTGGGGTGCTTTCTCCTTTGGGAGGGGCAGGTGAAAGAGAAACTCGGAGGTTCAAGTGGAGTAGAGGCTTTGTCCCAATCCAGAGCCAACCGGGACACGATGTGGAGACAGCTGATGTGGGGGAGTTACAGATGAAAAAAGAAGTTCAGCCCATGACCAAGTGGGTGAGCAGCAGAAAAATAGTTGAGGGTTTTCTTAGGAGAGAAGGAAAACACAGCACGGAGGATCTATCAAGGAAGAAACTTAATTGCTGAGTTGGGGTGCAGGTGTCACACAGAAGGTAGCCTTCGGTTAGGGCACCTGAGAAGATCTACCTGCAAGGGCTTTCGATTCATGCGGAAAGACACATCCATGTGGGTTTTGTTTAATTTTGCATGTGGATATGCAATCACAAAGACCAATTAGAGATTGTCCAAATTCCCCCAGTAATCCATGGGGAACTTGGAAATCACTAATTGGTTTTTATGATTACATACACACATGCTAAATTAAACAAAACAAAGACCGTGCTTGTGATTTTTATTTTTTTGGCTGTGCCCATGGCACGCCGAAGTTCCCAGGCCAGGGATCAATCCTGCACCACAGCAGAGACAAGCCCGGGTCCTTAACCCACTGAACCACCGGGGAGCTCCCTGTGCCTGTAATGGTTTTTGGTGAAGGGATGCGAATCCTTTCTTCCCACAGTCCCGGATGCCTTTTGGTGCTTCGAGCCCCATTCTGTAACCGAAGGTCTTGGAATCAGGGTGGATTCCAAAGGAACTCATTTGTAGGTAGGTAGAGAGAGCCAATCAGATTCTTTCTATCTTTGAGAATTTCACTAAGAGACTAAATTAATTGGTAATTAGGTCTTGAATGGGGGGAGCATTCAAAGAGACCTGTGCTAGGCTGCCATGTCTGCCCTGAGCACCCAGAAGCAGAAAACAACCTCCCGGGGGTTGTGGGGGAAACAAGGAGAATTCATTCATTCATTCACTCATTCATTCATTCATTCCTCATTCAGAGGGTATCGCTGAGCACCTTCTATGCACCATAACCTCCTCTGGACACAGGTGACACAACAGCGACTAAAACACAGTCCTTTTCCTCATAGAGTCTACATTCTAGTGAAGTAAGGGAGAGACATAAAAGACGTAAACGTACACTGTATGCTCAGGCCATAATAAGCACTATGGAGGAAAAGCAGGCCGCTAGGACCATCGAGACTGATGGGATTGGGAGCTGCTATTTTAGGGAAGGCGGACAGGAAAGGTGAAACGAGGGAATAGTCTGTGTAGCTGTCTACATGAATGAAGGGGGTGGCCGAGAGCATCAGGGACAAGGCTTCAGGTGATCATAGAGCCATGGAGAGAGAGGTTCTTTTGAGCTCTAGCTGCCTTACTCTCCTTGCGATCAGTAGATAGTCTGCTACATAGCTAATGAATTACCCTTTTTTGGCTTAAGACAGTTTGAGTAGCTTTCCTTTTCTTGCAGTTAACAGATTTCAAAGTCATCTACAGATCTACAAGGTGGGTCTAAAGCAGTTGCAAGCTATCTGGAATTTCTGTCAAGCCTCCCTAGTCAGAGCAAATGCGCAGCTCTTTATCACCACCTGCTGCCAGTGTCCTTAAGGTGCAGGCGCCTTAACAAGAGGCAAAAACCCAGTCTGTGAGCAAAAGAGAGAAAATGCAACTGTTTCTTATTTCAGCTTTAGCAAATTTTGAAAACGAAAGAAATAATATTTTTGGAAGTATTACAATAGTATTTATTCCTACCATTCTATCATTTCATTGTATCTGGAGGATTCCGGGGAACTTGGAGGTACCCGCTGTGATTTCTTTGAGCTGAGGGCCAGAGCTGGTCCCTAGCTTGGGGTTGGGTCAGACAGATCACTCTTGATGGCTCTGAGTGATTCTGCATGTCACCCTGGGGTGCGGTTTATTCCTGGCTTTCTGCTCTCGCTCTAGCTAGAGAACCAGCCGGTAAGATGGGGTCTCCCTAGAATGGTGTGGAACCCCAAGACACTCACGTACTCAGATGTCCGGAAGGAATGTAAGTAACACTGAGGCTTCAGGCTCTGGCCGCGGTTGGACTCGTGTTGAAGAGAAACAGAATTTACTGCGTACTCTGATGTCAGATACTGACTGAGTATACGTTATCTTCCATCCCTAAGGAATTAACCTTATTCTGAAGATGGGAAAACCGAACAGCAGAGATTAAGTACTTTGCTGGGTCAGTCAGATTCTGGTTTGCAAGCTCAGAAGATTACTCTGGCGGATAAAGCAGAAACAGATTACTAGAAGGCTTTGGGGAAGCTCACCAAGAACCAGGGCTAAGCTTCCAGAGTATGCCTGCATGTCTGCAGAGCTGGTCTGGGCATCAAAGCACCGCCACTCTTACAGAGAACTAGATTCCAGGATTAGGCCCACTGCCTTTCGTGTGCTGGTACTCTTCCACTCCTTCTGCTGTTGCTGTCATGACTCCCACTGCCCTGGGTCCCTTCTTTCTTGTCTCATCAGCTCCCAAGTAAAAATTTGGCCAAGTGGTCTGATCGGGAGAACACAAATCTGGGCTATAGCTGCAAGGGAGGCTAAGGATGGAAGTGCTAGAGTTTTCAACAAATCTGAGGGAGGCTGTTTCGGTTCCTTCTCAGGGGGGTAATTCCCCCTAAATAGGAAGGGGTTCAGATGCAGGCAGTCAAGCAAAAGTCACGTGCCCTCCAGAGCTGCCAATATGACACGTCCAGTGAGGGCTGGAGTTGGCACTCTCTTTCCAGAGCCCACTGCTTCTTAGTCTTTCTTTCTATCCATCAAGTGAAAGGAGTTGCTTGCTTTTAAAAATTCATTGAACAGGGAGTTCCCGTCGTGGCTCAGTGGTTAATGAATCCGACTAGGAACCATAAGGTTGCGGGTTTGATCCCTGGCCTCTCTCAGTGGGTTAAGGATCCGGCATTGCCGTGAGCTGTGGTGTAGGTCGCAGATGCAGCTCAGATCCCGCGTTGCTGTGGCTGTGTTGTAGGCCAGTGGCTACAGCTCCGATTGGACCCCTAGCCTGGAAACCTCCATATGCTGTGGGTGCGGCCCTGGAAAAGACAAAAAGACAAAAATAAAATTCATAGAACAAAGTATTGAATATTTTTATCATGGCACTAAGTGATGGGTGCCAAGGACAAAAGACACAGTCCTTGCCCTCAAGGTGATAGCTTATCAAGCCATCATCACATGGTCACAGGCAGCAGTGATGGACGACTGGTACACTGATTGCCTTCTGTACCAGGCACTTTGTATCTGTTTTCTCTAGACCCTGACAACAGCCCTGCAAGAAAGTATTCTTAATGCCATTTTTTTTTCCAGATGATGATGCTGACACTCAGAAAGGCTATGTAACATGCCCACGTGACACAGTTAAGTAGCAGCAAATCCCAGATTCTGAAACCAGAAGTCTATCTGACCAACTCCAGCTGGGGGCCCCTGGAGGACAGGATTCAGTAGCTTGACAGAAGTCTGCTACTGATGGCCGAGGTGGGATTAGAACACAGGCCTCTGACTCCAGTACCACTGAGCTTTGCGCTATGCCCAACTGACTTGACCCCGGCTGGGCTGACGTCCCGTCATGTTTAGGCTGGCCCGCCCCCTTTTCAGTTTCATTGTTCTGTGTGTCCTTTATTCAGTCTCGAGGTTTTAAAATGTGTCCTTTCCAGTTCCACCTTTTTGAAGGGTGGTGACCACCTCAGATGATTCCAGGACAGAGGAGGTGTGTCACTAAAACCAAATCACCCAGAGACCCGCCGAGGGCAGGCTGGTGAGAATCAGGGCTTCGGCCAGCTGAGCTGCAAGGTCACCTCCCCGTGTTGTCTGCCTGATGAGGGCTCGTTCCTGGTGCGTGTGACTCCTTCGGGAGAGAAACTCTAGATTTTCACTCCCCGCCGTGGGACTGCTGGGCTGCGTGATCTCCAGGTAGTCACGTGACCAGTGGTGAGTTCCTGCCCGAAAGGACAAGGACAGACTGCTTTTTTAAAGACAGAATTGCTGTATTAATGTGTACACACAGTCAGTAAAGTTTACATATCTAAGTCAGAGCAAACAGATGACATTCAACACCCAGGGCGGGCAGAACGCTCCAGGGGAAGGCGCCAGGCTGGACCCCACGGTGGAGAGGCCTTCGCAGAGGTGAGGGGCCCAGGACAGGCTGCTGGTGGTGATTAACTTCCTAATGAGGGAGAGGCTTCTGGAAGAAGGTGCGTGCTCAGAGCCTTGGTGGGGAGGTCGTGAGGGACATTTTGAGGACATGCCTCCTGACTGGACAGGTCTGGCAGCACCGAGGACGAACGGGGGAGGATATTCTTAGAGAAGTCATGGGGGGCCGAGAGAAAGACCGAGGCAGAACTGAAGGAGCTGGTTCTTTACGTCTTTCTCTCCCAGTTCCTACCACTGGTCCAGCTTCCATCGTGGTTATGAAGCCTCTGTTTTTCTCTTGCCCCTTAATCATGCTCACGGTCCATATATAAGCGCTTAAACATTACTGTTGTTGTTTGAGCATTACTAGACCATTTCTTTTCCGTTCCTGCAAATGTGAGCCCAAACCACCTCCACCCATTCCAGCTCTCTCTCTCTGTCACACACACACGCACGCGCGCACACACGCACACACACACATGCCAGTGAAAACCTCAGGGCCATTTGCTGCACCCTGGGGATTGCTTTGTCTTTGAGAGACCGAAGAGAAAAACCCATCAGCCGTCAAGGATTTTAATTATTTATTTTTAATTACACAAGCAATGCATGAATATGTTCTGGTTGTAAAAAATTCACACAATACATATAAAATTAAAGTCTTCTCCAAGTGAAGAATTTTAAGCAGCTCTGGTCCTCACCCATCAGACCACAGCTCTGCCATGGACCCGTTTGGGAGATGTCAGTGAATCGAACAGGCGCTTAAGGCAACGTGGTTCTTTGTTCTACAGGGATGGATGGGGAAGCTGGGGTCACTTGTGAATAAAATGGGGGGTGGGTGTCTCTAGCTGAACCTATCTTTTCTGCTTAGAAGCGGCGGGCTTTGCCGCGAGTGTGCGCTTTGATTTTTGCAGTTTCCCTTTCAAGGAGTGAGGAGGAGGAGGCCTGGCTCCTGCACCTCTGCAGAGATTCGCCTTTTCTCTAACACTTGATGCTTGAAGGCAGCCAGTGTCAGAGGCAGATGCTCAGCATCCTGGCTCATCCGCTTCTCTCCAGAGGCCGCCTCTCCGGCTCAGGCAGGAGAAAGAATTTTCCTCACACATCCTCTGCCCCATGTGACATACCCAAGGAGTTTCTCAATGTTGGTTCACACCCACCTTGAGTTTGAGGATCCTGGCAATGTTTGACCACAGTGAGCAGGACTTGTGTCAAATATATCCCTTCTCAACAACATTTTATTCGTGGGTGTTTACCTAGGACTCAATAAACCCCTGTATTCATTTGCTGCAGAACCAAAGGGAGGTGAGCAGAGGGTTTTGGAGAAGGAGTCAGAAATGCACGGAACCAAAGAGAGGAGGGATTGAAGCGGAAAGGATCCTAGGGACTCAGTTTAGCTCCTCAGCTTATAGGTAAAGACACTGAAGACCAGAGAAGTTTGGTCTAACTCTCGAAGCCCCACAGGCGGGGTGAGAAGCAGCGAGAGAACCAGGATTCCCGATTCCAGACTCCCAGGTCTGTGCTCCGTCCATCACCCCAGTGTTGGAATCCAAACTGTCGCTGCGATCTACCTGCAGGACCTGGGGCAGGACACAACGAGTTTTGATCCCAATTGCCTCACGGCTCGTATCTGCCTTAGAGGAGCACCTCTAAGAGCATCAGACGAAATAGTGACTGTTAAGTGCCAGGCAAATCGCCAAGCAATTTTCAAGTACAAAAAGTGAACTGTGTTTCGTTTATTGGCAAGACAAGAATTTTTTTTTTTGTCTTTTTGCCTTTTCTAGGGCTGCACTCGCAGCATATGGAGGTTCCCAGGCTAGGGGTCTAACAGGAGCTGTAGCCACCGGCCTTCACCACAGCCACAGCAATGTCAGATCGGAGCCATGTCTGTGACCTACACCACAGCTCATAACAACGCCAGATCCTTAACACACTGAGCAGGGCCAGGGATCGAACCTGCAACCTCACGGTTCCTAGTCAGATTCGCTAACCACTGAGCCACGACGGGAACTCCAAGAATTCTTAATTAGTCAGCACTCATCACCTACCTGAATAAACATTTTTGGGAATCTGGTCGGGAAGCTTTGCGTTTTAGTTTTGTTTTGCCCAAGTTCCCTAGAAGCTTGGTTATGGACTGAGTGTTGTATGATCCTAGGATATTACTTTTAATTCAGTTAGGCATGATCACGGTGTGGTGTGTATGCCTGGGATGTCATTAATTCAGGGGACTGTGGGATGAAGTATTTCTGGGTGTTACGTATCATGATGTCTGTAATTTATTTTGAATGGGTCAGCAGTTAGACACATGCGTTTGTATGCATACACGCATAGGACAAAATGTGAGTTTTTGGATCTTGATGGTAGGTTAGATGTGTGGCTATCATGTAGACTCTCATTCTGTCTTTATGTTTGAAAATGTTTGTAATAAAATGACTACTTTGCAGTTGATCCTGATTCTCTCTAATGGTCTGAGCCCACTGATGTGGAGCCTGTGAGCCACTGACCAGTGACAATGTGTGAGTGGAAAAGCCTTTTTAATTCCCTGCTTAGTATCTTGTTAGAAGCAGAACTACTTTTCCTCAGCAGTACTGGTGAGGCCCTACTTGCTGTTGCTTATTTTGCATGTCTGAGTCGTCTTTAAGGCACCAGAACTGAAATAACAGGCCATTTCCAGGCAGACCTAGAGGTGATACTGACTCAACTTGAAGATACTGATGAGACGAGTGGCTCCCAAACGTAGGTGCCTAGAAACATCACCCAGAGAATTTCAGCAGGTTTGGGATGGGACAAAGTCATCTGATTTAACCGTCATCAGAGTTAACGCTGATACACATCTAGGTTTGAGATTCATCATTTAGACAAATGATGACCATAAGGCCAAGTGCATAGGTTTGACTCCCAACTGAAGCTATTTAACTTTGCGTGAAGAAAATTTCTGTTCCCTAATGAGGTCGTGCACACCTTACTTTGTTCTACCATTTTTAATAGGGGTCCTGGTGGAAAAAATAAGAAAAAAACAAACCAGGACAAAGCAGGCGAATGAATCAGAGCGATTTACTATTGCAAATGCAGATGTGATTTTTTTTCCCCCTTCTTAGGAGAATCTCCTACATTCTAGGGTAAAGGTGGCTGCATTTTATTGATGGGTGAGAAGAGGCCTTTATTCATTGTTTTCTTGATTACCAAGTGTATCAACTCTTTCAGGAATTGGGGATGAAAAGTTAAAAATATCTTGTAGTATCAGTGAATTATAATCCAAATGAACCACACTTTTAATGAAAAACACATACCCGGCAAGCCTGAAAGGAGAAATTGAACCTCAGGCAACGGAAAAATGAACACTCCGCCCTCGCCTGACTGCCTTTACTGTGAATACTTTCTGGGACTTCTTACACCACCGTAAAGGAAGCCGGGAGCTGGCCTTTGGTGCAGCCCTGGTTTCTGCAGAAGGAAGCAGCTGGGTCCTTCACCAGCTTGGCACAAATCAGCTCCCCGAGTTCTTATGTAATATGTCTTTGCAGCTTAAACCTTTAATTAACCAGAGATGTCATCAAGAAAAGTTTGCCAAGGAAGAGGATGCCTGGTTTAATTAAAAAGATCTTTAATAGTTATTAAAGAAATCAATTTGGAATTCAGGCCTGAGAGCAGCGATGGGGGAAAAAATCACCAGCAGGAACTGGGCCATCTCTCCGGGAAATGGATTTTAACCCTTTGATTGGCGTCGCTTCAAAATCCCGGGGCCAGTGGTGCAGGGGCTGGCGGGCAATGCTTATTTACCACCCATCCACTTTGAATCTACCTTCCAGATCCAAGAGGCAGGTCTGCCTGACATACAGAGAGCCTCACCTTTCTGGAATGCAATTATCTTGGCAATCGACAGAAAGAGGAAACCATTATAAATTGAAAATCTCCTACCTCATAAGTATAAGCTATTTTTTTTTTCTCCAGGAGATGCATTATTTCTCCCCGAGGATTTGTGCTTGGACTGTACATCAAGCGTCTTTCTATTACTGCGCAAACCCGCCTTCTTCAGATCAAGTCAGAAAAAGGGATTTGACTCTTTGGAGCACAAGAGAAATATTATTTTTACTTGTCTCATGAAAATGATGACACAAAAGGTGAAATAGCCAGAGGATGGGCAAAATAAATTGCGTGGGGGAAAGTGGCAAAAGAGAAGGAGTTTTTATTTTAAAAAACAGCATTCTGCTAACGGGGGATGATATTAATATCCTCTGCATCAGAATGCAGCCCAGTTAAGTTCACACACCAAGAGCACTTTTCAAATTTTCTATGTTTAATTAGTATTTGTATAGCACTTAGCAAGGGAAGCTGAAGACAGGTGCAGAGTGTGGCTGCAAAGATGACTTTCCTGTTGCCGTGTAGCTCTTTCTCAGGTGGACCGAAGCGCATCTGCCTGGAACTCTTATCAGGACTCCATGGAAACACACCAGAGAGCACAGAGCTCTTTTTTTTTTTTTTTTTTTGCTTTCTAGGGCCACACCCGTGTCATGTGGAAGTTCCCAGGCTAGTGGATGAATCAGAGCTGTAACTGCCAGTCTACGCTACAGCCACAGCAATTCAGGATCCAAGCCTCCTCTGAGACCTACACCACACCTCATGGCAATGCCGGATCCTTAACCAGTTGAGCAAGGCCAGGGTTTGAACCAGCAACCTCATGGATACTAGTGGGGTTCTTAACCCACTGAGCCATAATGGAAACTCCCAGACCAGATCTTCTGATGCTCAAGCCTGCATCTTAATCACCAGCTTCTACTCTCTTGAAGAGTTGGGGTCCGTCTTGGATTTACTTGTATTTACAGAAAATCGTCCAGAGTCTGTGCTCGCAATGTCTTTGTTGATCACTTTGCTGATTACCTTGGAAACTTCTGGCTTAGTCGCCCTCAAAACATCTCAGCTGCCCCTTTCACTTGGTCTGTTGAAACTAGGGAGGAGTGTCACTTGGGAGAATTGGGGGTTCGGAGTGCATACATTGTAATGCAAGTTCTACTTACTCAGGATGAACTTGTTGTCTTGCTAGAAATGGATCATATAGCTTCTCCAAGCTCCACTTTTCCTCAATTACAAAACAAGAAGTATCGAACTAGACCGTCTCCCCTTCTGGCTCTAACAGAGCCTGATTCCCCACTTCCGCTTTGTCTTGTCTGGGTCTGTCTGCTCTAAGTTAGCAGACTGATGGTACACAGGAAACATTTGTGGCTGAAATACAGGTTGTAAACTAGCAAGCAGCACATTGGATCCAGTTGGCAGACCTGTTTAGTTTAGCCCACCTAAATTTTGGGGGTGGAGGGTGGGAACTGAATTAGCTAACAACAGTTAAAGTCTAGGAGATAGCACATAGTTGGACTTCTGCTTCTGTTGAGAGGTTGGAAAATTCCGGTACCACTTCCTCTTTATCGGCAATAATCCATTCGAACTGCGTGGGCCCCACCAGTTCCCACGGCAGCCTCAGCAAGAAGGTTGAATGTCAGTGCCATTGTTTTTATTGTGTTTACGCGGTTGTTTCCCTGACCTCCCCCCATTTCACTCACTTACGGCCCGGGGAGGTGTGTGGGCAGAGGGAGAGATGACTGCAGGAATAATTAGAGTCTGATGTCAGGAACCTCCTGTCCTTTGAAGCGACGTCTGTGCCAGGAATCTCTGCTTCCTGAGATGTGTGAGCTGCTAGGGGGATACAATGCCTTCATTTGCGTGGACAGGATCAGATAGCCATCGACTGATATGGGCAACACGATTATTTCCCATTTAAAACTCGCTTGATTTGTCCACACTGTCTCTCCTTTGAGCAAATGTTTTGAATATCATTCATTCAGAACAGTGCCCCACAGGAACATTTGGGCTATCCGAAACCTGGTGCAGACACAAAAGTCCTTCAACAGCAAAGACCTTACAGTCACCTAAGAAAATCAGTCTTCCTTTTTGCAACATCCATTAGAGGGGCCATCTAATTTACTGCCGTAAAAGAGGAATTTCTCGAAAGCGGAAAGGGGACACTATTAATAATTATGCCAGAAAAATGGGAATAAACCAGGATGGCCCTGAGCAGACTGGGGCCTGTGGTCGCCCCGCACAATGTGCCACATCCTCTAATGACTATATTACAAAGTCTGCCATTGGCTGTAGCAGGTTGTCCCAGGAAGCAGATCTGTCCCATTTCCGGTGCTGGGGCACGTGTGGCTCCGCCCATAGTTGAAATTCCTGCCACTGGAGAGGACCCCCCCAACTCTGTTTCTGTTTCTTCCAGGATCTGAGCTCTCTTGCCCCCTCCTCCCTTTCACTGATGCCTCTAAACTTAAGCTTACCAAGAAGGACTGTTTCTGATTGTCAGAGATACGTCAGGTGGCTCTCAGACTTGGCTGTCTGAAATTTGGGTCCTGAGGAATAAATGCTGTCTTTGGATCATTCCATTTCTTCTTCTGCTCCTGCTCCCATCTTTCAGAGACTCTGCTAGGTAATTCAGGTTCAAGAATCTTCCTCTTCTTTTCCTTAAGCTAATCGGGTCACCCCCTCATGCTGCTAGAACTTCACATTTTCTCCGGGGAGAGGGGTGGTCCATGGCTCAGGTCACTGCAGGACACTACCACTGAAGATCAAACCACTTTCACAACCAGCAAAGGCGTATCACTGCAGCAATAGTGAGTTTTATACTTGGCATTTGGGTGAGGAACAAAGAAAGTTTGAGGGCATTTCAAATAATGAAAGAAAGGAGCAGGCTTTTGAAATGCAAAGATATAAATCCCTTTCCAGGAAGCAAATTATACAGTGGCACATAGGAGAAAAAAAGGGGGGGGGAGGAGGGGTGAGGGTGGCAGGATAGTGAAAGGAGGTGTTTAATGGATAGAGAAAGATCCAGAAGGTGACTCAGATCCCTTAGATAAAGCCACCCATCTACTCGGCAAAGATAAGAGGAAAAGCCGGCCTGCTCTATTCTTTTGACAAAGATGTGCCCATGTGGCAGAGAGAGGGTGGAAGAAGGTTGGTGATGGCTCATTGTCATTTACCACACAGCCTAAACTCTTCTATCATCACTCTGTGAAAAGGCTTTGCAGGAGACTTGGGACCGTGCTGCCTGACAGAATCTACAGTGGCAAGGAAAAAGGAGAGGAACACAGAGGAAAAGGAGCTGATGTATTATTTACAGGTGGAGAACTTGAACAAAGCCGACTGTGGGAATGGGCCCAAAGACTTGTGTCCGTACGACTGTGGAATAAAGACAGACATCTCTGAATTCTTGCTGCTGCTCCTTTTTGCTGCCGGAGACCCCTGCCAGTGCCGGGCCTTCGTGCACACTTATCAGCTCATCGCTGTGCTCCAGTCTGCTCTGCCACAGTCGGCCTTCCCCACGGCCCGGAAGGGGGAAAGCCCTGAGACAGAGCCGTGGGCCTCTGTGGGTGCGCTCTCATTAGGCCGGGCTCAGAGGGCATCTCGCTGGTGGTGGCAGGTCTAATAAGCACACAGATGGAAGACACACAGGTACACACACCCTCGCACTGAAGTCACACAGTGGGCAGAGAGGAGGGATGCGGGGAATAGGATCCGAAATGAACAAAAGGCTGCAGCCTCTGCAGTGAGCTGAGAGAGAGTGACAGGAGGAGAGCTGAAGGCAACCAGAAGCGAAGTGTGAAAACCCACAGCCAAAGCCGCCGGAGAGCATATGCCCTGGACTTCACAGCTTCCCCCCGTTTCCAGCTTACATTGGCTCCATATGCTGCTTTACACAGCTTTCCGGGGCCATAACGGGCTTTATTCCATAGTTTTTATACGAACACGAATGACTCACATCTGCTCCAATACCCAATTCCCTCTCTAATGTCTTCGGCTGTTGGGAGAGAACAGCTTACACAGAACTTGCCAATGACAGGAGTGGCAAAAAGGAGTCCAGATTCGGGGACAAAGAAGATTACTGCCCTCTACGTGAGAGCTGGAAGGGCCTTTGAGAGGGCAGGACGGAAACAGACCCTGGGAAAAGACGAATTTGCTCCAGATGATTGAAACCACAGGGCACCAGGATAGTCTTAATTCAGAATGTACTTATATTGCTTATTTTCCCGCCACGTTAAATCTTTTGCAGGTTTTCCTCCCTATACAGGCTGTGATGAGAACAAAAGTAACTTGGATGAATCACCAATGATAGCTAATCCCCCACTGGGCTAGACTTGTTCTGCATTACTTAAGCTGGTTATTAAAATTTAAAATATCCTTCAGAGCACGGGGGACCCCTGGATAGGCCGGAAGAGACTTAAAGGGCTGGGCCCTGCCTGGAGACTCACCTGGCTTCCAGATGTTTGAAGTCCCATCTGAAATCAATTTCAACCCTAATGACAGCGTCTAGCTTGACAACCCAGACCAATATATGCCTTTTGGCTGGATCAGGTAATGACACTGGACAAAACCGGATTCCCTTGACTGCTTTCCTAGACTCAGGGGACCTTCTTTACTGGACTGGAGGACAAAATGGTAATTCAAGAAGCAAGTACTTTGGAAGGAGATCCCTGCTCTCCCAGGCCCCCCGGGGCCCTGTATGGAGCTGCCATGGGTTAAACAGGGCCTCAGTTTCCCCAGATGCCAAACAACACGGAGCACCTTAACCCCTCAGCAGCAGGCAGCGCGGTGCTGCACCGTCTCTAAAGCTTGGCGGTGGTGGTGTGTAACTGTCTGCCATCTGTTACTCAGAAGCAGCATCACAAAGAGCTGAGCAATGGACTACGGTGCCGCAGCTCCTGCCTGGAGCCGACAGCATCTCAGCGGCTTGCCTGGGGGTCCCCTGCAGAGCGTGCCGCAGAACACTTTGCAGGCCGCAGCCTGCAGGTCCAGGGTAAGGCTCCTGGAAGAGATCCAGGATGCTCAAGATGCTGCAGGGAGGGGTTCTCTTGCTGCTGCCCCTACCCTCCCACGACCGTGACCTGCCTGGACCTTTGCCCAGCTGAAGTGGTGGCCAGGGAGCCTATTTCAATCTTTCAGTGTATAGGGTTCTACTGGAGGTGAATCCTGGGCCATCCATCCCCAGGGTTCTGTGTGATGATCTGAGAGCTCAGCTGAATCCTGAGGTGGGCTGGCAAGAGTGCTCAGCTTTTGGGGGCTGTATGATTTCCACTTTGTTCCCAACCCCAAACTTCCTATCTACAGCCTGGCCAAGAACAGTTGGGGGCCGTGAGAAAGGACTGCCCTGTGGCTGAAAGACAAGTTGCCAAACACAGGGGCTTTCGGTAGATTCCTGCATTTCTGACTCCACTTCTTGTTGGCTCTGTCTTCCTGGAGAGTGAATTCTGGAGCCGTTTACACCTGCCCTACCTTTCTTCGGGTCCCCTATGCTGAACTCCGTAGGGAGAGGCAGGGAGGATGATGGCTACAGTGGTAGGTGCATAACTTTCACCTCCCCAAGCAGCCTGATGAGATAAGCATCCCTCCAACTCAGGCTACACACATAAGATGGCACTGTTCTCCAGGGAGAGCCAGGTTTCTTTCTTCCCCTCTTTGAGGGATCAGATGATCAGGTGACACCAGCCCCTTGCATTTAGCTTTCACAACTATTCATTCACTTGGCAGAGGAGGTAGTATTGTTCCCATTTTACAGATGAGGAATCTAAGGCTCAGGGAAGCTGAAGGACACAAGATTCACAGAGCTAGTGTGGCTGACAGGGGCCAGGAACCCCTAGTCCAGTGATATCACCATTATTGCAGCTTAGCCGAGACCCACATGGGAATCCAATTCAGCCTCCTCCGCCTCTAGACCCAAATAGTTTTAACCTGCAGGAGGAAGGAGGCTGCACTTCCAAAAGGCATTTGGGGAAAGGGGCTTTTGAAAGATAACTCAGTGCCCTCCTGCCTCCAGATCGCTTTCCAAGAACTCCATGTGGTTGATCCAACTTCGGGCCATCCCCACCCCCACCCCATCTTCTGCAAGCACGAAGCCCTGATCCTTACAGGGAGAGAAAACCTTTAAGAGAGATAATTACACCTTAATTTTTAACAGGATTTCTTTAAAGTTAAATTTAGATCAACTCAGCGTTCCATGCAGCAAAAAAAGTTGCCGGGCACCTGCAGGCAGGCAGAGAAACACCCTGGGGAGTTGGCTTGAACTGGGCCTTGACCCCGAAAGGCCAAGAGCATGACTCGCGGGTGGGGCAGCAGCACGGCCAACATCCCAAGGTTCCAGCGCCAGCTCCCTTCGGGAGGGTGCTCAGAGGGCGGGACTGGCTGTGGACGCCACGTGCAGCCCCCCGCAGTGAGCGGGAAAGCCCTCCCAGGCACAGCTCCACCTGGCGCCAATTGGCCGTTGGGTCCCAGCTTGCAGCTGCGGGTGGGGGCCTCGTGGACCCACGGTTCCCGCCCCGCCCCGCCCCACCCCGCCCCTGGATAGCCCCGGGGCTGCGCCCAGGGCTCGGCGCGGGGGGCCCCAGAACTGCGCCCAGCGCCTCAGTGGGGCGCCGCGGGGGGGGTGTGTGGCGGTAGCGCCCCCTCTCAGAGCCCGGCTAGCTCCCGCCTGGGCTCCCACTGAGTCGGTCAGCTGTCGGCCCTCCCTCCCCCTTCGCTCCTTCCCTTCCCTCCTCCCTCGTGCTCCTCCTGGGGTGCCGGGCACAGCCTCGGATTCCTCCCTCCCCGCAGCTCGAGTCAGTTTCCCTCGCGGCGGCGGCGGCGGCGGCAGCGGCGGAGCGGGGAGCAGCTCGGGGGCCACCGCGCTTTTCCGGCCGGAGCGGGCGTCCAGCTCGGCTGCCCCTCGGCCCTTCACTGCCGTGCCTGCGGGCACGCTGTGCCCCTCAGCCCTGCCTGCTTCTCTCCCAAGCGGGCGGGGCGCTTGGCAGAATCCCGCCGGCCCCCCACCCGCATTCCCGGGCTAGCGCTCCCCGGAGCAGGGCACTCTCCGGGACTCCTGCCCCGCCGACCCTGGCCGCCAGGGGGTGCCCCAGGGCGTAGCACCGAGAGGAGAAGGCAAGAGGGACCATGCGGCGCCTGCCTCGCCGCCTGGTGCTGCCGATCTTCGGGGTGCTGTGGATCACCGTGCTGCTGTTCTTCTGGGTAACGAAAAAGAAGTTGGAGGTGCCGACGGGACCTGAAGTGCAGACCCCCAAGGTACGGGGTTTGGCGGCGCGCGGGGCAATGGTTGGCGGGAGGGCGCGCAGCTCGCGCGCGGGGTTTGCGGTCTCCCGGAAAGCCAGGGCGGGGGTCTGGGTGCTGCGAGCAGGTAACCCGGCGCCGGATGCGGCTACAGTGTGATATTTCTGGATTGAAAAAAGCTTAGGGGCACCCCTGTCCCCGCGCTGTGTGGAAGTGGGAGTGGCTGTGGGTGGTGGGCGAGCCCTGGCCGGCGGACCAGGGCTCTCAACTTGGGCAGCGCGCCGGGGTCCCGGAGTCCCGGCGTCCCGAGGCGGCGGGGGCGCTGTGGTCGAGCCGCTCAGGGGGCGGCGGTCCGTGGGCACCGCGAGAGAGTCGCCGGTGGTGGGGTCCGGTGGCAGGGCGGGAGGGTGCACCCGCGAGAAGTCTGGCGGCTGCGCTGACCTCCTTCGTTCCCGCACTGCCAGGCCCGACTAGAGGAGGCCGGGGGTGCGCCGCGCGCGCGTGTGCGTCGCGGGCGAGCGCTTTGCAGCCTCCCGGGCGGTTGGGCGGTTGCCGCTGCCCGGGCCCACCTGGCCTGTGGCCACCCTTGCTTTGTAATTGTTCTCAACCCCTTCAGCTGCATTGGAAGTTGAATTAAATGTGCCCTAAACATCACTGAAGAGCCTGTAAAGAGCCTTGGTATTGGTGGGGAGTTGGGGAAATGAGAATCCAAGTGGCTTTTCCAACTCCTGCCCAGTCGACTCCTGTGAGCGAGCTCCAAGGCTCTCCCTGCAGGCTCGGGCTCACCTTTAATTAAACCCCCTTCCGCAGTCTCCTCTTCCACAGACCTGGCTGTGGGACACAGAAGGAGGCCAGAAGGGGGTTTCCTGAGCGGCCAGGCAACATTTATGAACCGGGACCAGAGAGGTCCTCCAGGGAATGAGAAAACGCCCTTGGAGTAGCTTCTAGTCCCAAAGGAGAAACCGAAAAAAAATGGAGGAAGGAAGGCTCCCAGTAAGTTCGGTGCAGAGGACCTACTAGGTGCTAGGTATACAGTGGGTGCTTCTTCAAAAGTAGTTGTATGAGTTGGGTGGAATTCTCCTTATTTCATAGATTAGGAAACGGGTTCCGTCTTTAAGTACCTTGCCTTAGGACACTACTGATTTGAACCCTGACCTTTGATATTCAGGATCTTTCCACTACGTCAGGTTGCCTCTGAGATCGCCTTTTAACTAAGTCTGGGCATTTATGTTTTGAAACCTTGCCAGCACTTGGTTGACCTCCACAGGCATTTATTGATGGTCTGCCATGTGCCAGGCAGTGCGCTAGGTGCTGTGGGTACAGAGATGCAGAGCTTATCCCCTAGCGGCGGAGGATTTGCTCAGGAACGGACGAGGACCATGGGGTGTGCTGAGGGCTAAGAGGACTCAGTGCACTTAGTGTCATGGGAGTCTGGGGACTTCCTGGAGGAGGAGGAGGAGGACATAACAAACTTGAAAGGATGAACTGTAGGTTTGCCAGTAGGTAGGGAGGGCATTTCAGGTAGAGGTTAACCGCACCGAGCAGGCTGAGAGGAATGACACAGCATGCTCTGTGAGTTTGGCACAGTCCAAGCGTCAGAGCGTTGTGGCTGATGACGGGGTGAGGCTGGGGAGATGAAGAAGGGTCCTGTTGGGAAGTGCCTCGTGGGTACCAGGGGACCTTGGAGGTGTACTAAGCAGGGGCGTGACGAGGTCAGACTGATGACTTCCAACAGCCTTCATCAAGCTGGATCAATTTTCTCCCTCACCTCAGACCTGCCCATAGACCCGGAGAGCTTTTCTTCTTTTTCCCTGTTGGTTCCGCTCCTTGTGATGCAGATAATGATGCCTGCAGGGACCTGAACTCTCGCTGTGTTGCCTTGAACCTCATTACCTTCAGCTTACTTATTCCCAGTTTACACCAGGGAGCGGGGCTAGCGACCCCCTCTCTCCTTTGCACACTTTGTCTTTCTTCCTTACCTGCCTCTGCTCATCCCAGCCCGCTGAGCACACATTTACCGTGCAACCATAGCCCAGGCTCTGCGCGAGATGCGGGGGCTGCTGTGAGGAGTAACTGAGTTCCTGCCGTTTGGAGGGCTGTCCCAAGTTCCTGGGTGAGGCAGCGGTACAAACAAATGAGAAGTGGATGGCGTGGGGGCAGCGGTCTAAGGTCAGAAGGACCGGCATCATGCTGTGCAGTCGCGGAAGAGGGATCTAGTTTTGAGCACTGGCCCTTTGTCTTAACATCCCCCCCCCCATTTTTCAGTATCCTTTATAACCGTAAATTCTTTAGACTTTAAACATCTTGATACTTATTACTGGTCACCCTTCTTTTTTGTTAGTACATTTCTTCTTCCTGTTTTTCACCTGTGTTATGACTTGTGTGTCTACATAAATGTGTGTATTAGTGGATGTGTTTTGTGCCTGGCAGATGAGGACACCTCTGTATCTTAGTGTATATGTATCTGCAGGGAGGGGTGGAGAGAGAAAGCGGGAGGGAGCCTTCTTAGCACTAGGACGATTTTATTCCTGTGACCGGATCTCTCCAAGAAATTTGCATGTCAGGTCCCCGAGGAGTGCAGTTGCTTCCCCAACCTGAACCACCTGGAGAGCTTGTATAATATCCACGTTTCTGAGTTTATTGCAGAGATTAGGATTCTTTGGATTTGGTAGAAGGTTCTAGAACCAGTATTTCTAGATGGGCTCCCCGTGAGTCTGAAGCAGCCCATTGACGGATGGTATTTGGGAGCTAGATGAAGAATACCAAGTCTGCTGGGTTTTTTTTTTTTTTCTTGTAATTCATTTGGCCCTGGGTAAACATGGCTGAATGATTTCATTCTTTCTGAGTTCCTCGTGGACCAAGCTTGTGTAAGCATGTGCATTCATGTGAAATAACAACAGCTAGCATCTGTATAGTGCTTTACAAATCCACAGACTCCATTTTCACATATCTTAGCTCATATAATCTCCACAACCACCACAAACAGTAAGGCAGATCATACTTTTATGCAGATGGGATTGAGCAATGAGGTTCAACAGTTGGCCCAACAATTGGCCATTATTAAGTGGCAGCATGAGGACCAGAATGGAAGGGGATCATTCTGGGAACCGGCCACATAAGTTCTCCTTCCATGCCACTAAGCTGTGTGGATGCCTAGGTCTGCGCTAGTGGGTGATGGGGGGAGGCTAGGGATGTTTACAGCTGCATGATGTCCATCTATTTTCCAAGCACTTCCATGGCTCCTCCCTAGGTGCTGGCCTTTGGAGAGCTCCAGGGAGGTTGGTGTAATTTGTGGGGAACCCATCTCAGGAGCGCCATCCTGCCCTGTCCTTGGAGAAGGCCGTATGGGGCAGAGGAGGCCCCTCTGGCTGGACAGAGCGCCCCCGGCTGGGTGGGTCCAGTGGGAGGCTGCAGTGTCAATGGGTGGTTGCACCGAATGGTTGCAGCCCCATTGATTTAGGAATAATTTGCCAGGGCAGAGTTCGTTTCCTCAACAGTCGAGATTCATACGGGACATTTGTCTACTGCAGGGAAAAGGTTTTGGTTTTTCGGGGGAGTTCAGTTGCCTAGGTTCTCCTAGGCATCGCTCATGCGTTGTCATGGGGAGAGATCTTGCCTTGGACAAGTCGAAGCCATGGTGAACTTTTCTTCCTGCCTAGGGCTCCTCCCGGTGTGGTGGAGGGGTCAGCGATTTTCCAAAGCAAGAGTAAAAGGCTCCCTTCCTTTAAAATTATTTAGAGAAGGCGGAATGGTGGAGGGATTGGACAGGAGAGGGCGTTGGCGAGGGCTCCTGGGCTGGGGACCTCCCAGCTTGTGGATTCCATGCAGCCCGTGGCCTTCACTGGAGATGGCTGCAGGTTCTAGCTCTGGGCTCCCAGGCCCTCTCCCTCAGTGTTAGGAAACACCCCCATTCACCTGGCAGTGGCATCTCCAAAGGGGCCCTGGTCATAAAATAAAATCTATGCCCAGTCACAATGCAAGGGATATAGAGAAGCCAGGCTGCACTCTTGATTTAAAAAAATTAATTGGATTTTTTTTCCCCTTAGTTGCAAGAAAGACTGGTTCTATTAATAGCTCAAATAAAGATTTCTTTGATTTTTCGATGTTGATTCAATTTTTATGGGGTTTCCCACCCTCAAATTCAGCCAAGCTCTGATTTCTAATTGAAAATCATGTAGCAAGCTTGATGCCTTAATTTAAACTGTATTTTAGCAGCAAGTATTGTACCGCTAAAAAGGACCTGAAAATGTTACCGTTTCTTCTCTCCTCTATCATTTGTTTGCCATTTGGAGAATTCTGCAATAATTGACAGAACTGAGAAACCAAGCCAAACAACAACCCAGCAAATTTGTCTCTGATTTCCAAGAAACTAAATTCAGTCCGGGGGCTCAGGGCTTAGTAAAAAGCAGAAGAGTTTGAGGCCTGAGGGTACTTTTGGAGGAAGGTATTGGCAGTGTAAAGGCTTTGAAAAAAGAGCCTCGGGCCCATGTAAATGTATTTGTGCTGTACTAGAAGCATGGCAAACACCATTACGAAAGAGCTTGTTTTCGGTAATATTTGCATATTGCAAGTGCCTTAAGTATATGACACTGTTATTTCACTCCCCATTTATTAGATACTTTCTCCCACCAAAAAGAAAATCATCAGTTTCGGAGAGAGACCGTAATAATCTGCTGATGCTCAGTGGACACATTCTAGACTCTGTCCAGGGAATTCTGACTCAGGCACGGCCAGAAACAGCCCATTATCAGATGAGTGCTCATTCTTGCATTCACTCCTCTGTGTGTTGGGGCCTGGGCTGTGCTGCTTTGCCATCTAAGGCAGTTCCTGGAGCAGGTGGGGGGTGGGGCGGTGTTGCCTCGTGGCCCAGATGTGGCTGCTGTAAGGAGCTGGGAAATCGGAGAGCAGGAGGTTGGAACCTCAGGTGTTTAAGAAACAGCCTGCCCGAGCTCCCCCGGTACGTCCTCTCTTGCCCTGTTCAGTCCCATCAGGCTGGTGGGAATTTCTCCTTCCTGGGTCATTTTCGGCCTTCCCTGGGTTGCACCCTTGTCCCAGCTCGCTTTCCCAGATGGCATTTCCCCCCCCGCCCATGTCCTGGTGGGAGGCTTTGTGCCAGGGACCCACAGATCTGTACTAAGGGAATCTCTCTGAGTCAGTCTGGGGAGCTCTCTTGTTCTCTGTCCCTAAACCCTTGTTCCCCTAAGTGACCTGGTGCTTTGGGAAACAAGGACCAGGAACCCCTGTCTCAAAATTTCCCAGCGGCACGAAATGATACCTTGCTCAAATCCGAGAAGATAAAGGGGGCAAAACCAGAAAGGAAAGGGAAATTAATGTCCCTGTCACAAGCCTCCCCAGCCTGTCTACAGACTACCCTTTTCCAAGGTTGCTCATCTGTTCGTATCATTTAAACGTGTTACTTTCCACTCATCAGAGGTCATTTATTAACTGAACAGGGACAGAATGAGGCTGCCCTTGGCTGATGCCTAAGGCCCGGGATTTCCACGCAGCCAAGTTCACATGCCACCTCGTCTGCCTCCTTTGCCCGCATCCTTTCTTACACCCCTCCCATCCCAATTTTCCAGACTAGTCTTATGCATTATCAGGCACCCAGGAACACATTTTGAAGTTGAAGAAATGTGTTTCTGTGCCCTTGTTTAGTTTCTAACGTATACAGTTTTGTCGCTCTTCCAGAGCACTTCAAAGTCCCCGAAGCACTTTTTTTTTGTTTTTTTTTGGAAAAGAATCTGAACTAGAAGGCAGGGACGAATCCCCAGCTCCTGTCTCTGGGGGAGCCTGTGATTCCTGCCGTGACTTTTGCACATTCCACCTGAGACCAGGATTACAGCCCCGCCATCTGTTTGGGGAAGTGAATCTGACGTGCCCCGTGCCCTCTGCAGCTGGCTGCTGCCTCTTCCCACTTGCCCGCAGTGTCCCTGAGCCTCCCTCTTCCGCCGCAGAGACTCACACTCTGCACCAGGGTCCATGGGTGGAGAGAGAGCCCGGTCCTCTCCTGGCAGCTCCGATCATGTCATAATCAGGCGTGGTTTCACCTTCCGGTTTTTCCTCATCCGCATGGCAGCCTGGGTGTCTCTTTTGGCCGTGGGCAGTGCCAAGGATAACTCAGAAGGTCTCTTCCAGGCTCAGTCTCCTCCACTGTGCAGTGGGAGCAGCGAGCTCCAGCGCTGCCCGTCTGCCACCCGCCAGCCGTCTGAGTCGTTGGGGTGACTGGTGAATAACTCCCGAAGTGAGCCCTCATGGCTTTAAATAATTATACCACAGATACTCTGTGTCAGTCACTTATCTTTTAATTATTTTACCAGAAATGCTAGATTGCCCAAAAAAATAAATCAGTTTCCAAGTCCTCAGATGTGGAGCTGATTAAGAGAGAACCCCTTCGGGATACCGCTGAACACAGGCACGTACGCTGGTACCCTGGGGATTTCTGCAGAAGCTCCTGAAATGTGCTGGCTCTGAGAGTTTGGTGTTTCAGGATAAATGGCCTGAGATGCCCTTCGGGGGCCACTGCCTTTGCCTTTGGCAGCAGCTGCTGCCCTCACAGGACCTCATGAACGCCAGGAAGCTGATGGGGAGAGAGGAAGAGATCCCTATGCAAGAGGAACGTCCGCGCCACCCAGGGAGTCCCCTCGCCCCCTGCTTTTCTTTCCAGAGCTTCCCTCCTCTCTTCATCCCATTCTTCCTCCTTCTCTTATTCACATCTGGAAAGCGAGGGGGGCCCAGAGCAGAGTGGCACGGGACACTTGGTCAGGAGCCCCAGGAAGAAGTCTGCAGGTACAGGAGCCCAGCACTTCCCTGAAGGCTGCGGCCAAGGTCACGAGCCGCCTGCCTCGCTGCTGTTCTGGACACAAAGGCAGCTCTTCCTGAAGGAGGGAAGCAGCCAGTCCGGGCCACCCTGAGCCCTTCCACTCGGATGCACGAGGCCTCAGGGCAGGAATGAAGGAGCCTCGGACCACCGCCTCCAGACAACACCGACTTGATGTCAAGTACAAAGTCTCTCCTGCGTGCCATTTCCTGGAGACGGGATCAGGCACTTAAAAAAAAATTAAATTTCTCCTCATGTTCCTTGTCTTCTTAACTGTGAACCCTACAGAGAGCTTTCAAGGAAATGCAGGGCGAGCAGCACACTGGATCCAAGTGCCCAGATGATGAGAACCACCACCCAGCTGCCTTTTCCCCCTACTGATCCTGTTGTTTAAACCCAGTCTGTATCTTGTTCCCGGCAGGCGGGCGTGGCTAACATGTACGGAGCGGACAGGCCCCGCCCCATCCTGACAAGCTCTCTCCAAGAGGCGGTCCATCCTTTTCCTCTATCCTCACTATGGTTTGGATATTAGGATTTTTTCCCCCTAATCGTCCAGGCTGAGGATTTATGTAGCTTCTGTTGTTCCTCTGAGAGCACGCTAATCGTTAATTTCCCCTGCAGCCACAGAAAGACTAAGCCAATCAATATTTCTGCTCCCATCACTGGCAGCTGCAACGTGCAGGCGTACCAGCCTCCTTGATGGTCATTGAAAAATTAGCCGCCTGGGTTTCAGGCTCCTTGTTTTCTAGGATCTTGGGGAGATCAGACCACGTGGTCCATGGATTAATTAAGCCACCCAGATAATTGGCTCTTAGTAGCTGGGCAGTTGATAGCTGCCAGCTGAGGGCTGAATTGACTGAGGGCCTTGTTATGGTGGGCTGGTGGCCTTCACCTGGAGAGGCACGGGTTCCAAGACCTGACTGATTAAGGATGAGTCAGGAACGGGGTGGGGGGGAGCAAGACCTGACTAATTAAGGATGAGTCAGGAACGGGGTGGGGGGGAGAAGTAGCTTCCTTCCTCCACCTCTTCGTGTGATCGTTTCCAGTTTACAAAACGTTTTTATTCAGAAATGCCTCCTTTGATTCTTCCTGCCACCTGGTGAGGTAGGTGTTATGGTTCTCCTCGTTTTCTAAAGTATCATGAAACTGGGGTAATAAGAAGGAGGGGCCTGGCAGGCTTCCCTAACCTGGAAATGGCCTTGAACTTACTCTTTTGAGTGTAAAGCACATGCTGTTTGTGTCATGGCTGTGCTCAGCTTCTGGCTGGCGTGCTTTTCGTGGGGGGCAGTGAAATCTGCTTTCTCTATGTCTGTGTTGTGTGTATCCTTTCGTACAGACAAAAAGCTCGTGCTCATGCTGAGAAATGACTCCGACCCTCATATAAAACACCAGTGTTGTGTTTCTGCATACAGAAGGGAACGGAGGATTGGATTAAAGGAACTGTAGAGTCTGTCTTTGGGGGGTCCTCCAGGACCTTGGGTTTTCTCCCAGGACAGGCCAAGTTGAACTCATCCAGAGGTCATACAGAAATGTGCCATAGGACGCTGTTGCCGTGGGAAATTGTTGGCCTGGAGCGGCAGACTCCTGGCCCCGGGAGGAAACGGAGAGAGGCTTTCCCCCGCCTTCAGTCCTGTGGTCGGCACTGGCTCTGTCCTTGTGCGGGCGAGCCTCCCCGGCTGGCAGGGTTTGCCAGCGGGAGATGAGGCTCTGCTCTCATTCAAGAGGCCGCTCAATTCAGAAGTCAACGGGATTGGGCAATTAAGACGGAAATCTTTGATTTGAATCCCTGTCATGATGAATGTGATTCTTAAACAGTTAGAACCAATTCCCCTCTAAGAGGAAAAATGTCATTTGAAAGAACCCAAGAAGTACATCCTATTTGAAATGCGAGGCAGGTGTATGGGGGTATGGCTCCAGGCAAGTGTCTTTGAAAAGTGCCCGGCATTACTCGAGAGCCTCCTGGCTCGAAGACAGAGGACGCCTTCAAGGCCCATTGATGACAGTGGTGCCTCAGTTCTGCTGTGTAGACAGAGTGTCGGATCTACCCAGTACATAGACGGTTCAGCCTCTTGGTGGCTGCTTTGGAGGCTGCGTGTGAGTAATGTAGTTGCTGCCTGTGTGTATGCTTACACTTACGACAGCATAAAATCAGGAGGTTGCTAGTGTCTTTCCGGTATTTTGTCTGCAATTCAGGTAAGCTATCGGAGGGCTTGTGGTGGTGCTTTTGTGACGTGGCCTGCATGACCAAGTCAGTCTCTGTTGCAGGATCGTGAGCGGAAACATGGCTTTTCCGCTGTTGTCCATTTCTGCAGAGCATGGCAGCATTAAAGGGAACTATATCTTTAAGCAGCGTGCATGGAGTAAGAATGAAGAGAAATGCAAACCTAGATAACTCTGATATTTCCTCTTTCCACTTAGAGGTCCTGATGGTTTTCTAATCATTTGTTTAATTCTGGATCAGATAAACTCCCCGCAGTTCTCCCTGCCCCTCTTAACACTGAGATTATGGCTTCTGCTTCAGGTTTTAGCTTTGCTCTTAAAACTGAGTGTATATTTTGGAAAACGTCTCGACTGTGTCTACCAATGCTGAATGCATGCATATACCTATGACCCTGCAATTTCACTTTTAGTGGTAAACCCCAAAGAAATGCACTTATTTCAATGAATGCCTTGCACTCAAATTGAGGTCAGCAAACTTTTCCTGTAAAGGATCAGATACTCAGGATTTTTTTTTTTTTAAGGTGATGTGGTTTCTGTTGTAAGTATTCCAGTCTGCTGTTGCAAAGTAAAAGACAACCTGTAACTGAAATGAGCTAGTCTTGTCCCAATAAAACTTTATTTTTTTAAATTTTAAATGATTTCTATTTTTTCCCTCATGGCTGGTTTACAGTGTTCTGTCAATTTTATACTGTACAGCAAGGTGACCCAGTCACACATACATATATACATTCTTTTTTCTCACATTGTCATGCTCCGTCATAAGTGACTAGATATAGTTCCCAGTGCTATAAAAACTTTATTTATGGACCCTGAAATTTGAGTCGCATATAGTTTTACCATCTTATGAAATCTTCTTCTTTTGGCATGATTTCCAAAGATTTACAAATGCAAAATCCAGTCCTGGTTTGTTCTAAGATGGGGCAGGCCACATTTGCCCGTGGGCTGTGGAATTCCACTCACATAAAATACTAGCACAGACCAAACTAATCTACAGTGTTTGAAGCGAGTTTCCTGGCGGCCCTTGGTTGGCGTCGTTAGTGACTGGAGGGAGAGCTTTTGGGGAACTGGTACTATGTTAGTTTCTTGATCGTGTACCTTGGGTGTGGTCACTTTGTGAAAATTCATTGAGTGCCTGCTCTTTCCTGTTTGTATATTCCACCTTAATAAGACTTTTCAAAAAGATGAAGTCTGTGCTGAGTGGGTGACTCCCAGCTCCAGGCTTCTGACTCCTCCTCCGGAGTCAGAGCGTAGCAACTTTCCTTCCTTTTCGTAGCCATTGGTTTCTGTTTCTGAATAAGGGTCTGTACAGAAAGGCCTTGATGGGACCTTCTAATTCCCCAACTATTACTTACCCCGTCACACACTAGGGGACACAAGTAGTACAGTCCAGATACCAACCACCCCGAATACAGCACCTGCTGAGAGTTAACTCTTTAATTGTTGAATCGTAGGAACACGAGGGGGGGGGGTTGGACGGACCCTAAGGGGGGGAGCAGGGCAGTGGAAGGGCCTTCAGAACAGTGGGAACCACCAGTGGGAGTATGGCCGGTGTAGCGGCCCCATGGTGAATCCGGGCTGAAAACTACCTAGGTTTAGAGTCAAGAGGTGGAGGCTCAGGTACAATGAATGGAATTACATGGCACAAGCTACTGGCTTGTAGAAAACCAGCTTCTTCTTCTTCCTTTTTTTTGTATCGAGTAAAAAAGCGGAGAACTAACAACCTGAGCCCCTGTAAATGCTGGGAGCTTCCTGTGTGTCAGACATCTATTTTTGTTTAATTTTTATAATGATTTTTATTTTTTCCATTATAGTTGGGTACATCTGTTCTTAACAACCCTGTACAGCAGGCATGAGTAGCTTTGCTTTTCATCAAGGGGACATCAAGGCTTAGAAACATTCTGTGAAAGCGGAGGAACTGAATTCCAAACCTGATCTGTGTGGCTCCAGAGCCCACCTGCCTCCCTCTTGGACCACGCTCACCCCAGGCTTCTTTCTCTCCCCACCCAGTCGCATGGAATCTGGTCTCCCGAAAGTGGTGATTAAATATATTTTCCCCTTAGCAACCTGCCTTTATAGCCCACCTTTGTTCTGCTTCCTGGCATAACACACATCTCATTGAGACCAGAAGCTGTTGAATGAAATAGTTTTATATCAGAAGCTCTCTCTTCCAGGACAAAGTCATTTTAAAACAACAGTCAAAGAGAAAACTTTATAACACGTTCAAAGAGAAGTATACTGTACCGTCAGCACTGCTTGATAGCCCTTATGAACACGTCCCCCCCTACAGAAACTGGGCCTGTTTCCAGTCCCAGGTTTATAGTCTCCAAGGCATCACATTCTTGGAGCTTTCGGCATGCCTTAAGACTGATGAAAGGGAGGACGGTGAAAAATTAAGAGATGCTGAAAATGCAGAGGCCGTAGTGAACGGTAAATGCCCCCCACATCACCCCTCAGAAAGGAAGAGTCCTGTATCCAGCATAATAGCACCAATTATTTGGTTGTTTGTGCTGAGGAGTTGAAAGCTATCATGCGCCGGGAAAAATACTCAGCATGGAGCAGTAATTATGGATCAGCTGATAATAGAGGATGCACTGGATTGACTACTAATTAGATTATTAGCACCCCAAACAAATACCCGCTATTAACCATAAATAAGCCACATTTCTTTTTTTTTTTTAAATTTCTTTATACCCAGCTATACAGCGTGTTGACAGCGTTACACATCACAAGTGGTTAGACATAGTTCCCAGTGCTATACAGTGGTATCTTCTTGAAATAAGCCACATTTCTGACATCTTCTACTTCTTAACATGTATTCCTTTTTGTAATGTGCAGTTTGCTTTCTCCTCTTTCTGTGCCAAGACTTCCCATTTGCCCCAGTCGTATTAAAGATAGTTCTTTGCTGAGCAAGTCATTTTTTTAAATATGATTTTTATTTTACCCATTATAGTTGATTTACAGTGTTCTGTCAGTTTCTACTGTACAGCAAAGTGACCCAGTCATATATATATATAGACACACGTATATGCATTCTTTTTCTCACATTATCCTCCATCATGCTGCATCACAAGTGACTAGATATAGTTCCCTGTGCTATGCAGCAGGATTTTATTGCTTATCCACTCCAAATGCAATAGTTTGAGCCAAACGATTTCTTGTTTCCTTCCAGTCTCAACAGGGGTTGAGAGCGCTGACATGTATTGAGTGTCACGTGTCAGGGCCTATGTGAGATGTACTATGTCTTTTCGGGGAAGAAGCCAGGGTTCTGCTAGAGCAGCATCCAGGTCTTTTCCCCGTGGGCATGGAGTCTTCACGAGGGTCGGGATCTGCAGAGTTTTCCCTGTGAAATCTGTGCTGGAGTTACTGGCCAATGAAGTGACGCAGTTGCTTTTTTTTTTTTTTGTGGCATCTGAGGTTCGGTCCCTATTATCCTGATTTGAGGAGGGTGGGGCGAGCATTTGAGTGCTTTGGGTGTCTGCCCCCCCCACCCGGCGCACCAAGTAGGCCATCTTCCCACAAGCAGGTCGACTGTGTGTCCCCAGGAATACCAGGTTCCAGCTGTCTTTCTGCCCGGAGTGACTACGAGTTTTCTGTGTGTAGGACCTTCTGGCAGAGCCCTTGGGGGCACGCTGAGTTGTCTGCAGGAGACGCTGGGCTCTGGTAGGAGTCAGGGGCAACCCTGGCCATGACCTAAATAAGTGGTACAGTGACTGTCAGGTGTCCTGCAGAAGTGCTGGCCATGGAACTTGTTCATGGCTACTACTGTAGGCTTGGAGTCTAGGAAGGAGGGGATAGAGGCTGGGAAGAGGGGTGCATGGCTCTCTTCCAGCAGAAACCCCAGGGGCTTTATCTGTGTTAAGTTAGTCATTCTTTGCAAAGCCCACCATGAGGCAGGCAGGCTGAGCTTTAACTGGTACTTGCCAGTACAGTCATGCCAGGTGTTTAAGGCTGACACCTTTCTGAATACACAGTGCCTGAGCCAGACAGGTGGTTAAAGTGTTTTCTTATGAATATTTTATCTGGATGATGTATCGATTACCCTTATTTTTACCAAGGAAGAACCTAAAGGTCATAAACTTCCAGGGAAACTTTCCCAGGTTAACAGAGCTAAGAATTGGTGGCGGCTAGACAGGTCTGGGGAATGCTGGGGTGCCACTGGGATAGTTGGCAAGTGAGAAAGGCAGTGAGCTCCTTGAAGGAGTTTCTCCCTTGTAGCGCTACCCAGGGTGGGGAGACAGGCTTAGCAAACAGGGAGGGAGTTCCCGTTGTGATGCTGCAAGAACGAATCCGACTAGTATCCATGAGGATGCGGGTTCGATCCCTGGCCTCACTCAGTGGGTTAAGGATTTGGCATTGGCACAGCCTCAGATGTGGCTTGGATCCCATGCTGCTGTGGCTGTGGCTGGCAGCTGTAGCTCCAATTCGATCCCTAGCCTGAGAACTTCCATATGCCACTGGGGCGGCCCTAAAAAGCAAAAAACAAAACAAAACAAAAAAACAGGGAATGACAATGGACTCCTTCCCCTGCACCAGGCCACCAGCTCAAGCTCATCGGTTCATCCAGCAAACCTCTACAGGCATTTCTGGGTGTGAAGGGCTGTGCACGGGGTGCAGGTGATGGCTGAGTCTGCTTCTGCTTGTTGTCTAGGCGAATTCTTAGGAATAGTGGTCCCCACCTGGTGCCTGGCCACTTTTGTCTCTAGAACCCTGTCTCCCTCTTGGACTTTAAAGTGTGCTGCTTTATTCCTGGAGAGACAGAGCTGTGTCACAGGGATGGTGGCTGACTAATGGTGAGAGGGGCTGCAAGATGGGTAAGGAATCCTTTCTCCCTCTTGAGTCAGAATGGAATGTGAGGTCAAGGGCATAGAGAGAATCTTTATATGGGTTCATGGGATAAACTTCTGAGACGATTGCTGTGGAATTTACTGGGAGTTGTTCTGCAAGGGTGACTTTCTTCCCCGGATCATGTCACTCTTCCATTTGCTCAGAAAACTGTGGTTGAAGTTTAATCTCATCCTTAAAGCTCTTTCACTAAAAAAGGAACCTGTTATTCCACAGGGGCTCTTATTAGAAGAAGAAGGATTTAGGGCTGTCTTTTTCAAGTCATTTCAGTGAGTTTTGAAGGAGTACATTTGCCAGGATCCACTTGTCCCCAAAGTGTCTGCTGTCTGAAAAGCACAGCACTGGTAGAAGGATCATGGAAAAGGGAAACCAACTTCAGGATAGAAAAGTAGGCTATCTGAGCAACCCACTTTAATTTAATTAGTCAGGAATGCCTATTGTGGGTTCTAGACTATTTTAGACTGGGATATGGGTCAAATTCAGACCACTTCCATCCTCTGTTTAGCCTGTTAGCTAAGATTTTTTTTAAAAAAACATTTTTTTAAGGGCTGGGAAAAAATAACCAGAAAGAAAATATTTTGTGACACATGAAAATTATATGAAATTCAAATTTCAGTGTCCATAAATAATGCTTTGGGGACAGTCACACTAATTCCTTTACATATTGTCTGTAGCTGCATTCATACTTGCCATGGCAGAGTTGAATAGATGGAGACAAGGAAGCCCCCAGAGCTGAAATTTTACTATCTTTGTAGAAAAAGTTTGCTAACCCCTGCCTTGCACCTTTGCTTTTCAGAGGTGTGGTTCAGGGGCCGGAGGTGGAAGTTCGTTAGAAATGCAGATTCTCAGGCCACTCCACAGCTACTGATCTAAAGTCTGCATCTTAATTAACAAGACCCCCCAGGTGGTGTCTGGGCAGCTAGTGTTTGAGAAGCACTGCATCAGAGGACAGGTAACTCTTGGTCACAAAAAGCTCCTGCGAATCGCACTTCCCAAACCAGTGCCTAGAGTTGGTGCCACATTTCCCTACGTATTGAATTCAGTTTGATTCTGAGCTCCCCGTTCTCCTGGGTTGGAGTGGGGAGTCCTCTTCCGCTTTCAGCATCACAAGGATCCAGAGGGCTTCCTCATTTCCTGGTGATGTGGGGCGAACCTCTGACCTTCTGGGCGTCACGGTCCTGTCTGTGATGTCACTGACTAAGCCCCCACCGTCCTGCTGCTCTCAGGCGGGTGGGTTCCCTGTGACGCTGGGAGCCCCAAGCCTAGGTTCCAGCCTCCCCAGAGCCATTCCTCTCGGGCCCACCTGCCTCTTGCCACTTTGAAGGCTGGCTGCCTCGGTTGTCTTTCCGAACTGGAGGAATTCCCTTTTCCATCACCCTCTGGGCTACTTCTTCTTTCAACCCACCAGCTTTGAGGTACCACTTCCCTGGGAACAAGAGAGCGTTGTGAGCAGGTTATATGCTGAGAGTAGGGGTTGGGGCACGGCTGGGGTGAGAGTGAGTGGGTGGGATGCAGTGAGAACCAATAGAAATGAATTTCCCGTACATCATTCTACCATACCTGGGAGTGCTGGGATGCAGTAAGGGGGACGTGACCCGCCCAACATAGTAACAAATCTAGGATAGCTTCCTATGGAATGAGAATTAAGTTCTGAAGGAATTTAGAGAAAGGGTGCTTCTGTGGGTGGCAGGGGTGAAGAAGGTCTCCCAGAGGTGGTGGGACTCAGCCAGAGGTCCATGCAGACCAGGAGCAACCCAGACTGTGCAAGTGTCTGAACGTAAAGCCATTTGCTTTTTTTTGTCTTCAGACGCGAATGCGTCTGCAAGTGAATGGCTCTCTTCAGCTGGGAATATTATAGTGTACTCACTGGAGACTTGGTTCAGGAAATGTTTTTGGTTTAAGGATTTTAACTGCTCACATATGCTAATGGCTCTTAAAGGTGCAATTCAGTGGAATTTGAACATGGCATTCCCTTTCTCTTATTCCCTGGCCGAAACGAGAATTGCTGTATATGTTCTAGATTTCTTGCCAAGGCTGATTCTGGCTTTTCTTGACCACCTTTATTCTATTTTCATCTTTAATTCCTCTGGTTGTTCTCAGAGGAACACCCTGGGCGAAGTGCTGTAGTCCGTCTACATTCTCTTGAATGAGGTCTTGGCAAAGTCTCCTAGAATAGTCAGAAGACCCGAGTGTCTGTGTATTTTGTGCAGGAATCAAGAAGTGAAGATATCCTGGCTTGTGTTACCAGGAGGATGGATTGGAATCAGGACCTGGGAGAGTTCCTTCTTCTTATATATACCTGGTGGTCAAAGGAAGGTGGCCTACCGACGTTCGCTGAGATGTGTGGCTAATCCACCATACCTCACTCCAGATTATTCTCTTGGGAAGCTAGACGAGGAAATAACCTAACACAGTGGGCATGGAAATATATGTAACAGGTTTAAAAAAAAAAAAAAAGAAGGAGGATTCAGACTTATGTTCATAGTAAGATCCTATTTTGTTTAAAACAAGTTATCTGTTAAAAAAACTTAAAACATCAAAGTGGGCGATTAACATACATGGGCATTGTCTGTATTGTATTTCTCATTGCTGCCTGTTAATTGATTGACTGATGTAAGCTTATCTTGGCCTCTCACCTCACCCCCCACTTTTAAATAAGCAGTGTAACACCCTGGATGTGTAAACCTCCCTGTCTTTTTCTGTGCACTCCCTAGTCAGTATGTAAACATATGTAAACACTTCCTGAGCTGTTTCGGTCATTATTAAGGAGAGAGAGAGAAGGGAATTCCCATCATGACTCAGTGGTAATGAACCAGATTAATACCCATGAGGACATGGATTTGATCCCTGGCCTTGCTCAGTGGATTAAAGATACAGCAAGTGACTGTGGTGTAGGCCAGCAGCTATAGCTCTGATTCGACCGCTAGCCTGGGAACCTCCATATGCTATGGGTACAGCCCTAAAAAGACAAAGAAAAGGAGAGAGAGACTGATCATATTACATATACTTCTTGGTATATTACTCTTCATTAATCATAAATCCTAGGAGTTCCTGTCATGGCTCAGTGGTTAACGAATCTGACTAGGAACCATGAGGTTGCGGGTTCGATCCCTGGTCTTGCTCAGTGGATCAACTATCCGGCGTTGCCGTGAGCTGTGGTGTAGGTTGCAGATGCGGCTTGGATCTGGCATTGCTGTGGCTCTGGCATAGGCTGGTGACTACAGCTCCGATTAGACCCTTAGCCTGGGAACCTCTATATGCCACGACTGCGGCCCTAGAAAAGGCAAAAAGACAAAAAAAAAACCCCTCAGAAATCCTAGAAATCCTCATGTCAGCGAGTACACTGTTTTTAATAATGAGATAATATTTTATGGCATTGCTGTGGCTTATATTATCCAGTGACTTCCATATGACAGGTGTTTACCTTGTCTCTTATCACTTATCAGTACCCACAGTGCTGCAGTAAATATCTGTGTACTTTTTCTTTTTTTTTTGCTTTATGTACACATGTTCTTCCATATTGGTGCTTTGACTTCTGTGGGATAGATTTTCAGGAGCGGGGATTCTGAGTCAAAGGAGTCTAATTTTTATATTAATGGACATATTAAGGTTGCTTTTAAAACAGTGTAATAATCCCCATTTCCACTTGAAAAGTGAGTGTTCTTTCCCCAGCAGCCCTTTAGCGTAAATGTTGTCATTTTTCATCTCACCATTCTACTGGGTATAAAATGGAATCCTATTGTCATTTTGTATTCCTTTGACTACCAGGGAGGCTGAGGGTGTTCTCATATGTTTATTGCCCTTCAGGATCTGTTCCTCTGTGAAGTGTCTTAAATTCATGTATTCTGCCCATTTTCCACTGGGCTGTTTTGTTGGCAATCATAAGAGCTCTTGGTAAGTTATAGATAGCTCATTATTGGTCTTATGAATTGCAGATTTTTCTTCTAGTCAGTTGTTACACTTTTAACTTTATGATATATATTACCCTGTAACTTTTTGCTTGTTTTTTGTAAATGTCTTTTTAAAAGTTAATCATCAGTGCCCTGTCTTGTGAAAAAGATCTTCCTAACTACTAGATTGTATATAGAACATCCAAAATTTTCTCTTCTATATGAATGTAAAAAAACTTTAAAATCTCAAGTTCATCTGGATTTTATTTTTATTACTAGTTTGAGGAAGGAATTTAACTCCATTTTCTTCCAAATGGATAGTTCTTTGTGTCAGTATCATTAATTAAACAAACCATCATTTCCTCCACTAGTTGAAACACCACCTTTGTCATGCATTTATTTCCTCTAAACATTGGTTTTGGTTCTGGGAACTCCATTCTACTCTATTGATGCATTTATCTCTTGCTATACCAATATTATACGTCTTACTAGAATGTTCGTATTAAATCCAGGGGTTACTTCTTAATTTGTCCATCTGGTTTTTCAGGTATAAAATCATGTCATTATCAGGAGTTCCCTGGTGGCCTACTGCTGCGGCTCAGGTTTGATCCCTGACCCAGGAACTTCTGCATGCTGTGGCTGTGGCAAAAAAAAAAAAAAAAAAAAATCATTAACAAAATGAGTTAAATTTATCTCTTTTTTTTGAATATTGATCTTGATTATTTCATTATTTTGTTTTGTCACATTGAAAATGAAATACCAGAGTTCCTGTTGTGGCCTAGCAGTTTTAAGAACCCAACACAGAGTCCATGACGTTGTGGGTTCAATCCCTGGCCTCGCTCAGTGGGTTCAGGATCCAGCCACAAGCTGTGGCATAGATCGTAGATGTGGCTGGGATCCAGTGTTGCTGTGGCTGTGGCATGGGCCGGCAGCTGCAGCTCCTAGCCCAGGAACTTCCACATGCCACAGATGGCAATATAGGTCTCATTCTTGACTTTGATGCATTTGGCCACAGGATTACACTATTTATTTTTTCACATTTATGAAATATTCTGTATCATATTTTAGTAGTTTCCTTTCCTGTTTTACTTCAAGTTTTTTTTTATTAGAAATGACTTTGGATTTTCCTCATACTTTGATTGAATCATATAATTTTTCTCTTTTATTGATGCTGTGAATTATTTTGACTTATTTTGAACCATCCG
>PVHT021183518.1:16298770-16396694 GCA_004024745.2 Catagonus wagneri | reverse complement strand
GGATCCTTAACCCACTGAGCAAGGCCAGGGATTGAACCGCAACCTCGTGGTTCCTAGTCGGATTCATTAACCACTGAGCCACGACGGGAACTCCTGGGCCAAGGATTGAACCTGTGCCTCTGAAGTGACTCAAGCTGCTGCAGTTGGATTTTTAGCCCACTGAGTCACAGTGAGAACTCCTCTGTTTCCTTTTTAAATTTAGACATCTTACTATACCGTCAACACTGACGTTACTTTCCTTTTCAGGACATTCAACTAGATATTTCTATGAGAACAAAACATGGATGAGTTTTCCCCGCAGAGGTGTTTTACTCACCCATTTTCCATCTAATACATTGAGACTTTTAGGAATACTTTTACTTCCTTCCTCTTTCTTACACTGAAACCTGGCAGATCTTTAGAAGACTTTAACTCATCCCCCTTCTCCAGTAATTTATAGGTTTTGCTAAGGTAATTTAACACTTCTAGATCTAAATGTCAGGTTTTTCTTTGTAGAGTGCCTCTTCTTTTTCAAGTATTCTTATTTGTCACTTTTGTTACATGCTTCCAGCATTTTATACTATCTATTTAGATTCAGCCATGCAAATTGCATGGTTTATCATCACTCACCACTGTTTTCTCTTCATCTCACTCGTCTCAAGATTTCTGTTTGAATTCATTCAGTTTTTGACCTGAGTATTTTTCTGATATGGGGTAAGTAGTTACATTTTCTATGAACCGTTTCACATCCACAAGTATTCTATAAATCAGACAGGTGGATAACTTCTGGCGTGGGTGTTCGGCAGTCTCTGGATGGTTACCCATTGTCTTCTAGAATCTTGTTTTGCAGATGACAGGTCAACTTAATGGCTAATTAATTTACCTGTTCTTTCTTTCTGGGGGCCCGTGAGATTTCCTCCTTACCTTTGGAACTTACGAACACACATTGGTGTATGTCCTTTCCCATGACTCCTTCAAGGAGCTCAGTTCCATTTGTAGACTCAGGTTTCAAAGGGAAACCCTCTACTTTGTTTAATTCTCGTCTGATCTTTATATGTTCCTTTTTCTCCTCGGAGATTACTCTTATTCCCTAATTAGATCTTTAGAATAAATCTGTTCTCCAAATATCTTTTTGCTCCTGGTTTTTATTCCTTTGTATTTTTGCTTTTCTTGTGATATATATTTTTGTTCCATTTGATCTTCGGAGCCACCAATTGAGGTTGGTACTTACTCATTTGATGAGCTTTTTAGTTTGAAAATCATGATTTTTAGTTTCAGAAAATCTTCTCTCTCTCTCCTTTTTTTTTTTTTGTTTTAGTGTTGTAATTATTGAACATCATTAAAGTGCTGTTATTCTTTGTTTGTATGGCCCTTTGCCTCCCCCAGCAGCTTTGTTTCATCAGCAGTCTCCCCTTCTAAGTGTTTCGCTCATTCATCTCTCCCTGCTTTGAGTCCTCTCTGTAGGCAGCTCTTGTACCTTGTCTCCTGGATGAGCTCGGAACTAGCTGTCTTAGCTGTCTGTGCCTTTCGGTAAGCGCAGCAGAGTGTGGCTCCTGCGTTTTGGAATGGTTCTGCCTGGCAGGTAGTCAGTTCCCTGAGGTTCCAGAAAGAACCCCAGAGCTGCCCTGGCTTCAGGCTGCAGGGGATTCTGCAGGCCTCTACAGCTTCCAGCCCTTCCTCTGGGTCATGGAGAAGTCCTCTCTGAACACTCACGCCGGCTGAGCCGCCTTCCTGCTGGGGTCCATCCCATGCTGGGCCAAGCTACCCACAGGATTTGGGAGCTCTGAGCTTGCTCTGGCCTTCCTGCCACGGCTCTCCAGGCTGTCTTTCAACCTTGCGTCAGCTTTTTCCATCCAGCTCTGCAGGACCTGAGGTCTCTCTCATCACAGACTCAGGCCCACACCCGTGTGCTGGCCTTTGCGGCTGCGGGGCTCAGAATAGCAGCCTGCCGTAAGTGGGATTGGCGTTTGAGGGAGACAGCTCCTACTGTCATCAGGACCACTATCCAGAATTGCTTTATCAGTTCCTGAATTTTCAACAGTAAATTTTCAGAAGCTTCTCAGCAAATTCTGTTTTGAAATTTAGGTTTCTTTGTAATGCAATAAACTCTAGGAAGAAGATGAGAAGATAGTCTTTGCACTGACTTTTTTTCCTTAATAAGATTTTTATTTTTTATATTACAGTTGATTTATAATGTTCTGTCAATTTCTGCTGTACAGCAAAGTGATCCAGTCATATATATATATATATATATATGTATGTACTTTTTCTCACATTATCTTCCATCATGTTCCATCACAAGTGACTAGATATAGTTCCCTGTGCCATACAGCAGGATCTCATTGCTTATCCATTCCAAGTGCAGTACTTTGCTTCTCTAACCCCAAACTCCCAGTCCATCCCATTCCCTCCCCCTCCCCCTCGGCAACCACAAGTCTTTTCTCTAAGTCCATGAGTTTGTTTCTTTTCTGTAGATAGGTTTATTTTTGCTGTATATTAGATTCTAAATATAAGTGATGCCCTATGGTATTTATCTTTCTCTTTCTGACTTACTTCACTTAGTATGAGAGTCTCTAGTTCCATCCATGTTGCTGCAAATGGCATTATTTTGTTCTTTTTATGGCTGAGGAGTATTCCATCGTGTGTACGTATACCTCATCTTAATCCATTCATCTATCAATGGACATTTAGGTTGTTTTCATTGGCTTTTATACCTTGTCACTGTCTAGGAGAGGGATTCTGCTTTAGTTTTGAAAGAATTTCTATGTACTGGGAAGTGTGACTGTGATTTTTATATTAGCTGCAGAGAACAATACTGCTGGATAAGCCTAATTTATCTGGACTGAAGTGACTTCTTTATGAGGCTGTTTAGGGGATTTTGTATTTAATCCACTACAAAGTGAGAGTTCCAGAAGCATATGGCACTCCAGCCAGAGGAAGGAGGACTTGATGTAGCATGAGGATCAAAGGAGAGAACTCAGGGATGGCAGGAAGGAGAAAGTCTGAAGTAGAATCGGGGCTAGACGCAGTGGTGACATGGACGTATGAGAATGGTGTGGATCTTGTTCTATAAAGTGGACAGAATGCCAAATGGACCCTGAACCACTGCACTGCGAAGTTCATTGGCCCAGATGTTATCAGATATCCTTTCAAACGTGGAGGGTTGGAATATGACTTAGGTCATGAACTAGCCATTTTTGGAGACTATGACACGTCGCAGAGACTAGCTCATGAAGAATTCAAGGGATCCTCATGTTTTCAGAATTTACTAAGCAGCAGTTCCATACAAAAAAAAAATTGTGCCTGGTTTTGTCCCACACATCTCGTTTGTTTTCCACCCAACCCTGTATTAGGCGGCACCTTTTCTCAGTTTATATGAAGAGCAAGAATGAGAAGCTATGGGACTTGTTCAAGGTCACAGGTCAATAAATGCCCACCGGGATTTTTTTGCTGAGCAGGAAACCTGACTCCCATGTGATCGTGTGATTGCAGAGCGAAGGCTGTTGCCCAGACTTTGTCAGGGTAAGGAAGCAACCACAGTATGTTTGCTTCCCCGTGCCCTGGGGCTGGCTGTCTGGGAGGAATGTTTCAAGGACTTTCTGCTGAATGAACAGGAGTGTGACCACTGGCTGTCTCTAAGGGCAATCTTTTACGAATTGGACCGAAATGGGAGCTCAGGTTCCTCTGTATAACAGGAGGGGTACAAAGAAGAAAAGAGAAGGAACAAGTACACAGAGTTATAGGGAGAGAAAGTGCCCTGCGCCATCGATGGGGGCAACAGCCGTGTGTGGGGCTGTCGTGTTGGTAATTGTGCTTCTGGTGACCTATTTAAAAAATTTAAAAGTCAATAAGATAGGAGTTCCCACTGTGGAACAGTGAGTTAAGAATCTGACTGCAGTGGCTCGGGTTGCTGTGGAGGCATGAGATCGGTCCCCTGTCCTACGCAGTGGGTTAAGGATGTGTTGTTGCCGCAGTTGTGGCATAGGTCACAGCTGCAGTTTGGACTCAGTCCCTGGCCTGGGAACTTCCTTATGCTGTGGGTGAGGCCATATTTTTTTTTTTTTTATTTTTTTGAAAAAGTAAGACATAGTCAAAGGAGGGGAGGATCAAATTGAAACTCATCTTGCATAGAAAAAATGGCAAAAGCTCAATAAGGACATTTGTCTGGAAAAAAGTTTTAAGCTAACATCTATCTTTCTGCATCATCTCAAGTTCGATTTTAAAAGGAAACCAGTTCTTAAGGTGCATCTCAGGAGTCTCCAGAGCAGTAGGTTCAGGGGTGAGCTTTGTTTTGTCTGTGGTAGTTTGTTAGAGTTTATTTTCAGTCTGATGGGTTGTAGTTTGAAGTCCTGGATGAATGCCATGCAGGGGTGGACACGAATGCTGTCCCCAGTCCAACCAGCCTGGATTAAATTCTACAGACGTTTCAGATGACTATCTGTTGTGTGTTCAGAGATGAAGCCAGCCTTGTGAGAATAAAAGCGTAAGTAAGCCCTGGTCCTTTGCCCTGGAGACCTGGGGAGTCTTGGAGGGTGGCCACCCTGGCAGGCCCCATCCTGCTGTCCCAGGGGCTCACTACTGCAGAATCCCAGGGTCTGCATGCCAAGAAGCTCAGCGAGGGCATTTCCCCATCTGCACCCTGAACGGTTTCCTGGGGCTTCAGGGCAGAAGCGGGGGGACGGCGTGGGTTTTCTGCCTCAGCCCAGCTTGCATCTTTGAGGCTCTGGAGCGCCCACTGGTTTAAATTCTCTAGCTCTGCTGGGAGACCACAGGGCGAGGGACGTCTTGTCTAGCTCCGTCCTACAAATGGGCCGCAAACTCAAGGGAGGACTAAAGTTCTTGACTCCAAGTCATTCAGGGGTTTGGGGTTACAGTCCAAGTCCCCACCTTTTTCCTTAACCCACCTGAGTCAGGGTGAGTCATATCTTGGAAAATCTGACTTAACAGATTTTTTTGTTTTTCCCTCATGAATCTAAAGCCTTTGTGTGAGTTGTAAGTCTCAGAGTCCATTTTGGCCATTCAGAGAAAAAGACCAGTCACCAATCGGCTTGAAATTAATTCCTCCCGATTTTAGAACAGATGGTTTCCTGAGTACTTAGGAAGAAAAAACGTGGTAGTTGCTGGGGCTAAAGTATCTCCCCTAAGAACCAAGCATGTCTTCTTTCCTGTGGTCATTGTACTGGGAGGTCAGCGGAAAGACACATCAAGGGAAGGCTAACGTCGAGCCCGTGTGCGGTCACTCCGTCCCCAACGTTCAGCCCAAGGGAGACAGCGCTGACTGTCCCCTGTGCCAGCGCATGGCCAGAGTTTGCATGGAATCCAGCACCATGCTTGGAATCTCCGGTTCTCCTTTATTTTGCTCATTAAAGATTGCCTTCTGGGGAAGAGACAGGCTTCTCTCTTTCTATGACTTTTAAAATCTTTGGCCTGTTCAGCTTCCAAGATGCCTAGTGTTTTCTTCACTATAACTAGGCAACCTTTGACTTGATTAGCCAGTGAATGGAGTGTCTAGAAATGGGGGCCAGAGGAATCTGTGTGCTTCTTGTGTTCATAGGGAATAAAGGCATTGAGGAGGTAAGAAAGGGAGAAAGGAGAACTGAGTCTGGCTATTCAGACACCTGGAATATTGTTTCAAAGAAAGGCAATGCGGAAATTAAACCTTTTTTTTTTTTTTAAAGAGATGGGGCTGAAAGACAAGGAAAGAATGGATTTGTTTTTAACGATTTCAACTAGAATTGAGGCTGTTCCCGCGATTGTTGGAAATAAAATTGGTTAGAAAATGATGTCAGCAGAGAGTGGGACTGTGAACCAGGAAAATAAATGAGCTTTGAAATCGCCTTCTCTTTTATAAATATTGTTTCTGGGGCTGAGAAAATTGAGACAGATTATTCCTTTTTCTCTCTCCCTAGCTATGGGTGGAAGAAGCCCTCGGTAACCCATGTGGACCTTGCAAGGATCAGCCCCTCTTGTCCTGGCATGCAAAGTAGCTTTGTCTGCATTTAGACACACTCCATTTCCCTCTCAAGGACCACTATCAGCAGTAGCCAATTACAAACACACCTCATAACACATTATGGAGACATGCTGCACGCAAATAAGCTGGCGAGATGTTTAATGGTGGTACCGCGTGGCATCCAGTCCAATCTGTCTGCACTGCTGTAGGACCGAGGGGCAGTGCCTGCATGCGAGCGGCTCTGTGTATGCGTGCTCGTGTGTATTTCATTTCCACTGTGTCCTAATTGGGCATCATTCAAGCCAAACGGGTTTACACTTTCATGGAAGAAGAAAGGGCCTCATTTCCCATTCTGACAGGCCCCTTTTAAGCCCGAGATTCCTGGTCTTTGGTTTTTGAAAAGTATCAGCGCTATTAGCAGCCTGAATTCATCTGAGAACAAGGGATGGTGCATTTTGCAACTCCATGGGTGGTTTTCTTGTGTTATCTGTTTCTCACGGAGAGGCAAAGGATGGGCAATTTAGAGAGATGTTACTTAGGCAGTCACCTCCTCCGCTCTTTCATCTGCAGGTTAGGTTTTGCAGTAAGAGTTTACTGAATTTTATTTTCTCTGCCATTTGCCATTGCTGTTGGTTTTGAAGTAATGACTGCATTTTTGCCACAGTAACAGCTGCATTCTGGGCCTGGGTGAAGTGGCGGCTGATTCACAAAGCATAAGCCCTTCCCTTAGGGTGCCGTGTTAGCGGTGGCAGATCTGGAGGTGAGATGACAGCCAGGTGTAGGGTTGTAAGCCAGAATCCTCACTCTTTGAAACATGGAGGCTTTGTGTTTATCAGCCCCACTTTCTCTTCCTACATCTGAGGATGCTGAGATGAGGGAGGAGGTACCCTCTCAAGAGAACTCAGCTGGTTGGTAGTGGAATTTATCTGGAACCTGGCCTCTTATTGCCTGGTCCAAGCTTATTACATTCTACCTGTTCCAAGTTGGCTCTGTTGGGCTATGTCAAATGCAGAGCTCAGGAAGGATATGGGAGCTACTGACAGGCAAGCTGGGGGCCTGCTAGATCCTCCAGCCATCAACACCATCACAGAGCATGCAGAAATGAACACTTGTAGAGTTCTCACTACCCAAGGAAACTCTTTCCATTCCACAGAGCCCTCTGAAAGAGGGCATGCGATTGCAAAGGATTATTTTATCAAAGGATTGTTTTTATCCTCCTTCTTTGGAAAAATGGGATGCCCAGTGCTTCTACCCACATTGCCTTGCTTGAGTTCATTCTTGTAGTTCTGGACCTTCTTTGAAGGGGTAGCAGAAGGAAGAGAGAGCAGACCTTTGTGTTTGCCTTTAAATCAGCCAGGAAGCTTTTCAGCTGCTTAGAAAACTAGGTCGGGTCTTCTAGAGCCTGTTTGTATAGCTGAGCGGGTGACGTGTCCAGCCTCCTGAACTTGGAAAAATTTACTGTTCGCATTTCATTCATATGTTCCTTAGTCCTTGGCAAGCGAATTGCTTTTGAAGAATTTATGTTCCCATCTGCCACTTCTATTAGCAAGGGTGATATTTGTGGCTGATACGATGATGGCAGTGTCCTAGGGCCTCAGTGGTTTGGCATTGCCCATCTGTAGCCTAAAACTTTGGGGTTCAGAGGCAGGAGTCTGGGTTTGGTATTTCCCAAATCACGCCACCTGGCTGAGGGAGCCTGTGTTTGCTCACAGCCAGGCTGATGGTGCCAAGTAGTGGCACATTCCTACTGCTTCTTTTGCAGCCAGCCAGAGAAATGAGACAGGGCAGCCAGCAAACTGGTATTTTGAAGAATCTGCTGTGTCTGTGGGTGTGAGTATGGGTGGCCGTGGGGAGGTGCTGAGTGTCTACAATCTAGTCCTAAAGAACCAGCTGTTTCCTGGCTGGCGGTCTACAGAAGAGCAGGTGTTAAAGGAGAAACAGGATGAGAGGTAAAGTGATCAGCACCATGGAAAGCACCCTTCCTTCTCTGATACTTGCCTGTCTGCTTCTCTCATGCTCTGCTTTGATCATCTTCGGAAGGAGCTGGGAGAAGGACAGCAGTTCCTCCCGCCCATTCTGCTAATGGGGAGACTGAAGCTCATGGAGTGACTGTTTTGAAATGTTGTGGTGACCCAGGAGAACAAGGCAAACAGAACATCCAGCGTGATATGGTTGTTTGTGCAACACAACCTCTTTTGCTTTCTGCTCCTGGATATTATAAGAAACCGCACAAAGAGTCATAACAATGCAAAATGTCATTTTCAGTGGAGTGAGAGAACAGGTATAATCTGTGGAATCTGAAATGTGGGCATGGGCTATCCAAGCGGCTGAATTTGGGGGAGGCCACTGGTGGATGTGAAGAGGTTCAGAAGAGGGGCCTGAGGGCCTCAGGGCAGCAGATGGCAGAGAGTTGTCAGCAAGATAGATGTCCTGGTGGTGCAGGGGTATCACGACGAGCCCCAGGTATCCTCTATTTGCAAACAGTGGGCGGGGACTGGCAGGAGCAGAACTGAAGGACAGTGCCTCCTGGGCCTGTTTTGCTTCAGAGAAGCAGAGGAGGTGGGTTGATACAAAGAGTCTTCCAGACAGACATGTTTGCAAGAAGTAATGTCTGTTGTAGCAGAAAAAAGTCATTCCTTTCTTCCTGTCTCCGTCCTCCCCCTTCCTTAACATTTTTCTTGATGTCTAACATAATGTAGTCAAGTATATAGCTATTTTTTAGCTTGACAAAATTTTATATATGTGTACACTTGTGTAGCTACCACCCAGGTCAAGATCTAGAGCATTTTCAGAACCCAAGAAATCTCCTTGTGCTTCCTCCCACTCCTCCCCACAAGGAGCTTTTTTTTCTTTTCTTTTCTTTTTTTTCCTTCCTGAATAGTGAAAGGCTACCCTGGCTCTTCCTTCTGTTCTGCAGGAACTTCCTGCAAAGGGCTGATCCAAGAAAGCCTACTCTAAGGATAATAAAAGAGAAATGAGAAGTTGAGAATATTGATAGAATAGAAGCAAAGATGTTACAGTGGCAAAGGTCAACAGTAGCCACAAAATGTATCCCAAATAAGGAACATTCTCAGGAGATGTTCATCAGGGAGGAGATGAAAATTGCAGTCAAATATTTAACAATGAACTTAAAGAACTCAATGAAGCAATCATTTCTATGAAGAAAAACTACAAAGCAGAAACAAGGATTCTAGAAAGGATGACAAGATGGCAAGAGGTGGTGAAATGTGAGCTGTCAGTACTCAAGGAGGAAACAGGAGAAAAAAGGCAAATCTAAGAAATGAAGATTAAGTTGGATCTCAGGGGAAAACAGACACGGGAAATTCAGTGCAGAACATAGGTAATAGCAATGAGAACAGTGAATAAATGCAGTCGAAATAAGGGGAGTGTTCGTAAAGACCAGACAGAAAGTGATAGATGTAGAAGACATGCAATGGAAATGCAACATAAGCATAATTTTAGTCCCTGAAGGAAAACACACAATATTTGAATAGAACAAATATTTAAAATATAAATCAGAAAAGATTTCATTATCTAAAAGTTAATATCTAGATGTTGAAAGAACACAAATTTGGGCTTTGGGGAAAATTACCCAGAACAGTGAACACCCAGGTATATAGCCTTGGAAAGTTTTAGATATTAAAGAAAGGGAATAATCTTTTCTTATCTTCTCCTTCCTTCCTTCCCTTTCCTCTCCCTCCAGCAGGGTAGCGGGTAGGTGTGGAGGGGGCGGGCACAGGACATGTCTAGAATGATTGGGAGATTATTTACGGGGCAAATAAGTTAATCTCTTGAGCAAGTACATTACAGAGGATGATGGGATCCTTGTTTTTCACCGTTTGAGAAGAGATTTATAAATATGTAAAGACAGAAGTCTAGAAAGAATCCAAGGTGCCAGATTGGAATTAGAAGTATCAATATGTGTGGGTACATACATGTATTTCCTAACTCATTCTGCTGAGACAGTCTGGAGGCAGTGGAACTGCAGGAGCAGTGAGTGTGCACTGAATACTCAGATCCTGGTTTCTAACTTTTACCCTCCACTAGGAGTTACTGGAGCTCCTCAGAGAAATGGCTGATTTCAGGGATGGGCAGAGAAGTGTAAAATGAACGTGACATATTTTATTTTGCAGGAAGTCAGGAAAAGATTAGACTGTGTCAAAAGGACAGAGAAGCCAGCTTGCAGTTTTTTGTAGGCCATACTGAGGACAATATGAGCTTCAAAGTAAGTAATGAGTGTCAGATTACAACCTATTGATTAAATAGGAATCCATGTTCTCAGTGAATGAATGAATGAATGAATATCTATAGATATAGATAGATAGATAGATAGATAAGTGGAGGAGAAGGAGAAACTTTTCCTTATAGTAGAATGCCAACTGAGAAGTGTAATAGGAATGATGGAAATAGATATTCATTGCTCAGCAACCATCGTAATTGTAGTTGATACAGGCAGGAATTGGCAATGGATGCTAAGTCTTGTGGGTGGAAGTTTCATAAGGATCAGTGTTATTGGCACAACATTGGAATAGCTTCACACAAAATGGTAATCAGATACAGTGGAAACCTGGTGAATTGTCAGTGATGAAACCTGGCAGGTAATCAAACCTTGGCCAGATATCAAAGTTAACTTTCTAGTGGTGGGATGGGTTGACCTAGGATGCCCTGGATGTGGTACACTGAGAACACAGCATTGTTTCTATTGTATTCCTACCGTGAATGCATGGCTTTTGTCTGGTCATGTGGAAGCACTGAGTGGACCAAGACCAGATGGAATGAAAGGCCTGTAACTGTGTGGGACATTTAAGGACTTGAGAAATAGAGAATAACTGAGGAACTGCTCCAGATTGGAGAAAACTGATAAGATGTGATGACAACTAAATGGAACATGTGTTGGTGGATAGGATCCTGGACCAGGAAGGGAAAAAAGACATTGTTAGGACTGGTAGAGATGTTTGAGTGGGGCTGTGGATCAGGCTATGCTCTATCGGGATTGGTTTTTTGACAAGGAGGGTTTTATAGTGGTTATGCTTAGGAGAAGGGCCCTTGTCTTTTGGAGGCATATATTGGGATATTTAGTGATGATAGACATCATGTCAAAAGAAAAATCTCTCTCTCCACAAAGGGGAAAGATATAGTAAAACATTCCCATCTAGGGAATTTGTGTGGAGGGAGTGTAAGGGTTTGTATGTTTTCGCAACATTTTTTAAGGTTGGAAATTGCTTAAGAAAGGCAGAAAGACAGGAAAAAAAGGAAGAATAATTCATTGGGAATCTGGGCAAAAAAATTAAGTCACTTAGGAGGAGAAAAATATCAGGCTGGCCGCAGTTTCCTCTGTAACAACCTTAAGTAGGGTTGTTTCCTCTGTAACAACCTTGAGTAAAGGAACACCTGGAAGACAGTACAATATCTATAAGATAAGCAAGGAAAAAAATGTGTGAGCCTGGATACTCCATTTGCCATGGGGTGACCAAATAGAGAAAGAAAGAAAAGAAAAAAGTGCAAACCAAGTTTACATCCATCTTATCCATCTTTTAAGTATGAAGACAGTTTTGAGCATGTAATATCTGAGAATACTGTTCCATGAGCTCTTCCTCAATGTGTGGAGGATGGACATCAGCCCACAAAGAGAAGACTGAAGGTGCACACTGAGAGGTTCCAACCATCTAGTCTACCCTAAAACAAAAGCAAATAGAAGGATTAGAGTAACGGAGGGCATGTCCATGTGCCCTGATGATATAGAAATAACACAACCAACAGATACTGGAAGGGAAAGGAAGAAAGAGTGAATTGTCCGAATGCCTCATTCGATCATGAGAGGGAGTCAAAGGATATAACTTAGAGCTGATAAATGAAGTAATGTAAGCATAATTACATGTAACAATAAATAGTAAACATCAAGAAAGGGATTATTATTTGACTGAAGTCAGGTGATGGAAGAGAGACGCAGCCTAGCCCGAGTGAGTGGTGCCCGGGGGCTCCGTAACGTGTTGGTCATCTCCCCCCCGCCCCCGCGTGCAGGTGTCACTGTGTTCAGTCTCTGTGCATTTTTATAACTGGCATCCAGGCACATGTGTCTCTTTCTCGCCCCACCCTGACCATGCCTTTGCTGTGCCTCTCTGGAAATGGAAGTGAAGGGGTAGAGGAGGAAATACACTGATTTTATCTTGGCTTGTTGTATAGGATTCATAAATCATGTCTAAAGACGTAGATTAAGATTATTATATAAGGTTGCGGTTATGAAATGTAACCACTGGAAGGAAAACATGAACCTTCCCGGAAGAATCCTAGAGGAAAAGCAATCACAGAAAGACTAAAAATAATGCCGAGAAACCAGGAAACATGATATAAAATGAGAATGAGGAACAAAACCATTTGTCATATTGCTAAATATAAATGTGTTTAACTCACCTTTAAAAAAGATTTTCTGATTGGATTACAGATCACAACCCAATTCTGTGTTATTTAGAGAGACACCCCTAAAGGAAAGTGATAGAGAAAGGTTGAAAATACATGAAGAATGAGTAAAGGAAACCAGGAAATTTAGATATAGAGTGGGATAGCCTGGGAGTTTGGGGTTAATAGATACAAACTATTACATTTAGAATGGACAAACAATAAGGTCCTACTCTAGCACAGGGAACTATATCCAATCTCCTGGGATAGACCGTGGTGGAAAATAATGTTTAAAAAAATGTTTATATATGTATGACTGAGTCACTTTGTTGTGCAGCAGAAATTGGTACAGTATTGTAAATCAACTGTGCTTTAATAAAAATTAAACTATTAAATATATAAGCAAAAAGTAATAATCACAGGCTTGCATCAGAAAAAGTAGAATTAAGATTAAAATGCATTAAATGAGATAAAGGAACTTCATTATGCTAAAGTGTATATTTTACAATGAAAAAAACAGCAGCTATATTGAAAAAACAGAAATTTCAAGGATAAATAGACCAAAGCATACTAATAACAGATCACTTTAACTTACATGTTTCAGTATCCAGATAACTGGGCAAGAATAGAAATCAGTTTTGAAGACCTGATTAATATAGTAATAAAGCAGCTCTGATTGATAAGTAGCAAACTCTGGAGATCAAATGAAGAGAATGTGTTTTTCAAGGGCCCATGAAACATTCTCAAGCATTGACCATCTATTAGAGGGCAAAGATGATCTCAATAAAGGCCCCAAATTAGAAGAATATATAAGCAGTATTCTCTGATTACAGTGCAGTTAAGCTAGGAAGTAATACTTAAGCAGAAAATCAAAAGGCCATTCCACTAAAAGTAAAATCAAATCAAAACAAAAGCAAAAGACCCCCTCAAGGTGTGATCCAAAGAGGAAAACAGAAACTGAAATTTCAGATTTTCTAGAATACATTAATTGATGAAAACACAAATATAAGAACAGATGTGCTAAAGCTAATGGAGTATTCAGAGGAAAAATGATGCCCTTAAATATTTACACAAAAGAATGATAACACATGAATTAATAAGATAAGTCAAAGAGTTATGACAGAATTGTAAAGGTTATAAATAAAAAGATTGTAGCAGAGGAAAGACAGAGGAAGAAATAAATAAAAATAAAAATGAGTTATAAAACAGTGGTTAATAAATTTCAAAGCTGATTTTAGAGAAAAACAACAATGAAATATATATAAACCACTATTAATCTAGAGAGTATGGGAGCAAGTGCAAACACATTAAATAAATGCTATATGGGAAATAATGACATGAACAGGAAGTTAAAGGAATAACAGGAGACTGTTTTGCTCAGATACAGCGGTTGTATTCAGATAGATCTGAAAACCCGAATGAGCTAGTTTATTTTCCAAGAAAGTAAAATTTACTAAACCGAGGAATGAATCTAAAATTTCCAATGCAGAAAAAAAAGGAAACAAAGAAACTTTTTCAAACAAGTATATTCTGCCCCAAAGGGAGGAAAAATGTCCAGAGGAAATTTTGTCAAACTTCCAAGGAACAGACAATTCCAATATGTTCCAGAACATAGATGAACAAAAGAAATAATTACCAAAATCTGACAAAGACACAAATAGATAACCAAAGACTAATCCCATTTATGCTATCAATTTAAAAACTCCTAAAAAATTTAGCAAAATAATTTCAAAAATATATTTGAAGACTAGTCATAATCAAGAGAGTCTTATTCTTGGAATGCAGATAAAGTTTTACACTAGAGAACATTAGCAGAAAAATGATATGGTTATCTTCATAGATGTTGAATAGGCCTTTGAGAAAGTTTAAGGTTCATATTTTGTTAGAAAAATACGAGAAAACTGGAGTTCCCGTCATGGCTCAGCGGAAATGAATCCGACTAGGAACCATGAGGTTGCGGGTTTGATCCCTGGCCTCGCTCAGTGGGTTAAGGATCTGGCATTGCCATGAGCTGTGGTGTAGGTTGCAGATGCGGCTCGGATTCCGCATTGCTGTGGCTCTGGCATAGGCCGGCTGCTACAGCTCCTGTTAGACCCCTAGCCTGGTAACCTCCATATGCCGCAGGTGCAGCCTTAAAATGACAAAAAAGACAAAAAAAAATACAAGAAAACAGAATCAGCTAGGTACTTTCTTCATATGCTAAAAATACATCTGTCTCAGACTAAAAGCCAACATCAGGCTTCATAGTGAAATGCTAAAGGAATTCTCACTAAAGTAAAGAATAGGAATCTACACTATTACTACTATTATTCATCATTGTCCTGGTGATACTTACCAATGCAACTAGACAAGAGAAAACAATTAGAAGAGCTAAATGGGGAGGAGGCAATAGTCACTATGTGAGACATTGTGGTTTCACGGCTGGAGGACATAAGAAAAATCACTGGAAAACTATCTCAGACAATAAAAATAATCCCATGAAGTAACAATGTATAAAAATTAGTAAGCAGAAATTAATACCTATCATATATACAAACATCAAACAGAATATACACGGGAAAAACCCTCAGTTACAATAACAACAGAAACTATAAAACAGTAATACACTTAGCAAGAAGATATATAGGATATATAAGAAGATTTAAAAACACTACCGAAGGATAAAAAAGAAGCCTTGAGCAAATGGAGAGATATATCATGTTCATCAATAGAAGAACAGTAGATGTCATTCTTTTCAAAAATTTAATACAATCTAAATAAAAGTACCAGTAGATCCCTTTTTTTTTTTTAGTTTATAAACTTAAGAATAGTCAGGAAAATTCTAAAAAAGAAAAACAATGTGGAAAGACTGACCCTACCAGATATTAGAACTTATTATGGTGCCTCATTTATTGAAACAGTGTTGGAACACATGCACAAATAATTAAAAGGAACAGAATGGTTAGTTAAGAAATAGACTCAAATTCATGTGATCATTTAGTATTTGATCTCAAGTCACTGGAGAAAAAGTTTAAAAGTTTAAATAAATCCCTATGGGAGAAAAATAAAATTGGATCTATACCTCACACTATATACATACATACATACACATATTTATATATGAAGTGATAACATATATATAAAATTAAATTCAAAACAAAAGTAAGGTTTAAATGTAAGAGCAAAACTATAAAAGTGCTGGAAGAAAACACAGAGAAGGTTTTTCTAACCAAGATTTAAAGTCAGAAACATGAAACAAAATATGATATATTTGGAGTTCCTGTAGTGGCTCAGCAGAAATGACTCTGACTAGTATCCATGAGGATGCAGGTTCGATCCCTGGCCTTGCTCAGCCGTGAGCTATGGTGTAGGTTGCAGATGCAGATTGGATCTGTCATGGCTGTGGCTGTGGCTGTGGCATAGGCCAGCAGCTACGGCTCCAATTCGACCCCTAGCCTGGGAACCTCCATATGCCACAGGTGTGACCCTAAAAAGACTATATATATATATATATATATATATATATATATATATATATATATGATATATTTGACTAGATTAAAATTGAAAGGCAAAAAGCAAGACAATTGCCTGGATAGTACAAGTAATCTGCATAAAGCAAACTGAAAAGACTAATGACAAAGGCCTAATTGCCTTAATAAATAAAGAGCTCCAAATAGTCAATAAGATAAAGCATTTCAGGGAGTTCCTGTTGTGGCTCAGTGGGTCACACACCCAACTAGTAATCTGTGAGGATGTGTGTCCTATCCATGGCCTCGCTCAGTTGGAGATCTGGCATTGCTGTGATCTGTGGTGTAGGATGCAGATGAAACTCTGGCAGATACATCTTGGATCCCACGTTGCTGTGGCTGTGTCGTAGGCCAGCAGCTGCAGCTACAATATGACCCCTAGCCTGGGAACTTTCATATGCCACAGGTGCAGCCCTAAAAAGTACCCCCCCCCAAAAAAAAATTTCAATTCCGTAGAAAAAATAGATAAAAGATGCAATCAGATAAGTCATAGCAAAATAAATATATTAAAAGATATGCTTTACCTTACCTTGAAAAAAGTCAAATTAAAACTACATGTAAACACTATATTTCACCTATCAGATTACTAAATGAAAAAAAATCAGAACAGTGTATATGTAATAATAACTTTAGAATAAAACATGATGGAGTGGGAGTGGGGCAGAATTAGAATGTGTGTTTACATTTGCTTTTATATGCATGGGAAATTCTGGAAGATACCTGCCAAACTAACAGTGGTTTGCCTTTAGGGATGCTGACGTGAACTAGGGTAGAGGTGCAAGGGGAACTTTTCATTATGTGCCTTTTTTTTCCCAATGATATAAATGATTCATTTTAAAGGTATTTTTCTACTAACAAACGTATTCATTGATATATTTAAGTCACAGGATAATGCACACCCCCTACTTCCCATGTATAGAGCAGGGTACAGATGCTTCTACTCCAACTAAATGTGATTTCTCCAAACCTTTCCCCCACCCTTAATAAGCCTTAAAGAGTCGAGACAGAGCTTCTCAAAGTCCACTGTGAGTTTTTCAGGTAAAATCAGCATCATCTCGAATCACTGACTTTTATTAGGCACTGGAGTGCTTGTTTGCAGAATGCAGTGCATTTGCTGAGCGTGCGGTTTGCATCTCCCCTGACGATTTGGTATGGATCTGGATCAAGTGTTAGCTGCTTGTTTTGCAGCTTTTTAATGGAGATGTACGATGGTGAGTGATAGCAGCTCGAGATGACTCAGCTCTCAGCTATAACATAAGTCTGAACAGTTCTGACCATAGAGAGCACAGGACCGAAAATAGTGGGTGTGGAATGGACCGTTGATTGACTCGTGAACCCCTGCTCTCCTCCCATTTCATTGGTGAGGAAACGCTCTGGCCCAGGTGGAAGGTACTTGGCTAGTCGGTGCTGAGCTGGAACAAGAGCCCTGAAGTGCCGAGCTGGAACCTTCTAGTTCCGGGTTCTTTCCCATCTGCCCATTTCCCATGACCACCGAGGTCTTGGCCTGGACAGTATAGTGTGACTCCATGGACAGTCTGAAGGAGGCTCGGTGTAAGGGGGTGAGTGCCGCCCATGGTAGGACACTTGCATGTGGACAACAGGAAACAAAAGAACTAAGCTAATGTAAGTGGAGAGTCCAGATCATACCCTTGGATCTCGCTTGGTGACAAAAACTCTGTTTTATTTCGCATAGCTGGTAACACTTGGCGAAAAGATCTTGTTGGAGTTTTTTGCTCATGTGTTTATTTTTTAGCTCCATGACAAAAGAGGCCTTGTCTGGCTTGTCTACTCTTGAATCTCTGATGCTTAGAGCACATATTAGATGCTCTGTAAATACTGTGGGAGGAGTCAATTCTCCGCCCTTGGCGTGGAGGATGGACCGACGGCCTGCTCTTAGAGTGGGGAGAAGGAAATGTCACCAAAAGATAATGAGATGGGACGCTTGAGACCCAAAGATAACAAAATGTTCCACTGCACCTCAGAGACTTGCAGATAATCATCTTTAGCTCTCTCCTCCTTCCTTGTTTCCTCGAAAATGTCTTCATCTTTCCCTTCTACTGGATTTGACTCAGGAGGATGGGAAGAAGCTTCCATCATAACTATGGTTAGTCATCCGTCTCCACAACACGTGACACTGCACAGAGTTCTTGAGGCTCTCCCCCAGTCCTTCCTCAGCTAGAGGCTCTTGACTGCTTCCCCTTGATTTGGAACCAGAACGGCACTGAATGTGTGCAGTCTCACAGCAGGACGGGAGGGATATGGTTTTAGAAGGATACTTTCAATGGGACACAACCAGACAGAGGACAGAGGTCCAAAGTGAGAGACCCAGGGTCCCGAGTCACCTTCAGAGGCCAGCGTCTACTCCTGCCCCAGCTCTCCGCTTAGGTTCAGTTGTGCTTTGGCCGAGTGGTGCTGATGGTGCTTACCATCTTCCCTGTGTGTGTAATTCAGAACAGGTTCTCCCCCAGGGCATGTGTTATTTGAAACCACAATTGCTATCATCTGTTAGTTGTGTGACCTTGGGCAAGTCATTGAACTTTTCATGCTCAGATTGCACTTCTACGGACTGGGGATAACAGCAGTATTTCCCCTATATATTTCCGAGGATTGGTGTGAGGATTAAATAAGAATATAGACAAGTGGTTTGGAAACTCATGTACAGGACAGAAGCTGTTCTTTTAATGCCTTTATTTTATCCCCAGAAAGTTATGTATCTTAAAGATCTGAGACTGAAGTCTTTGATTTTTAGAGGGGGAAGCCAGAGTGACATGAAGTTTGGCCAGGGTCACAGGCTTATTAGTTAGTAGAGGAAACTGTTTCCCATCTAATCTGAGACAGGTACTGTGGTGGGTAAGAGAATGTCCTCACTCCCCCAATGTGTCCTTGTCCTAATCCTAGAAACTGTGCATGTGTTAGGTTACATGTCAAAGGGGAGTTATTTATCAGTTGACCTTAAAATAAGGAGATTATTGTAGATTATCCAGGTGAGTCCAGAGTAAACACGAGAGTCCTTAAAAGGGAAGAAGGAAGCAGAAGGGGTCCGAGTGATTGATGCGAGAAGGACTTCACCGCTCTTGCTGGCTTTGAAGGAGGAGATGGAGGAAAGAGGACAGAGCCAAGGAGCATGGGTGGTCTCTAGAGCAGGGAAGGAAACCCATTCTCCCCTAGAGCCTCTGGAAGGACCACACGCTTGCTGACACCTTGATTAGCTCCCTGAGACTCATGTTGAATTTCTAACCTACGGAATTCTAGGCTAATCCATTTACATTGCTTTAAGCCACTAGTTTATGGTAATTTGTTACAGCAGCCATAGAAAAGGATTACAGGTACCATTCCTCACATTTAGCTAGGCACAGAAAGGTAGAGAGACTTATTTCTAAGTCATAATTGTCAGCTACTCTGGAAACTTTTTCTAGAGAAAGGAGTTGCTGTGTTGAAAATATTCAATAACTATGATGGGAGATGACTTGGAAAAGATTAGGATATTAAAGAGCTGGTCTTGGAAATAAATTTTCTTCTCTTTTTAGCTAGCCTTCCCTCTATGGAGGGTCAAGAACGTTTTTTTTTCTTTTCTTTTTTAAGGCTGCACCCTCGGCATGTGGAGGTTCCCAGGCTAGGGGTAGAATCAGCTATAGCTGCTGGCCTGCACCACAGCCACAGCAACGCCAGATCTGAGCCATGTCTGTGACCTATACCACAGCTCACAGCAACGCTGGATCCTTAACCCACTAAGTGAGGCCAGGGATTGAACCTGCATCCTCATGGATACTTGTCAGATTCTTTTCTGCTGAGCCACAACGGGAACTCTGGGTCAAGAGCTTTAAAAATTTTCAGTGACATGGTGTCATCATCACTTGTCTTGATGAGTAGGCAGGCTGACTTTCTCAGGACCAAAGAACATCTTTGTGCAAATTAAAAAGTAGGGGGTTGAGGCAGAGACCAGTTTTTATCCAAATGGAAGTGGAGGCTTTGGCATATGCACTCTTTTTAGAATAATTTCCCCTGTGTCCCAGTTAACACTAGGTAGGAAAGGAGGGACTTCTTGCAGGACCCAGGCTGTGTCAGATACTCAGCTGGCAATTGTTCTGTTGGAGGGGCTGGTGCACATTTCCTAGCACATCTGGAACAAGGTTGAAATTCCTAGACACCGAATGCTGGCTGGGATCCTAGTGGTTTTGTTTTGTGTCGGTGACTTTAGGCTATTAAGGTGACAGCTCTACCAAGATCAAGTCATCTCTGGTTGTCTTCTCTGTATTTCACCACCTCTCTTGCTTTTTCTACTCCCACTGTTGTTTCCATGACTCTCTTCTGCTGTCCATTCCTCTTTAACTCAGCACCTTGTTTGCGCCCCTTGTGACTCGGCCAGAATATGCTCGTTGATTCCACCCAAAAGTTGATGTTTGCCTGCTGGTTCTTTTATATCAGCTCCTGACCTCTTCCTCGTTTGGATCTTGTTGTGCCTCCCCTGTGACTCTGACCTGGCTTCTGGTCCAGTTTGGTCACTGGACAGATGAGCTACTAAGAGGAGCAGTGACCTGCATGGGGTCCAGTATCCCTGGGGCAGCACCAGGGCCAGAGCACAGAGCCCAGTTTCCTCTCCTCCCTTCCTTGCCCCTCAGCCAGCACACTCCCTACAGTGAGTCTCTGTGGGGGCATCCTCGCTGGACCAGATGCACTTGTGTCTTACTGTCTCAAGACGAGCCTCACATTCTTTGGGAAAATTACTTAATCATGAATTTTTTTCCCCTAGATGCAAAACAGAGAGAGCAGAGAAGAATCTGAGAGACACCTGGGGAGTGGTAAAGTCTGGCATGTGCAATAAAAATGGATCGAGGGAGGCCCAAGGACATCCTATTGCTGGAGCAAAACCAGTGATCCAGGGCATCTGGCCCCATGTTGCCCACGGCCACCTTCTAGGTCCTCTGATCACACGAGTAGCTTTGGCCTCCAAATGAGCCAGGTCAAAGCCCACAGTTGGAGTAGATCTTAGTGCACTAAAACAAATATGAATAACCTGGATTCAGTGGGTTTCCAGCCAGTCACCTAACTGGGAGGGGCTTCTCAAGTCCTGCTCTGCATGGTTCAGCCCAGATCGTAGAATAACCTGGCAGCCTTACTGGTCTGCCTGTGGATGTTTCTCTTTCTAGGAGGCTGCGCGTCTGCAGAAGTGTTTTTCAGTCCATTTGCATTCAACACCTGCTGGATGCTACAGAAATAAAGTCATGTATCCATGATAGATAATAACAAGAAATATAACACTTGTCATTTGTTAACGGCGCTATTCATTATTCTTTGCAGCAGTGTGGTGTGATAGATTCATATTATCTTCTTCCTAAAAAGTAGAGATGGAGGCCTGGTGTGTGGGAATCCACATACCATGTCTGTGGTCGCTGCTCAGGACATGCAGTCCCAGACTCCCCAGGCACTGCTTCTAGAGGTGGCGTGGCCTCAGCTGTTATACAGACAGATGTTTGTGGTGTCTTTAAGAAGGCTTTTTGTGAGATGAGTAGTCTTCTAAAAGGTGAACAGGTGCTGGTCACTGATCACTGCATTTTATCCACAGGATTGTGTATTCCCTACTTGAGAGTATGTAGTGATGGGGACCATGGCTGGAGGCAGGCAGGGAGCCAGGATGCTTCTTTATGTTGAGCGGAAATGGGTCTTCGGTCCTAAGTTTACTCCTTACAGCCACAGAAAAGGATCCTTATCTTCCTTCTTCATGACAGCTCTTTGTATAATCGAAGACACCCCCTTACTTATCTCCCAAACCATTCTTCCTGTGAAACGTGTCTGAGTCCCAGAACGTCCCTGGTTCCCTACCTGAATGTGATCCACTTTATCTATATCTCTATGAAAGTAGGATTCCCAGATTCAAGCCCTGACTCGTTCTAGATCTTTTTTTGGGAGTTGCCTTGGGACAAGTAGAAAGAGGGTTTGTATTAGGAGTTGACAAACTTTTCCATTGAAGAACAAATTAGTAAATAATTTGGCTTTACAGGCCATAGGGTCTCTGTGGCAGCCGCTCATCTCTGCTGGTGGAGCAGGAAAGAAAGCAGTCACAGACGTTATGTGAACAAGGGAGCATGGCTGTGTTTCAACAAATATTGTATGGACACTGTAATTTGAATTTCAGTTAATTTTCATGTGTCACAAAATACTCTTCTTTTGACTTGTTTTCCAACAATGTAAAAATGCTGAAACTCTTCTTAGCTCATCTGCCGTACAAAAACGTGGTGGGTCAGATGTGGGCAGTAGGCCATGGGCTTGCTGACCTCTGATCTGTATTCTGCACTTACGGGCCCCTACCTTTCTCAGTCAAAGCAAATCCAATTCCTTTGCCCAGCCCTGAAATACCACCACTGCCAAAGGAGGGAAACACTGCCCTCCATACAAGAGGGAAGAGAGGTCAGAGGGTCTGTTTAAAAGTGAAAATATTCCGGAGCGAGGGAGTCCAGCCTTTACAACTTTAGTATAAATAATACCAATGACTTACCTTTGTAAAATATTTGCCAGTTTATAAATATGCATTATTTAGTTCTGTCCTCCAGAACCTGTGAGGTAGGTGTTACAATATCTGCCTTCGTAGAAGAGGAGAATGTCCCTTAAAAATGAAGTGACTGTCTTGGCTCCACTGTTCAGGCAGAGCTGAGGCTTTTCTGGGCAGCCTGAATTCTCTGCCATCTCTGTTGGCAGAATATAAGAAAGCATGTGGTGGGCATCTACTCGTGCTTGGCACACGGCTAGAGGAGGACACGCAGGTGGATAAGACACAGCCCTAGCCCCAGAGAGCTCTGAGCCTCATGAAGGAGCTTCCTCATATGTCACTGTGTCTGCTTGGCTAGACGGTGAGGTTAGGATGCTCCTGGAAGTTCAGAAGAGGGGACCCTCACCCAGCCCGGCCACGGACAGGAGAGCTTTTTGGGGGGAGCCCTTTGCTCAGCAGAGGAGGAGGGCTGGGCTGGCCTGATGCTCCCGGCATCTGGAAGTGATAGGAACTTGGACAGGTGGATCAGAGTCCTCTGGGGGATGGAAGGTGAGCAGCCTCACCTGCTTCATGAGTTTGCCTGGGGCAGCCCCGTGGCCAAGCAAGCGTTCTTTGGACCAGTTGTTTTCTCCGTACTTAACTGGTGGGTGTTGAAGATGGTGGCGCAGGACTTTCTGAAACTGTCACGTTCCTTGAAAGGAGACTTGAAGGTCCCCTCCGCCACCCTGGGGCCAGCTGGGGAGGCCCAGTAGAGCGAACTCCCTGCGATCTCTTTCTGGCATATAACTAAGATCTGCATAGTTGGGATGGACAGAGCGTGCCGGCTGCTTGTTATTTCTGGGACCCCTTGCATGAAATATAGGCTCCCTGACATCACCTGTCAGATCTGCTGCCTTTTGTTTCATTAAAAATAAAACAGAAAGCCCTCTAAGCAATGGCATTAAAGAACATCTGGAAAATAACCCTTCTGCTCTCCCAGGGAAGGTGTCAGTACGTCTGAGGCAGGATTGATAAAGAAATTTTTAAAGCAGTCAAGAAAACAACAACAACAACAGAGAAGATCAGGCTTCAGGGAAGTTGGCATAAGAAATGAGAAAAAAAAAATAACCTCAAACCAGAAAATGTGTCTGTGTCCAAGAACAATAGTTCTGGTGGCTCACTCTTAACAGCTGCTCTTCCCTGATTTGTTTGGGGCCGAGTCAGCTGTTCTAAACGATGAAACAGTGACAGACAAGTACTTCTTAAGCGAGCTGACGAGTAATCATCAAGCCTTCTCAGCATGGCCATCATGATGTCCTTGGTATTGTGGGGACTCCAAAGAAGCAGACAGTGTGGCCCACACGTCTTGTCAAGCTCAAGTCCAGCAGAGGGAAGGGGAGGCGCTGGTCCTGCCTCAGACGATGAGAAGGCTCATCAGTGTTGGACTGAGGCTGAGATGACCCATGCGGTCGCACAAGAGAAGGGTCATGGTAGCCTAGGGTCCTTAGCAAAGGCTTCGAGGAGAAAGTAGGGGTTATTAGAATTTAAATCAGTGGAGAAAATTAGATTTTTAAGGAAAGGCAAACAGTAGCCACAAAGCTCCACCCCCTTCCCCTCCAAGGACATTTCCTACAAATAACTTTGCCTCATTGTTCTTTGAGAAGTTCTAGTCCATTCTGAGCTCCACACCTTTCCTTGACCAGATCATTTATTTATTTATTTATTTATTTATTTATTTTGGTCTTTTTAGAGCCACACCCATGGCATATGGAAGTTCCCAGGCTAGGGGTTGAATTGGAGCTATAGCTGCTGGTCTACGCCACAGCCACAGCCACGCCAGATCTGAGCCACATCTGCAACTTACACCACAGCTCACAGCAACACCGGATCCTTAACCCACCGAGCGAGGCCAGGGATCAAACCTGCGTCCTCATGGATCCTAGTCAGATTTGCTTCTGCTGAGCCACGACAGGAATTCCTCGACCAAATCTTTAAACCTTCTGGCATCTGCACTCACCTTTCCCCCTCTTATTATAGTGGAGAATGGCCTCTTATCTATGGCCAGTCCCTCCGCTTGTCCTTGGATCTCATCCCCTCTTCCTCTTCTCACAGGTGTTGCTCTTCCAAAGAGATCTCACCTCTCCCAGGCATCAAAATCCTCTTGTGTCAGTAGATCATTTTCCATGACTATGTACACATACCCTAGATTAAAAAGAACCCTACCTGACTACAGTTTCCCATTGCATCAGTCAGTCATATCCATAACAATGCTGCATAACAAACAACCACAGCATCTCAGGGGCAACCATACAACAAACATTTGGTTTTTGCTCTTAGGCCTGTGGGTTGACTAGCATTCCACAGATCTAAGCTGGGCTCCAAGTTGTGGGTTGTGTCCTAGTCTGTTCCACGTGTCATTCTTCCTCCTTCATCCAAAGACTACCCAAGGTGTATTCTTCTCATAAGAATGGCAGGAGCCAAAGAAAGCCAGCCCAGTCAGGCCAGCGCACTTCAGGCCCTTGCTTAGGGCATAGCTGTACATGTCATTGACCAGATCATGTCAGGTGTCCAAGCCCAACATCAGTGGGGTGGGAAAACACACTCCTCTCCTGAGGATGGAGGGAGAAGGAGCAAACGCTTACTGAGCAATAATCTGCCATGCTCTTTGATCTTCAGCACCTTTGTTCTGTTTCTCTTCATAGCCAGACCTCCTGTTCTGTCTCCGTCTCTTCCAGAGGCGTCTGCCATGACAACTCCACTTAGGCCCCTCTGGTCAAGGTCACCAGCATCATTCACATCATGAAACTAGAAGATGTGCTTCCCTCCTCAGCTTACTTTCTCCACCTCTCAGCACCATTCCACATAGGAGCCCTCTCCTTCCTGCTGCAATTCCTTTCTCTGTGGGGTTTCATGGCTTCACCGGGTCCTGTTTTGTCTCACCCTCCCTGACTGCCCCTCCTTAGCTCGCTCTTCTCCTCCTCCCTCCCATCTTAGCAGTGTTTCTCAGGACTTGGTCTGGAGCCCCGCTTTTCTCTTTCTTTAAATTACATCACCGTTCACAGAGTTCCAGTTCTCTGTGCTCACGGCTCTTGCATGTGTGTGTCCAGCTCAGGGACCTGAGAGTTAGCCTCCTGTCTATCTTGATCTGTCTTGGTGTTGCCCTTTGGACGCCATGCATAACCCTGGGAGTCAGTGTATCCAAATGGAATTATTTTCCTCTGTGATTTGCCCCTTCAGTGTGCCCACCCTCAGCCATAAAGATGCTAAACAGACCACACTGGCTTCTGCTTCAGAGCCTTTGGAAAGGCTGTTTCTTCTTTCCGGAATGCACTTTGCCCTCTTTCTCCCCACCCCACCCCTTCCCATGGCTGGTGTCTTGCCATCGCCCAGGTCATCTGGTCAAATGTGACTACCCTGGAGGAGCCTTCCCGAACAGTCCTCTCTAAAGGAGGCCCGTGCTGCCTCGTTTTCGATGTTAATCCCGTGTTCCCCACCAGTTACCATAACTAGTCATTCTTTCATTTATTCTCTTGGATTTTTCTGTCTCCCTAAGTGGAATGTACACTTCCTGGCAGGCATGCAGCACATATGTGTTGAACTAATGACTTTGAAAGGCCCTTGGAGACTGTCTAGCCTACTGTTCGCCACTTGCAGACTGTGGACCCCTGGAGGTGGGGCGGGGGGGCTGTGGAATTATTGCCCTGGGTTCAAGAGGCCATAGGGTAGCAGTAATAATAGATCTTGCTCATCTGTGGACTACTGTTTTTCAGATAATAGTGTTGTAATGAATAAGATACAAATTCATTTGAAAGTATTTCTACATTCCTAGGGTCTTTTTATCTCACCTTCTAACATAATTGATAGAGCTCTGTCCTTATAGCTGTAAACACAGCTCCAGAGAGATGAAGTTCCGCGCTCAAGGTCACATTCTTCAGCAGTAGAAAGGTCTGGAGGGGGGTGGAAAGCAAAGATCAGGGGCCTGGGGAGCCATACAGCCTGCTGATGAAGAGCGTGGCTTGAGCCGTCATGCTGAAGGGACCCATTTCAGCAGGGTGGGCTTGTGTCTGTCGGCCTGAGCTTTTGTGGGGCCGAAAGGCAGTGACTTGGAGGGTAGCAGCCGGTGTAAGGGGTCACGACTCCGTGTGCCTGAAAATCAAGGTTTAGCCTGGAACCGTGTGGCCCCAGTGCAGAGATCTTGGGATGTAGTGAAGGCCAGGGTGGGAGGTGACAGAATAAGTGCCACATATGGGTAGGAACTCAGTATTGCTATTAGAGAAGCCACAAGAAGGCACAAGTGAGCCGAGGGGTCACGGTGATGTGCAGTTTGGAAGTGGAATGACTTCTAATGTGCCCGTTAGAAGGTGCAGGGGTGGGATGAGCGGAACATAGAGAAAGTGTGACAGAGGTGGCAGAAGTCAGGTGGGTCTTGGGTTTTTCCTGTGAGTACATGAGTGCCCAGGCCAGGGCTGCTGAAGCAGACTTCCCTGCCATGGCAGGTGCAAGCCCCTGCCCCATCTCCTCACCCGCTTCCTGTGGTTAAAGCTCCCTTGTTAATTCTGGTCTCGGAGTTGAACTCCTCTGCAGCTGTTCTTGGGAGCATCTTTTTCAGGCTCTGAAGGTTATGTTGAGCGCTGGCCCCTCCCTCTCTCTGGAAGCCCTTCTCATTGTCCTGATCCTGGCTCACCTTTCTGGATGCCTGGAAGACCGGGAGTGAGGAACAGACATCAGGTTCCTAGCTGGACAGGTCAGCCCGGTCAGTTTCAACACCCTTGAATGAGGGAGTACCATGACTTCTGTTTGGCCTGTGGGCCTGGCACCCTGGCAGGTTAGATGTTGCTCAGATGAACATTCCTCAGGAATGAAGGGCTACACTGTACCCCACGCAAAGCCGAGCATGTCACACATGCTGCTTTTAATTTTTTTTTTTTTTTTAGGGCCGTATCCATGACATATGGAAGTTTCCAGGTTAGGGGTTGAATCGGAGCTGTAGCTGCTGGCCTGTGCCGTAGCCACAGCAACACCAGATCTGAGCCGTGTCTGTGACCTACACCACAGCTTACGGTGACGCCGGATCCGTAACCCATTGAGTGAGGCCAGGGATCGAACCTGCGTCCTCATGGATACGAGTTGGGTAGGTCACCATTGAGCCACACTGGGAATTCCCCACACATGCTGTTTTTAATAGTCACACCAGCTCTGGGTGAGCCAGGTTACAGACAAAGAGACTGAGGTTCAGGGAGGTTAAGTGATTGGCTTAAGGTTGCTTAGTTACCAAGGAGCGGAGCTGTTATTCCAGTCCTAGCGTGTGGGGTGTATGACCCCCTGTTTCTCCCTCACTGGCCCTTCTGCAGTGTTTGCAAGGAAGACACCGTCCCGCCCCCTGCCAATCCCACCCCTAGGACCCAGGCAAGCTGAGCATCATTTCAGGGCATCAAAGCCCTGAATAAAGGTGCTTTGAATAGAGATGGAGGAGCTGGTCACATCAACCACTGGGCTTAAGATACCATGTAGGACGTCTGGCCCAAAGAAGACTCTTCCTCTGGTGCCAGGTTTGTATCAGCCACCATCAGTTTGGTGCATGTTCTCAATCTCCATCCCAACCTGCATCCTCAGTTTTCCAGAGTCAGCTGCTTCTGCTTTGGCCAATACGCTGAACTGCTAAGAAGCTTCATTGTGTGAGGAGCTCACCTCTCTTAGGCTCAGATTCTGCCTCTCCGAGACTATTTCCACATCAAAAAAAAAAAAGGAAAAAACAATGGGGGCACAATAATGCTTATTTTGGAGTTTTGTGCTGATGACTAAACAAGGGCACAATTTGAGAAAGTGCCTTGCGCGGTGGCTGCTCCCAGCGCCTGTTCGGCTTGTGTTTGCTGAGTTTGGAGGGTGATAAACAGCCACATTTTGACTTGTCGATCCAGGGCCCTTTCTCTCCCACTTGCTATGTACCAGCCACCCCTAGAAATCATGTTCCTAGGGCCAGCCCTCAAGCCCTCAGGGAATCAGGGGTCCCTGGCAGTTTCCTCGCCCGTAACAGCCTCTCACCAAGCATTCGCCGGGCGTTTTAAGATGCACCGGCAACAGAGGGAGTAGGGACTTGAGGTTCTGTAATTACGCTTTCCTCGGGTCATACATGGGCTCTGGTGTCAGGCTATGGGGCAGGCCTTGGGCTTTGGCCCCTGACCCGGGAGACCAGGGCCTGCCCACTGACCAGGACCTCCTGATAGTAAACCTGGGACTTTGTGCAGATACACAGCTAAGGAGGCAGCAGATTGGAGCTCCGGCCCCACCGCTCTGCCTATTCAGATGCTGTGCACGTGGGTTCCGTGCCCGCCGCCTGCCAGGCTCCTGCAGTGAGTAAGGCTCTGGGGAGGCACCTGCTGAAGGGTGGGGAGACCAGCTGAAACTGAGTGAGCCCAGGAGTGGCCAGACCCCGCTTCCAGCCATTTCCCTCCCATCTCCTTGTTTTGTTTTCTTTAACTGGAACTGACAGGAGGAAATGATTAAACCGGGCGGCTTGTTAACGATCATCGATTCACTGTACTCTCCGCACTAGGTGCTGTGACAGGAAATGCCAGACCATGATCCTCAAACGAGAAAACCCAGCTTTTTCCCCCAAGAAGGTGTACCTGGCTCCCTGACTCTACTGGTCTCTGATGCCCAGAGCTAAAGGCACGTAAGCCCACTTGCAGCTTCTGTGATCAGTCTGGGCACAATGCAGGTAGAGAGGACCAGCTACCCCCATTTGCCTGGTCCTTGTACCTTGAGCACTGGATGAACCACATCTTGGATCAGTCTTCAGTCCTGGGCAAACTGGACATTTGGTTACATTAGCAGGAAACATTTCATCTTCCACCACCTCCTTAGTGGTGATAACTAGTATTAGGCACTTCCCATGGGCCAAGTTGATCTGTGCCACACATTCTAAATCTTTAGGAAATTGATAATCCCCTTGAGGAAACTGAGATAGTGGTCGCAGTTGATCCATCTGGTCAGTTCCTGCACAGCTCTTTCCCCCAACCCCTAAGTCATGTTCTCAGCAGCAGGTCAGCTTCATGTGGGGCCTTCTCTCATTCTCTGGTTCCCCCAAGTTCCTGCCTTGTCCTGTGGCTGAGACCCACTGAGTACTGCACTGTCCGAGGGCCCAGGTCAGCCTTGTTCTTGACCTCTGTCTCAGGATCCCACAAGAGCCTGGAGTGTTGCCCTTGAACTTCTATTGCTGAGGCTTGGCCTTTGCACCTGCACTTGGGTCCTGCATGGCTAGCTTGACCCATGCCTGCCTGCTCAGTGACTTAGTAATTATGGTTGGTGCTTGGTTGGCCTTCCTGGAATTATCTGCACTGGTCTGGGTTTGCAGAAGGCTCTGCTCTTGCCTTGTTGGCCAGGCCTGTGGAGAACAGCCCTTTTCATTATCAGCCTGAACATCCGAAAACTAGAGAGACAAATAGACCACTGGAAATAACATCATGCACTCCAAAGGCATGTACAAATGACTTTTGGAAAGGGTGGGCGCGATTAAAATCAAATTGAGTCAAATCATGGTTTGAATCACTGGTTGGGAAGAGTCGATTAAATCAATATTTTCCCTTCAAAAATGCATTCGTTTTTGATATAATTTTAATGCGCAGCCTTCACAACTCTGACGGAGATAGATGTGCTTTTCATTTTTAGAAGTTACATACCATGCATTTTTAAGCTGTGATTTATTTTGACATTTTGTTGAATCAATTTTGCAGCCACGTCTGAGTCTTGAGTGATGACTTGGTTATTTTATTTACCAAAGCTAATCAAACAAATGTGTATAATTTTCCCCACAAAATAAGCATGTGCACTTTTGAATGTTTAACTCTTTTTCTGTAAATGTAAAAATGTGTCTTTGCGGAGATGAAATTAGACTGTTTCAGGCAGATCCAACCCAAAACTCTTTATTATGTTTTGGAGTTAACTCAGTTTTTACCTTCCCTTTCTGCTTACTTCCGTATTAGGGAAGAAAGGATAGGCCTTTCTACTCTTTTAGTTTCCAGCTGGTTTTAGAGTTCAGAGTGAATTAGTCTTCTTCGGGAGCCACTCTTGTATACGTAGAGAAAAAAATAGCTGTGATCACATAAACTTGATATTCCTCCTAGCCATTGGTTGGGAATCTGATGCTTGACTTCTGTCAGCCTTTGGTGCAATCTTCATGAAGCTTTGTTAGCATCTTTCCTGATTAATTGAGCTTTAGCCCATGAGAAACAAATTCTCCTCATGATGGGATCGGTGGATTTTATTTTAAGAAAGGATTTTGACAGCAACGAAACAGTTAAAGATGCACATTTGGCATCAGTCTTAATAGGGACTTTATGGAAGGACTGTTTTCCTCCCTTCTGTCACTCTCAGAAGGTCTGGGATGGACCCCCATATAGCGTTAGAAGCCTAAATAACTTAAACTTGAGTTTATCTTTTCTGATCCTTTTTTTGGCTTCAGCCTGTACATCATCACTCAGAACATGGTCATGGGAATTCTCTACCTGCTGGGAAGTCAAGTGTCTGCTTATAGGTGACAGGACAAAGACAACGTGGCTTATATAGACAACGGAATGTTATTTAGTCATAAAAAAGATGAAACGCCTGTCGTTGGTGACAACGTGGATGAATCTGGAGGACATTATGCTAAGTGAAATAAGCCAGACACAGAAAGAGAAATACTGCACAATCTCATTTATATGTGGGACCCAGAATAGTCCCATTCATGGAAGCCAAGAGTAGAAGTGAGTAAGTAGGTGGTTATCAGGGGCAGGGAGGAGCAGGAAATGGGGAGATGTTGGTCAGAGGATCCGAAGTTTTAATTATGAAGGACTGAAGAAATTCTGGAGATCCCATGTATAGCATGGTGACTCTGGTTAACAGTACTGGATTACATACTTGAAATTTGTGGTTCTCTCACATACACACAAAGAGGTAACCATGTATAAGGTGATGGGTATGTTTAAAAAGAAAGAAAAAACCTGCAAAGAAAGAGAGGACCTGCATCTTTCAAGCTGAAACAGGTGCCCTCTAGTTTTGTTTCTCTAGGACTTGGAACACGAACGTGTTTGTTTTCACTCTTATTCATATAGTTCTAATTGTATAGAATTATAGCATTTTAGGATTGGAAAGAAAATGGTGATTTCTTAGTCTCATCCTCAGAGTAACCCTTTAATGTCAAAATTAAGTGACTTGTGCAGGTCGCAAGCCCCACAAGCCACACCTACCACTTGTTCATTTACAACTGTCCTTTGCTGGACTTTCATAGAACTGGACTTAGAGTCCAGTTATGGAATGGACACCATATAGTTTTCTGGTAGGGATGCTGGATTCAGGAAATAAAAATAGAGGATACCCAGTTAAATTTGAAGTTCAGATAAGCAGTGAGCACTTTTAAATGTTACATTATGTCCCAAATATTGCATGGGGCATACTTATAGTAAAAATTTAACTGAGCCTCTTGTATTTTTCTGACAATCCTATTCTACCTATTATTCAAGATAATGTGTTTTAGTTGGCTTCTCATGCTGTTTCTAAGGTGTCCAGTAGTATACCTAATCCAGACAAGCTTCGGTTATATTTTCACTGCATAGTCTGCTCTTCTGTGTTTTGTTTCATTAAAAAAAAAAAATCACCTTGCGCATAGAAAAGTAACAGATTTAATTTTTAAAGAAATTTTTTTGGAGTATAGTTGACTTAAAAAGTTGTGTTGGCTTCAGGTATACAGCAAAGTAAATCAGTTAGGCATACATATATATCCATTCCTTTTCACATTCTTTTTCCACATAGGTTATTACACAGTATTGGTCATCCTGTGCTGTGCAGTAGGTCCTTGGTACCTATCCATTTTATATATAGTAGTGTGCATATGTCAATCCCAACCCCGTCTTTTATCCCTCCCCCCTGCCCATGTTTCCCCTTTGGTAACCATAAATTTTGTTTCAACATCTTTGAATCTGTTTCTGTTTTGTAAGTTACTCTGTACCATTTTTCAATAGATCCCACATCTTAGTGATCTCATGTGATAATCTTTCTCTGTCTGACTTATTTACTTAGTGTAATAATTTCTAGGTCCATCCATGAAAAAGCAACAGATTGCTGTATATGAATCTTGTATCCTGCAAGTTTACTGAATTCACTTATTCCAATTTTTTTTTTTTGGTAGAGACTTTAGGGTTTTTTATACATAGTTATCATGTCATCTGGAAATAGTGACTGTTTTACTTCTTCCAACTTGGATGCCTTTTGTTTCTTTTTCTTTCTGATTGCTGTGGCTAGGACTTCTAATAAATACTATGTCAAGTAGAAATGGCAAGAGTGGGCGTCCTTGTCTTATTCCTGATTTTGGAGGAAAAGCTTTCAGCTTTTCACCATTGAGTGTGATGTTAGCTGTGGGTTTGTCATAAATGGGCTTTATGATATTGAGATATGTTCCCTCAATACTAATGTTGCTGAGAGTTTTTATCATGAATGGGTGTTGAATATCATCAAGTGCTCTAATAATGTACAATCAGAAAGAGAAAGCAAGAAAATAATCCTATTTACAGTCACTTCAAAATGAATAAAATACCCTGGAATAAATTTAACCAAGGAGGTGAAAGACTTAAACTCTGAAAACTATAAGATGTTGATGAAGAAAATTAAAAAAAAAAAATCTTTCGATCAGCTCTGATTTTGCCCCTTGCGCTGTTTTCATTACACGCACCACTGCATCCCTTTGAGAAGGGTTCCTGATGCTTGCAGAGCTCATGCCTGCCTAAGGCAACCTGAGTCGCACCAGGTTGCAAGGGGCTAGAAAAATCCAGCAGCTGGAGGCTGGAACAATGCCCTGAGTGCCCAGCCTGGGGAAGCATCAGGAGGCCTGCACTCAGGGTGACCACCAAGAGGGAGTCAGTCGCTGTGATGGCCGCTGAGTGACACCAACCTCGCTGTGCCTAGAATGGGAGATCTAGACCCTTCCTGATTAAGGAAGCCTGTGGAAAACTCCTGCTCACACAGCCAATTTGCTGGTTGGTGGGAACCTTACCCAGATGCCAGTTGTCCTCGGATGCGTGGCTTTCTGATTGCAGGAGCAGCTCCTCTGGGCCATTGTCTTTACTCTGGACATGGAGCCTGGGCTGTGGCTTTTGATTCAGACAAGGTGATTTCCCATGGGGGTGGTCACCCGATCCAAATACCATAGCATGCATTTCTGCTTCTTATTTCTGTATGTTTTTGCGAATTAAAAATGGTCTGCAGCTGAGGTCTGGGCCCATCCGTCTCTGGGCCTAGCTGCAGCACCCCAGCGTAGCTCCCCTGCTGTCCCTCCAGGGCCCTGAGATGGGCTTGCACAGCAGCAGACCTGCCTGTGCAGCTTCCTGCTCCAGTGGACCTGTAATGCCTGAGTTTGCAGCCCCGTGCTCTTCTGATCTGTGAACCAAACCCACTTTGCTCTCCAGTGCCCAGGTTTTCCCAGGCTTGTATTTTGTCCTGTGCCTTGATCTCACATGCCTGTGTGTGTGCCTTCCCTCTTACTTATTTTGGTGGCCTCACCGTGCTGTCCAGCCTCTGAACCTTCACCATGAGTGAACACTTGCCTGAGTGGGTAGCATGGGCCCCAGGAGCCACGGCCTGAGAGCTTCCTGGTTGGCACTGCTGCAGGACTGGACCCAAGAGAGCATCCATCAGTAATGCTCAGTGCAGGATGAGTGGGCTGATTTATGAGGGTCCAGGGGGTGGGAAGAGAAAACTTTGGTCAACCACATCCTTCCTGGATTTCTGTAATGAGAAATTCTGATTTAGACCTTTTCTTCTAAAGTCATTTAGTTGGCTTTAACTCTAGATGCAGTTTTCTAGTAACCTTTAAAACAATAGTGTTTTCTTGGAGGTCCCATCATGGCGCAGTGGAAACGAATCTGACTAGCATCCATGAGGACACAGGTTCGATCCCTGGCCTCACTCAGTGGGTTAAGGATCCAGCATTGCTACAAGCTGTGGTGTAGTTTGCAGATTTGGCTTGGATCTGGCGTTGATGTGGCTGTGGTTGTAGGCCGGCAGCTACAGCTTCTATTCGACCCCTAGCCTGGGAACCTCCATAGGTCACGGGTATGGCCCAATAAAAGCAAAAGCAAAAAAAAAGGCAAAAAGAACCCAGTAGTGTTTTCTTATCAGTCTGTGATATTTAATAAGGGAAGGGCTGGTTAAGACAGGAATGGAGGGCAAACCTGGTGAACTTAGGGTTGTGTAATGTTTTCAGACCTAATTACCATTTTCAGAGCCTTGCTGAAACTCGAAAGCTGGTTCATCACCGTTCAAGTTTTCTCTCTCTAATGAGCATGAACTTTCTCTGCAGTAGCTTAGCCTCGTACTTTTTGATGGTTGTCCCTGGTGGCTGAAGAACGCAGTCGGTCCTGGCATTTTTTTCCAGTCTCTATTTCAGACCCAGCACAGTCTCTGCAGGTGCCAGTCTTTTCTCAAGATTCCCCCTGTCCCTTGACTCGTGCTCCTGCCTTGTCATCCCCGGCATGATGTAGCAATGTCCTCATCTCCAGACTCGAGCCTCATGGCCTGCTCTGGGCTCTCCTGTACCCAGGCTGGTGCTGGACAGCTCCGTTTGTGACCTGGTACGCATTTCCCCGCGGATACAACATGACAAATCTTGGGCAGGGTCCTCGGCCCATCCACCACAGCCCTTCAGCCGTGGACTAGAACCGAGATGCGATGCCTGTGAGCAGAAAATGGGCAGTGCTGGGGCTGCCCTGCTCCTTACGGGATGGAACCCAAAGGTGATGAAATTGAGAGAGAAATGTGTATATTTTGCTGGTACTTAAGGGAAAGTGGTTTTAATTAAAGACAGATGAAGAGGTAAATAAAGATTTCCGGGGATGGTGTGAGGGGACTTCTGGGCATTTTCAGTGTAATTATTGGATGATATAACTGTTTATTATTTTAAATTTTATTTTACTACTTAGGCTTTCATTTGCCTTCATAAAGGAACTCTTAGACTTATCAAACAAGATTAGCAAGCGTCTTTGGAGATTTGTAACAGGAATGGGAATGGGGAAAGCAATATTTAGAGAGAAAGGAAAAGTATTTCCTGAGATAATTGAAGGGAAGAGAAGGGCAGATGTTAAGTTGTGAAACAAATGTTAAAATACAGAGAAGAAAACTGCCTAAGATGGCAGGAGCTGCCCTGTCGGTGGTAAGAGAAGGGCGTGTGTATTGGATTTCATAGCCTCCTGGAGGAATACAGGTCAGAACATACAGCTAGTAATTAATACGAGGCCCTTTGTATTCGACAGAACTGAAATGCTCACTTTTGGGACCACTGGGCAAACCAAACTCTTTGTGCCCTGTTCGCTATCTGTAAGATGGCTCTAATAACGACTACCTCTTATCTTTGCTTTCTTTCTTTTCTTCTCTCTCTCTCTTTTTTTTTTTGTCTTTTTAGGTCCACACCAGCAGCATATGAAGGTTCCCAGTCTAGGTCCAATTGGAGCTGTAGCCACTGGCCTACTCCACAGCCACAGCAATGCGGGATCCGAGCCGTGTCTGAGACCTACATCACAGCTCATGGCAACGCCGGATCCTTAACCCACTGAGCAAGGCCAGGGATCGAACCCGTGTCATGGAGGCTAGTCGGGTTCGTTAACCACTGAGCCACCTCTTATCTTTGTGAGAATGAAACGAGTTAATGTTTGTAATTGCTTAGCACTGCGGCATCTTGAATCAATGGAAGCTGCAGTTATTCTAAGGATTGTTAATTATATTAATACAAATAATCACCGAAAGTTTAGAGCTGATGTCGCAAGGGATAGAGTGGCACTGTGCAGAATTCAGCACTTTTGTAGGACACTTGAAAGCAGAGTCTGGGTGAGTCTGGCTGGGGCCTGTGACCATCTAGCTACCTTAGGTGACCTTACATCCTGGTTTACTTTGGCCAGAACCATTTATAGCTTTTGTCCCAGTGCAATTATTAGCACTGTCTCCTTTCATTCTTTAGAGTGTCCCAGTGTGGATGACAAATCTTATAGTTATCCTCCACGTGATTCTTACTGTCTAAATCAGTAAGACAGTGTTATTGCATTATTCATTGTTTGCTATTTTCTCAAGTAGATTATGAGTTTCCTGAGGCTGCTCTGTGTATGCGTGTGTGTAAATCTGTGTATGCGTATGTGTAAATCTGTGTCTATGCACACACACACACACTCCTAGTGCTTCTTTTATATTTGCATCAGTGCCGCAACAGCGCTCATCAGAGCTGCAGCGACCTCCATCTAAGTGATCGTCTCTCCGGGACCCTCCGCTCCCACTGTGGCCGCTCCATGGGCCCCTCCCTCACTGGTCAAAGGGGTCATCAGAGGACGGTGAGCTAAGAGGAGAAGTGGCGATGAAATTGACAGCGCTCATGATGTGAACCTAACAAGAACCCAGATTGGGACTTGAACCCGTGTTTTTTTAAATTAGAATCACTCACCCAGTGCCTGGACTTAGAGAAGTTCAGGTTCTTTGTGTCTCAGCATAGAACGAATTCAGCGAGAGACAAAGTGATAGGCAAGAAATAAATTTATTTAGATAAGACGCTTGTGAGAGATGCAGGTGGGCAGGCAAGGAGGATTAGGTAGCCTACATTTATATAATCTAAGAGGAGTGGCCAGTGGGAAAATATGGCCTCCTCCTCTTTCCTAGAGTACTAGCTCCCCCTTGGTATCCAGTGAGAGAGTAATTGACCCTGTAAGGTCAAACTTAGGAATGTCAAGGTGCTTACTCACAGCCCCAGAAGGGCCGTCCTTAAACTCCTGCCCTAGCTCGGAACCTGAATGCAGGCCTCGTCCCATCCCCCACCCGATGACCTGAGGCATATCTCGGGCCTCCACTCGTCAGGCAAGCCGGCCTTGTTCTGATGGCCCTCTTGAGCAGTTATTAAGTTACAGTGATCTCCCAAAGTTCCCGAGATTTCCCTCTCTATCTGTGGTCCCTTATGAGGACTTCTGCAACTACCTGTGTAACTATCCTACTCCGTCCCCATCAGAGATGGAGGGTTCACAGGGGCAGGGCGGGTTCTCAGGTTGAACTGTGGGCCGACTGTGAGTTGATCGGGTTCTCAAGTTGAACCGTGGGCCGACTCAGAGTTTGCGTCTTCCATATCTCCTGGGCCAGACATTGAGCCTCTGGAGTCTCTGTTTGCTCATATAAAAGAGGGAGTAACAAAATAGACCTGGAAGGCTTGTTAGAAGAATTGCATTGCATGGTGCCTGACCGTAGCGGGTGCTCAGTAAATGGGAGCCTTGGGCAGGATAGCCGTGGGCAGCATCATGTCCCTGCCTGTCCCTGCCCATTCTTCCCTCCAGTTCTTCCAGCGGTTTTTTATGCCCCATGGTTTTCTGGTCCTGTGGTGACCTGGAGTTGCTTGAGTGACCATGGCTTCTGGCCAGGTCAATGGCTAGGTCAGTTCACGTGGCTGTTGGGGTTCTCTGCAGGATGTGTTAGAAAGATTTCTCTCCCTGACTCAGGATTGCGTGCGTAAAACCTGCCTGAGTTGCAGAGCCCAGTGTGTGGGAGACTTCTTCCTCTCATGGGCTTTGTACTCAAGTTAAATCGCGTTATTCAAATGCGATATTTGTGCTTCAGTAATCAATTCAACAGTGAAAGGCAAAGGAGCAGCCTGCCAGTCCTGGCAGAGTAAATCACCCATAAGCATATGAGGAGCAGCAGCCCCTAATAGCTCTTGTAAACACGCTGTCACTCTCAGGGTTGGGCCTGGTCCAGCCAAACCGCTCTCTGATGTTCATCGTTTTCTCGGAAGCGCTGCGAGAGCCAGCTGTGATACACATTCTGTATCGGTCAAGAAACACTTTTCCACCCCGTTTCTGTATCAATCGAGAAACATCAGCCCATTTCTTGATAACCCAGAGATGGTTTCTGATTGCTTGCAGATCAGTCAACAGGCCTTTTTGGAGCAGCTTCTGGGTTGGGGGGAGGGGGGAGGCTCACAGGTGCTCGAGCCAGACTTGCAGGTGAAAGATGTGTGAAGACAGTGGAACCCACTTTCCGAGCCCAGCGTCTCAGGGCAGAGATGCTTTATCCGTGATTGCCTGTCTCCTCCACCGGCACGTAGACTCCAAGAGAACAAAATTTTTGTTGGGTTTCTTGAGCACCATATCCCCTGTGCCTAGATCAATGCCTGCACACACCGGCTTGCTGCAGATACAGCAAGTCCCGTTTTTATAACTGACCTGTTTGGAGCACAAGGTAATATGCCAGGCACAGGGCAAAGTTGTTTGTGTTATCTAGACCTTGTAAAAACTCCATGGACTGAGTCCCATTGATATTCCCATTTGGCAGATGAGGACTCCGAAGCCTAGAGTGGCTAAATATCTTGTCCCAGGTCCTACAGCTGCTTGGTGTCGGAACCAGGGCTGTTAGACTCCAGACCAGAGCCCTATTCGGGCCACCACTGGCTGTCATCACTAAGCCAATGGGAGCGGAGCTTTCAGCAGAGACTGCCTGGCCCCTGAAGTTCCTGGTGTTTCCTCTGAACCTGGGTGTTTTCCTTACCCACATCTTCCTCCACGTACCCAACATTCAGGTGATGAAGTACAAAAGCCAGTTTATCGTCATCTGTCTAGAATGTAGGTCCAAGGAAGACACACAGACAATGAGCAAGGCCAGAGCAGAGCAGAGGCTATGTGTGGTCATGGCAGGAGCACAGGGCTGGAGCCTGGTGGCCCGGGCTGCTCCGTCGTGGCACATCTCTGTCTAGGCTCCTCGTGTGCGTAACTTCCCTCACCCTCTGGCCCACCCACAGACCAAAGGACAGGTCCTTGGTCCATGCACTGAGTGAGGGGTCCTCTTGGCGGGGACGGTGTCTGTTGTGGAACTGGATGTCCGCCAAGACTCCTACAGTTGCAGGAGTCCAAGTCTGTGGGTCTGTGAGTCCACTAAGGGAGAAGCCCGGGAAGGCAGAGTTTTCCAAGCAAACCGGAGCAGGGGCCGTGAAATGGAATGGAGAGGAGAGGAGGAGAGAGAGGTCCAGGCAGAGAGAGGACAAAGAGAGGCCAGCCAGGGGCCAGAGGGTTGAGGAATGGAGAGGAGAAAGCAATGAAGGAACAACAAAATAGAGGAATGGGAGCAGGAAGGGGAAAGGAATGCATTTGGTGCATGCGTGTGTGCATGCGTGTGTGCATGCGTGTGTGCATGTGTGTGTGTATGCATGTGAGATAAAGTAGGTGGAGGGGGGCCGTGGGCAGTGGGGGAGGCGAGTACCCCCAAGGCGGCGCTGCTTTGCTTTGCACTGGGCCCTCAGTTGCACAGCCAGTCCCGCCTCAGAGCCCAGAAGCCCACTGTCGGGACTGAAGGAAAGAGAAACTCCGGGATTCAGAGGAGAGTAGAGGCGAGAGCAAGGGAGGCCCCGACACGCCAGGGCGGGTGAGGGGAGGCGGGGCCAGGAGTGACTCAGAAGCTGTAGGGCAAGTTCCTGGGCCCGGGTCAGCCAGGTTATTTTGTGAGGCAGGTGAGGCAGCTGGGGACACACAGGGTCAGAAGCTGCAGGACCTCAACCCTGCGTGGGTGGGCAGGGACAGGAGCTGGAACGGCCGCAGTGAGGAAGAAGATGTCACTTGATGCCAGTTTCTGAAGCTTCTCTATCCACCCTTAGTTTTTAGATCCAAGTGCTGTCCTTGAAGTCATTGGTTGTCCGTTATGCTCTGCTGTGCTCTGGACTTTGTTCAGGAAAGAGCCGCAGAAGTCCAAGTCCAGGGAGGACTCAGGCTCATGACGGGCGTCCTTGGTTGACCCTGGTTCCAATGACAAAGAAGGCCCTGCATCGCTCTGTCAACCAAGACGGCCCCTACTGCGCTTGCAAGGACGCATTCAGCCCCCGAGTAGGGTCCGCCGCTCACCATCCCTCAGACATCAAGCCCACGCTTCCAAATCTGCGTTTCTGCAGTTGGGAAAGGACCTTGGATTGCTCCACCAACTCCGTGATTGGGGCATTTGCTCTGCACTGGAATTTAGATGCACCTGAAAAAGAATCAGACCCCAGGATGCAAGATTTTAACTTAAAATTAGAAGGGCGGTTCATAGCATTGCTTGTTTCTGCTGCACTGGCTCGTGGCTGTCAGCTGCCTCCCCTTGGGTACACTGATAAATTGCTGCTGAGCATTTTTTCAGGCTGGTAGAAAATGGGTGAATCACAGGGCTTTGGGAACCTACCTGCAAGCTTGTGGTAGTTCAGTGTGAAAGGGAAAGTGGAAGAAGATGGACTTTGAGTCAGGGCCCGGCCTGGGGTACAGAAGCACCTGCTTCCGAGGGTAGGACGTCCTGGGCTAAGACTTGTGTGGTGCTGCCATTTCTAGGTTCCTTCTGTCTTAGGAGGGACAGAATTACCTAAATGGTCCCCTTGATAGCCCTCATACTGATGTCCTAGCTTTGTTTCTGGGCACCTTTCTGGACACAGGACGAGTGCTGGCTGGATTTCCAACTGGTACGTGGTGAGCCAGTGGACCGTGGGGGCCAGTCCCTGGGGAACATGGGAGGGGACTCGGATGCGGGCTTGCATCAAACGTCATGGGGCTTCACTCCAGCGGTTCCACCCTTCCCTCCCAGTGCTTCCTGGAGGTTGCTTCGCGGCACTCAGTGGAGAGGGAGGTGGGTGGAGGAAGGAGTGTGGCTTGGCTGGTGGTTGGCAGATGAAGCCATTCTCCTTTCCTTCACCTTGGTCTAGGCCAGTGTTGATGGCGCTCTCTCCTGCCTGTCACAGGGCCGGCTTCTCCCCAAGCCATTCATCACCCCATTGGATGGGGGAGACAAATGACAGCAGTAACGCGAACTGAGCAGGATTTGATAAAACCTAAGAGCTATTGCACACAACAGTGGACAGTCATTTAAAAGGAAATCCATCTCGCTGTTGCCTGAGGCCTCGCAGGAAGAAAAAGACATCTTCCTATCTTGAGTTGGGTTTTTTTTTGTTTGTTTTTGCTTTTTAGGGCCACACCCATGGCATATGGAGGTTCCCGGGCTAGGGGTCAAATCGGAGCTACAGCTGCTGGCCTACACCACAGCCACAGCTACGCAGGATCCGAGCTGCATCTGCGACCTACACCACAGCTCATGGCAACGCCGGATCCTTAACCCATTGAGTGCAGACAGGGATTGAACCTACAGCCTCATGGTTCCTAGTGGGATTTGTTTCCGCTGCGCCACGACGGGAACTCCTTGGGTTTGGTTTTTATTCCCGGGGGTGAGCTTCCTTCCAGAAACCCGGGCCCTGCTCCTGCATTGAACTCTCCCAGGGTCAGGGGAAGTGGGAAGGCTCAGAGAGACCTTGCCTGGGTTCGCACTCAGGGTCTGCTTGTTCTCAGGCGAGACTGCCCATTTAACTTCTGGGAGAGTCCACAGCCTCCTGCGTAGATGGCAGATAATAAAGGTATGCCTTTATGGGGCAGTCATGAGGGGTGAAGGAGAGGATAGAAGCCACGTGCTTAGGACACAGATACGGTGCCGTCAGTGCTGAGTGTAATGATTGTCGCGGCCGCCGGCTGTCTAACCTGTCAACAGACAAACACATGCTAATAAACATGGACCCTCTCGTCTTCCTGATGTGGCCTGAGGGTTAATAACCGTGGGAATGTTTAATGCTCTTCCGAGATGCTGATCTTCTCCCTGGTCAGGGCCCACTGACTTGATTTGTCGCATCCGTGTCTGGAGAGGGGCTGGGCGTGGAGGGACACTGACTGTGCAGGGGCGGCTCCCCGCCCACCTGCCACCCAGCCTCGCAGGCTGCCCTGCACTCTGGCTCTTCACAGAAACAGGTATTTGCAGCCCACCTTGTCTTTCCACTGGCGTCATTGGGATGTCGCTGTTGGGCTGAGGTGTCGTTCCTGTGCCGCCCGCGTCGGCAGTGCTGGGGGCAGAGCTCTGCGTAAAACTTCCTGCACTGCCTCCTCCCTGCTCGCTCAGCCCGAGCGACATAAATAAGTCCCTTGTTTCTCTTGCACCGGCAAATCGAGACCCTTCAAGGTGGCTGGACGCCCCCTCCCCCGGCTGCATCCCCTTGTGGCCACTGGGAGTCCTGGGCAGAGCCGGGGAATAGCAGGCGTTGTCCAAGCCGCAGCCTCGCTCCCCTACCTTCTGACAGGCTCCTGGGTGCTTTACAGCAGGGGAGGGTGTTCTGAACTCCTCCTCTGTCTCCCTCTGAGGGTGCGGCTGCTCCAGCCCCTAGGTGGCCTAAAAATGGCTCAGCTGAGGAGTCAGTTGATGAGAAGCACCGTGCAGTGGGCACACCCGGAGCAGAACCTCCAGATGGATGAGAAGGGGGAGACGGGGTCCTGGGAAGGAGTCATCTGCTTGTGGTGTTCTGCTCTGGCGGAGGCAACTCGCAGCTGTGATCTCATTCCTGTCGCGTAGCAACCCCAGGAGCAGGCTAAGGAAAGGGAGGCTCAGAAAAGTTGAGCCACTTACCCTAGGTCACACAGCTAGAGAGAGGCTGGGGCAGGGGTTTGAACTCAAAGCCAGGTCTGCCTCATGCCCTCTGCCCTGCTCTTCCATTTCCCCTGAGCACTCAGGGCAGACTTGCTGGACCCCCTGGATTTGTTGGGCACCTAGAGAGGATGTGTAGGAGGGTCGGTTGTCGTCTTTCTCAAAGCAGGAGGTCCCCAGTGCAAATGGAATGTGATTCCTTTCACATGCTTCAGTTCCTACAGTATGCTTTAAATCCGGTGTGGTGAGTAGGACCTGTGAATCCGAAACTCCGGAAGGGGCCGTTACCAAGCTGACGGGGCTGGAAGGTGTGTTAGCAGCATCGACCCATCCCAGGCCTTCCTCCTGGCCCCTTCCGGGTTCTAGCTCCCCCCGACCCAGCATCCTGCCGACTGCTGCCCAAATCCTGTCTGCTGTGATCTACCAGGCACTGAGCTGTGTGTTTTACCTAGAGTGTTAAATGTGCCTTAATTCTTACTACTCTTGAAAATTATTTTCCCTTTGCAGAAGATGGAGCCAGAGAGAGACCGTGGACTTGCCCAAGTTCACACAGCTTTGAAATGGAAGCGGGGAGGGATCTGGACTGAATCACAGTGATGCTTTCCCCATGGTCCGCAGCCTTCCGTGGAGAGAGGCAGGGGGGAGGCTTGAAGACAAGCGTGTAAAACATCAGGTGTCAGCTTTGCCCTTGAAGCCCTGGGACTTCAAGCATCCATATAATAGTTAAAATAATAAAACAAAAGGGTGGGCGATGAAGGACCAGGACAGATGGGATGACGAGCAGACTGCCAATTCTGTGGGAGCCCGGAGCGGGGAGCTCTTCGGGGCTGGCCTGGAAGGGAGGGGTCGATTCTGGGCTTGCTTCCAGCTGCCCCTCTGTCACCCCCACTTTTCCTCCCCAGGAGGGGTGCGGCCAGCCTGAGCGTGTGAGCGCTTCGTCTGCCGGCAGTGAAGGGGTGACGAGTATCTTCAGCGTGCCAGCAGTTTCACCGCTCTCTCCCTCCTCATCTCTGTTTATTCTGGAGATCAATACAGACAAAGGAAAAGTTATTCCCCGGAGAGGACCTGGCTCTGTCGTTTTCAAAAATATCCTTGGTCCTGCTTACCCGAGTCTTGCTTGCCTTTCCCCATAGACTTTATTCAAGCAGAGCGGTTTCTGAGAAGCGACATGGATAGCATTGTTGACCCGGCAAGCTCTAACTGCTGCAGCCTGGTCCTTGGCAGGGCCAGCGGAGGACCTGAGTGACAGGTTCGACGAACACCCAGCACCGCTTTTTCCTCCAGACAGGAGTGCTTGCTTGCTGAGCTGGAGCCTTTGCGGGAGAGGGCCGCGAAGGCAGAGAGGCGCGAGGACGAAGACCTAAGTGTCCTCCTGGCTTCAGATCTTAAGGGGTCATGGTGTCTGGCAAGCTCAGCTAGGATGGTCTAAAGCCGGTAAATTCAATAGAAATCCATGTTCCCTGTGCCATGTATTCTGACATGTAGACATACAGTCTTGGCTCTTCTGTAAGCTAGCTGAAGATGTGGGGGATTAGATGTTAACTTTCCAACGTTTCCCCCAGTGGAATCCTTTTAGCTGGAGGGAAGTCTGCCAGGTCACAGCATGAACCAGATGAAGGTGGCGCTCTGGTTTCAGGGGACCAGGGCTTGGGCAGACTCTTGTCCCAGTCTCCTTTCTGTGTTCTCACGGAGTCTGGGGCTCGGAGGGCGGTGGAGGCAGCGCTCCGCAGGCGGCCCTGGAGGTTGTCTCTAGCTCCGATGATCCAGCAGTGTACTCTCTTACATTGCTCCCCTCTGTGTTGTGCTTGGGTCTAGACCCTGCAGGGAGCCAGTGAAAGCTGTGGGGGCGGAGACACTGCCTCCCATTTGATGTATGCCTTTGCACACAGTAGGAGCACAAAAGCAGAGGCATACTCAGACTTCAGTCTCTGTTCCCACTGAAATTGAGGGTTCGCAGCCGGTTCTCTGGAGGAGCGAGCCGCTGTCCGCCCGTCTGGACGTGACATTGGTTCCGCTTTCTGGTGGGGCTGGCCGTCAACCCTGCCGTCTGTCCCCTAGTGTCATCCATAGAAGAGGACTCTATGCCCAATGGGGATGAAATGAGAATGAAATCCTCATGTTGGAAGTCTCCTCCTGCAAAATTGTCTTTTCAGATCTTTTCTATCCCAGGCGAGAGGATTGTCAGGTACCACCCAGGAGGAATTCGGCTCCTTTTCAAGATTTGCTGAAACCATTTGGTTCAGGCACTGCCTGAAATGTCAGGAGTAGGAATAAACTGCTATCTTGTCTTCAAGGACCCTTTGGTGTGGGTGGGGACAGTAGGCACATGGGGGCAGGTGACAGGGTTATAAGATACAGTGATGAGTACTCAGAAAAGGAGACAGGATTAGATAGAGTAGCTGCAAGACTTTATTGTTAAAGGAGGAGGGGTAAAGGAAAGAACATTCCAGGCGGGGGAGTGGCATGCGAGAACCCTTGCAGCATCTATGCTGTTCCTAAGCTGGCACACTAGTCTGGGGTAAATGGGGAAAATCCTTGGAGGTGAGACTGGCCAGAGAGTGTGGGTCCCAAGTGGGAAAGATTGAAGGGTTTGCTTCTGGGAAATGTATGGTCATGGCTCATTTTTGGGAAAACTCTCCTGATGATATTTTAGCAGATGCGTATCGGAGTGACAAGGAATAATGAGCACCCAGAGCGAGATGGGAGAATTTCATTTAAAGTGGGAGAGAGCGAGGAGGTGGCTGCCGGACATACTAGGAAGTAGAATTAATTAATAAAGCCCTCCCTGGAAGTGAGGGTGGAGGAAGAAAAGTTAAGGAAGAGGCCACACATCTGGTGCGAGAAACCAGACGGAGGAAGGAACTGGCTGCAGAGTTTGGAGCTGGGCGAAGACAGAGCACCTGAGAGTCCAGGCGAGGAAGAAATGCGAAGCCAGGTTTCCGAGCTGGCAGCTCAGGAGAGAGGCCCGGTGGGGTGGGGGCCCTTGGTGTCTGGTGATGGCCGACGCCTGGGCGTGGATGGCCCTCAGGGATGGCTTGAAGGCTGCCAAGAAGAGAAACACCAACACTTAAGAAGGGAAGGGAAAGGAAGAGAGAAGTGCAGGAAGAAGAGGCAGGGGAAGGCCTGCCGGGAAGAAAGCCTGTGATCCCTGCAGCCTGCTCCTCGCCCTCCGTCCTGGGGCCGCAGGAGCACACGGTCCTGCTGTGCCCCGGTCCCTCCCTCCCAAGGTCCCGGCTCGGGAATGCAGTCAAGATGCCGCAGGCAGAGCCGAGCCAGGTGCTTCTGGGCCGTGCCGCTTCCCTTGGAGAGAAGTGACCCGCTGGGCCCAAACACCGAGACTAATTGGGGAGCTCTTTAACTTAAACGCCTCGCCGCCGGCGTGGGCTGTGCGGTGGCTGGGCCCCAGGTGTCACACCGGCAGCCAGCCGCTGGCCCATGAAAGGTGCAGCTAGGCTGGGGAGGCACTGCTCTGAGGAGCGGCTATCAATGCACATTTAATAGCAGGACTGTAGTTAACGGGGAGCAAACGTTTTATGAACGGGTTCCCGTGTGCTCTCTGAAGGTGGGATTCAGTTTCTTCGGAATGGATTTGCTTTCCCCTGTTACGCTCAGGCGTGTATAATCAGCTCCTTCGCTCCACTGAAGGGCTCTCGCCTGGCAGAGTGGGGCCTGTTTAACGCTGGCCCTATTCAAGATCAGCGGGAGCCCCTCTGGTGGCAGGCGCATGTGTCTGGGGGTCTCCTGTGGATTGTTGGCGGAGCGGAGCCTCAAGTGACGGGTTTGTGATGGGCCGAGACAGGCAGTCTACAACAGCTTCGTGCTCGTAATCGCTTCTTCCCAGCTTGATAGGAAAAACCCCGACTCCCCGAGCCCCTCCACCCCGCCTGGGGCTCTGCTTCCCCTCCCAGCTGCAGCGCTGCTTTCCTTGTCATTCCTGGGCAAGCTCTTTGCCTTTCTGTCTGTGCTCTCCTCCTCTGTGACGTGCAGCTAATGGCCTCTCTCGGGTGCGTTGCGGGGATTGATGACCATGAAGCATCTCAAGGGTTGGGGGGTGAGGGCTGGGGGTGCTGTCCACGCTCAGGATTCAAGGAGAGTTTGGAATTTGCATCGAAAAGGAGGGGAAATACACTTTGGCGTCCTTGCCCATACATCATACACTCAGTGGAATTTCTTTGTCTTTTTTTTTTTTTTTTTTTTGCCTTTATGTAGAGCCGCACCCGCGGCATATGGAGGTTCCCAGGCTAGGGGTCTAACAGGAGCTGTAGCTGCCAGCCTACACCACAGCCACAGCAACGCGGGATCCGAACCGCGTCGGCAACCTACACCACAGCTCACAGCAACGCCGGATCCTTAACCCACTGAGCAAGGCCAGGGATCGAACCCGCAACCTCATGGTTCTTAGTCGGATTCGTTAACCACTGAGCCACGAAGGGAACTCCTCAGTGGAATTTCTGATCAGATTTATTCAGGCCAAATCCCGTTTTAGGAGAGGTACAGAAAGCACTAGACTGTTTCTGTTCAGACAAGAAGGGGGCAGTGATGTCTTTTTTAATCCAAGAAAACTACCACTGTTTTTTCCTTCGTGCTGGACAGGTGAGGAGGAGGGCTGGGCCACCAGGCAGGCTCACCTGCCCTTCACGCTAAGGTTAAGAAGATTTTTATCCCTTGGGAAATAAAGAGGTTAAGATTTTCAACTTGGAGTTTCCGTCCTTGTCAGTAGTAATGAACCCAACTAGGATCCATGAGGATGCTGGTTCGATCCTTGGCCTTGCTTAATGGGTTAAGGATCTACTGTGGCTGTGGCTGTGGCTGTGGCATAGGCCAGCAGCTGCAGCTCCGATTAGACGCTTAGGCTGGGAACTTCTATATGCTGTGGGTGCCGCCCTATAAAACAAACAAACAAACAAAAATTTCAATTCTCCAACTTTGGCTTAAATGTAAGGTGCTTCTTTTATCTCTATTCCTTTTTTTCTGACATTATTTTCACTAAATTGCATAATTAAACCACAGTCCCTTGATGACAACGGATGGACGACTGTACCTTTCCAGTGCCTTTCTGGTTCTCAGCGAGAGCGCCTATCTTTCCACCCCAAAGACTTCAGAAGGGCGGGAGTTTGGTTGAGTCATTTATGTCTGCTCTCTTAGGTCTTTCCCTTGGGAAAGAATTTGACATGTTGTATAAAAATTTGAGAACTGACTCTGGTTTTGGTCCTCAGTAGATGCGTGACTATGGACAAACCTCTTAATATCCATCAACTTTGTCTCATCCAGAGAACAAGCAGGAGAGTTCCCATTGTGGCTCAGCAGAAATGATTATGACTAGTATCCACGAAGATGCGGGTTCGGTCCCTGGCCTCACTCAGTGGGTTAAGAATCCAGCATTTCTGTGAGCGGTGGTGTAGGTTGCAGATGGGGCTCAGATCCCGCATTGCTGTGGCTGTGGTGTAGGCCACTGGCTGTAGCTCCAGTTCTACTCTTGGTCTGGAAACTTCCATATGCCATGGGTGCAGCCCTAAAAAGCTATTAAAAAAATTAGTAGGATAGTAAGGTCCACTCCATAATACTCTGAAGATCAAATGGATCTTATCCATGAAAGCTCCGTGCACCTGTCAGGTGTGGGGATTTATTGCTGACGTGGGACAGAAGAGGAAAAATGAAGAGGAATCTAGAGGGTATCACCCCCTAAGCTAGACAGATGGCCCCCCTTGGGCCCAGCCTGGCCCCCTCCTTCTCCTGTAGGGAACAGCCTCGGCTACCGAGTGCTTCTGTGGGGCAAGAGGCTTCTGAGCCCTTTGTGCCACCCGAAGACCTCCCCCAGAATGATGCCGGCCATTCTGGACCAGAGATACGCTAGGTCTGTTTACCAAGAACAAGCTGCAGGGTACCCGACCTTGGAGCTCCTTGCCAGCTCTAAAATGAAGATGACTCACCAAAGCTGCCGTGAACACAGCCTGCTAGGCCCTCTGCAGCACTTCATCCTCACCGCCACCCTTGGGGGTGGGTCCCCTGCTGCACGGATTCGGAGGCTCTGATTGGGGGGGGCGGACCTTGTTCCGGGTCACGTAGCAGGGCAAGCTTGTATGGGGGGCTGTCTGGCAAGACACAGCTGGCACACACCGTGTGGCTCAGAGGACCTTAGTGAAGAGGCTTTTTAAAGATCTGTGGGCAGGGGCAAGGGGCTGGCAGGGGACAGAGAACCCCTCAGGGACCAGCACAGGCAGGGAGCAGTTACTCCCTAGGGCTGGGTTGGGGGGTGGGGCAGGAGAGGGCTGGTGTTACTGGAGCAGCGGCCACCTTGGTGCCCAGGCGGAGGGTGGCTTTGCAGTGGTCAGCACAGCAGGGTGGGGAAGCTCAGAAGCAGTGCATCTGGGGCAAGCGCATAATAACGATGCAACCCCGATTCTTGGCGTCAAAACTGGGACTCGCCAATCGTCACTAAGCCGAGCTGGTGTAACCTGTGCGCTCAGGCGGCACGTGGTTGTCATGTGATGACACAAAAGTGAAGCACCTGCTGATTATTCTTGCTGGTGATTGTAAAGAGAGCTGCTGGAGCCAGACCCGGTGTCTCAGTGCCTAAGCTGGCTTCTCTGCATGGCCCTAGCTACAAGTGTTTTGAAATTTGTCTTTTCCAACTTGTTACCACCTCAACAGTACAGCTGTTCTTAGACCACTGGTAGATCTTGTTGAATGCATTAATTAAAAAAAACCACATATATGCCGTATCAAGTTAGAAAAATTTTTTGAAAAACCGTATTTGTTTTTTGTTTGTTTGTTTGTTTTGTCTTTTTGCCTTTTCTAGGGCCGCACTCGTGGCATATGGAAGTTCCCAGGCTAGGGGTCTAATAGGAGCTGTAGCTGCCAGCCTTCGCCACAGCCACAGCAACGCAGATCCGAGCCGCGTCTGCAGCCTTCACCACAGCTCACAGCAACGCCGGATCCTTAACCCACTTAGCAATGCCAGGGATGGAACCCGCAACCTCATGGTTCCTAGTCGGATTCGTTAACCACTGAGCCACAATGGGAACTCCGAAAAACCATATTTGAATATACTTTATTTCCTTTGTCACACTCTGCATTTAATTTTATGCGTTTCTAAGCTTACCCTGAGGAGGGCTTCCCCACGGCAAAGGTTCAGAACCCCTGGCTCCTGGATGGGCTCGACCCTACATATGTTGCTGCACCCGTAGGTATTGCAACTGGGCGGTGGTGGGTGATGGCTTAAAGGTCTGGGTCATAGGGCCTGGCCGACAACTCTCCAGGTCTGGAGGTTGAGACCCCTGGACCGAGATTTAGGAGTGTCCCTGGGATGGTGCTGGCTCTTTCTGCGTCTGGACTCACTGGCCTAAACACGGATCCTTTCTCAGGGTCACACTGATGAGACAAGCGTGCTGAGAAGGAGGGTGGGGGCAGGGGAGCCTGGACCTCCCGCGTGGACCAGGCTAGACCAGCTCAGCACCTTCAACTCAGTCTGCTCAGCGTGTGATCCGTTCACCCCCCTGCCTCTCTCAGAATCACTTGGGAAGCTTCTTAAAATTTCTACCCCAGAGGCACTGCATCAGGACTGGGACTTATTACCGTCACTAAGCTGAGCTGGTCCACTGAATCAGAATTTGGGGAGCAGGATCTGGGAATCTGCATTCTATGGGTTTCTTGGTGACCCGGGAGCATGCCGACTTTGGAGACCGAGAACCACTGCCTTTGATTGCCGGCGGCCGGGGCTTTTTTTTTTTTTTTTTTTAATTGGACCTAAAGTTGAAGATTTTACTTGGGTCTTTCAAGAATACACCTGATTTTTCTCAACCAAATTCCATTCCAGTTGGAGGAAAGCGGGCACGGAGGGGAAGCACGGCTCCTCACACTGTCCAGGTCTGTCTGGCCCTTGTCCAGGGTCGCTAGAGGTCTTCTTGTCAGGCTCTTGGTTGTCCCCCTCTGGCTGGGCCACTTTTCCTAAGAGAAATAAGGCAGCCAGTGACTGCGGTAGCAGTGCCTCATCCCTCTGCTCTGGAAGGCAGCTGAAGTAACAGATCTACTGGACTGTCCTTCAAGTGGTCACCATGGCTAGGAGCTGGCCGGTGGGGAGCCTGTGCTTTGCACTGAGCCCGTTCAAAGCTTCTCACGACAACAGGAGGCCGTTCCCAGGGCTCAGTGTGCTGCCCATGGGTGGCACAGACAGTCCAGAGGCAGGGACACACCAGGGCTCGGAGGGCAGGTGGTGGCATAATGGCCCCTTTGGCCTCCAGCAGCTGGAACCCCAGCTGACCTGGGCTGTTCCATTTCCACCCTGAGCTTTTGCATGGCAATGGCCAGTCACTTGATCAAGTGAAAGGATGGGGCGGTGGTTTATCCAGCATTTAAAGAGCTCTTCTGAGGTCAGCTTCCAAGAAATAAATGCCCGTGTCATTTATGCTTTTTTAAAACATTAGAATAAGTGAAAAGCAGTTTGCTGGGGCCTTGCTAGTGGGTGCACCCTTTCCAGATTTTCATTAGCCCTTCCATAGATTGCCAGTTTTATGTGGATGATTCGTCTGACAGCAGCCAGCCTAAAGATGCATAGTATCTGCGCTGCAAATAATTTCAGCTTTCATTTAAATTACCTTTTTTTTTCCAGAACATGATTTCTCTCATGGGCAATATTTCCACGGCTGAGTCTCATCCTCCTTTACTCTGGTAGTCTAGTGGGTAGACCTCTGGCCTGGGTTTCTTGCTTGTGGTTCTCAGTATGGTCTGGGGCCTCAGTCTTGCCATCCAGACAATAGGCAGCTATTTGTTCCCAGTCTCTTCTTCACCGCCAAGAACCCTTAGGTGCTTTCTGCTTTGCTCTGTGGTTTCTTGTCTTGAAAGACGTTATCCACCAAATCAACAGCTATGATGTTATGATGCTTTTGTTTTCCCTCTTTTAATAGTCAAAATATATTTACTAATTAGAGTTTCTGATTAGCGAGGGAGCCAGTAATACCAACGGAGTCAATATCCTTGTAGTCAAAGCAAAGAAATGTGACATTTTATTTCTCCCGTGGGGCTTTGTCAAGAGTAAGCAGACAGATCATGTCTGTTAGGCTTTGGAATATATGCAAATAGCTCACGGGGCCCTGGAGGTTGGGAACCGCCAGCTGATTCTTCTTCCTGTTCCTTTATATGTTCCTTCATGTGTACGGTAAACTTGGATGGAGGGAGCACTGCGCTGGGCGCCAGGGGTGTAGCTCGCAGGACACAGCGACGATCTGCTGTAGGTGGAGGGCTGGTGAACAGGGAAGAAAGGGCCAGGCTGCGAGAAATGTTATAATAACGGCAAAACAGGAGGATGGGAGGAGGGGGGTGCTGGGGGCCGCTTTAGATCAGGCAGGTGGGGAAGGCCTCTCAGGGAAGGGGACATTTAAGGTGAGCCAGGAATGACAAGAAAGAGCCAGGCCTGCCAAGGTTATCTTTGGTCACACTGACAGGATGGCCCGAGGACATCAGATCCTATGTACATGTGACTCCAGTTTTCCAAAAAAAAATCAGAACAGCCATCAAGTAGGCAGCTCACCCCAGGGTTTGAAACATTTGTCACACTTGTGTGAAGTGGCCCATTTCCTTGTCCCTGCCCCCGTGAGATCTCCTTGAAGGCAGGGACCTGGTCTTGCTCCTCCCTGCACCCCCAGAGCCCGACACAGTGCCTGGCTCCGGAGACGCTGCCAGCGTGGAGGGGGGGGAGGGGACGGAGGGAGGCGCAGTGCTGATTTTTCACTCTCCTCGGTTTTGCGGGACTACCCTGGGCTGGGGGCTTCTTGCCAAGCGGTGGCAGAGGCTCAAAGGTGGGCAAGCACGGGCACATGAGCCGGGATCTTCCCGGCGTGGATCAGATTTGCTTGGCTCTGAAAGTTCGTGGTCTGAAGACTGCGTGCAAACGAACGGTCTGGTCCTTGGTAAGAGGTGAACGCCCTGCTATGTCTGCTGTTCAGAAAGATGGCATGTGAACTGGAGACGGGCGCTTGCCATCTGCCCCTACATGGGTTGAATCATGAGCCGTTGCAGCTGCTGACGCTCAAACCCCGCCCCGCCCCCCCAGCCCCGAGCAGAGCTCAGGGTAGAGATCCGGAGTGAGGCACCCTGTGCTCTGGGTAGGTCTCCAGGTTTTTAGGAGAAGATTTTATGAGCCCGGCTCTTGCATCTTTGCATATGCAGAAAAGCATGAAAATCCTTCATGGTGATGTCTGCTCCTCATGACTAGCGGTAACCTTCATGCAGGGGTGGGGGCTCTCAGGAGATGGGGAGAGGAGGGACGCAGTGCTGTGGGGGTTCCTGAGAAGTCCCTGCAGTGTGGACTCCCCGCCAGCTCCATGGATGCTGCTGGTTTCCTCCATGCCAGGAGAACTGCAGCAGGACAGCCTGGGAGGACCAACCACATGCCTCTTGGGTACTCAGTGCCCAGTGAGTGCATCGCCTTGGCAGATGACACGTTTGTTCCCCTGGCCGAGGAAGTTTTGTCAGCCCGGGGCGCACATGACGGCGGGAATTTGAAGTTGAGTGATGTGCCATTATTTTCAAGTTGAACATGAGAGGCAGTGGGGGCAGTGTCCACTAAGCCATCTCTGAAATCTTGTCACTTCCTGTCACTTTTGAGTAAAGGGAGAGCCATCCTCTGAAGATGATCGATATGAACTCTTTATTTCAGTGACTGAATGATGAACTTTAGTGTTGGGATGTCACTGTGTCTAAACCCCAGAGGGACGTCAGCAGGACAGTAAAGGGAGCAGGTGCCTCTGCCCCAGCCCCTGATCTCCTGGACTCTCTGCCTCCATTGTGTTAGTGAGGGTTCTCCAAAGAGGCAGAGCCGGTCTCTGTGTGTCTTTATCTCTGCAGGTGTATCTCATTTATCCATCCATCCATCCATCCATCCATCCATCCATCCATCCATCCGTTTATCTAAATATCTAGAGAGATTCATTTTAAGGCATTGACTCACACGATGGGGGCGCTGTCAAGTCCAAAATCTCTAGGTCTGGATATTCAGAGCTTGTGGTGCAGTCTTGAGCTTGAAATCCATAGGCAGGGAAGGAAGGATGGAAACTCCAACAGGGTTTCTGTGTTGCAGTCTTTTTTTTTGGGGGGTCTTTTTGTCTTTTTAAGGGCCGTGCTGGTGGCATATGGAGTCTCCCAGGCTGGGGGTCTAATTGGAGCTATAGCTGCCAGCCTACACCACAGCCACAGCCACGCCAGATCTGAGCCGCATCTGCAACCTACACCACAGCACGCAGAAACATTTGCTTTGAGCATGGTTAGGGAATACACACAGTATACAATGCTTAATAAAAGATATTTCTGATTGGCAAAACACAATTAGATAAATCAGATTTTATTCTGTTTGCTGATGTCTACAGAGAGTATTTTTATCCCAGAATGAATACTTGTGACTAAGTCACTGGTGATTGAAATTAATATCATCAAAGGCAAATGTAGCATTATATTTTGGAATTTTTAAGGAAAATAAGAACATCCTTATTTATGTTGACTTTCGGATGTATTCTTCTGAGTGCAGAGAAGAAATCTGGCACAGAGGGAGCGGGCCAGGTGCTCCGGAGAGCGAGAGGAGGGAGGGTGGACGCTGCGTTGGTCTTAGCCACTTGATCTACCGCCCCTGCCCCGGGCGAGGTTTGGTGGGCCTCCAGGCAGAGGCCAGCAGAGGGTACACGGTAGGAGAGACTGGAAAAGCCCAAAGTCCTTCCAGCAGGTGGGAGACTGCAGCCAGCGGTCCCCTCTGTGTTAAGGGCCTGTGAGGAGAATTCCCGCCTGCCCAGCTGGGTAGAGGGACTCACACACTCCACCGGAAGCAGGTTTCCAGCAATGGGCCGCCTGATGCGAGCCCGGCACGTTCCGCATGGCACAGGGCTTTCTGTCCAGTTCAAGTCACTGCCGCCGCCCAGTAGGCTTTCCTGGCAATGATGGGGTTTTCTCGGCAGCATCTTCCTGCCTGATGGCTTTTCTTCCTCCTCGTGGAAAAGCTCTCTCCCTCTCCTTTCCCGTTGCCCTCCTCCTCTTTAGTTATAAGCTGCCTGTGACTTGCAGGCCCTCTCTGTGGGAAGGTTGCACACGGGGAAGGTCCTTGACTATGTGGGTGGCCCCCAAGCCCCACCACCCATGGAGAGCCCTCATCTCCAAGAATGCAGCACGTTCGCTTTTGTACAAACATTAAACTTCTGGTTTAGAATAATTTCTAACTCCTAGAAGAGTCGCAGAGATAGTGCCTCATTCCTGCCTACCTCCCTCACCCAGCTCCCCGCAGCATTGGTCTCTTATATCACATGGAGCGTTTGTGACCGCGAAGAAGCCAACGTGGGTGCGTTACTTATTAACTCCAGACTGTGCTGGGGTTTCACTGGTTTTCCCGCGCTGAGAACCAGTCCAGGATCCCACGTTGTGCTTGGCGCTCCTTCACCTTCCAGGTCGGCTGGATCTGCTGGCCACCTGCTCCTTGTCCCCTCTGCAGTTGCACATGTCCGCTTGAATGGTTCCTGACCGAAGCTTGTGACGATGTCTGTGGATCTTTGTGCTAAGGCCGAACCTGGAGCTTTCTTCCTTCTTTCCTGCTGGGAGGAAGGAAGCCACCCTGGCCGCTTGGTAAATATTTTACGACAGCTAATGGAATCAGGTTGTTTACTCCGCAGGAAATAGAAAGGCATTCGTTACAGACGGTAACAAGCTGGCTGGTTGCTGACGCTTCGGGTTTAATGAGAGACCTGTGAGCCTGAATGATTTCTACTTATGAAGTTTTAGTGGCCGCCGGCAACTGGTACATTCCAGAAGCGATTGGCTTCTGCAGCTTCTCTGGGCAGGGCTCTCAGGCCACAGGGTTTGGGATCCAGGATCCCCGCAGCCTGACTCACTAGGGGCCTTGCTGGGTTCCTGCAAGTCAGTCCCCTTGATGCCTTCCCCGCCCCCAAAGCTCATTCCCCAAAAGTTCTCCCCTTGACCTCTTCCTCCTCAGCTTGATGTTCCCTGCCTGTACCTTTTGCGCGTGCCCCTTGGGGCTGTGGACCACATCCTGGCCTGCTGTGTCTGTGTCCTGCTGGGGCCCCAGTGAGTTGTGCCCATCAACACGGGCCTGTGGGACCTGGCTTTCTAGAATGTCTGGAATGAGAAGGACTGTGCTCAACACACGGCCCAGAGACGGAGTGAAAGGGACTGCTCCTCCTGGCCGGGCCCGGGAGTGGCCCTGTCCCCGATGCTGCGTTATTTCTGCTCCTGCCCCGCCTCGCCCGCCTCTTGATTCCACCTCTGCTTTTCGGCACTTTGCTCCCCGGGAGTTTCATTTCACAGAAGAGTGAGATAAAATATTTATTATTTAAACCAGGGCATATAAAGGCTGTACTAAATTGTTTTGATGCCATTTACAAGCTGTGCCTTGTAGTAAAGTTTAATTCGAAGTCACAGGGGAATCAGTGAGGGCGGTCTGAGCAGAATCTTGAGTGAAGGGAAAACGGATCCTCCAGACACACCAGGCTGGCCTCCCGGTCCGCCCTGCTCCGCCCTGTGGCTTCCTCTCCCTCCTCTTAGCCTGCACCCCGCCCCCACCCCCAGGCCTCCATGCGGCCCCCAACACCTGCCGCGTGCATACCCATTTTGGGGTTCTCCGTGAACCCCATGGGCCCAAGGCATGAGCTGCCAGCATGGGTTCTCTATGCCTTGGCCTGGCGCTGGCCCGCTGTCCCCAGGGGGACCTGGGGGTCCTGCAGCAGAGCTCGCTCGTTTCCCACCGGCTCAGAGCGCTCAGGAGCCTCTGAGTGGGTTTTGGAGTCTTCCGAGGTGCCCGGATCATCTTTCTCGGTTGTCTTGAGTGATCATTTAACAACTGCAAGTTTGTGCGTGATTCCTGAGAACAAGCTGAAGACACAGACCCTAACCCTGAGAGAGGAGGGGCCCAAGACAGAGGGCACGGAAGTGGCAGACGGACGGCTGCACCCGGAGTGCAGCGAACAAGCGAGCCAGCGCGCGGCTCTGCTACACTGCCGAGAATCAGCTGCGTGAAATCCGCATCGTGGGAATACGGGAACTGTGAGAGAGGCCCAGGAGATTGTCATGGCCTGGAGTCCACCCCCCTCATTTGTGAGAGAAGGCTGGCCAGGCAGGGTCGGAGGAAGAGAAGGAAAGGAAGCAAGAGGGACCTGCGGGCTGGAGGGAGCATTTGTCCAGTGAAGGGGTCCTGGCAGGAATGAGCAGGTCGGGGAAAGACCCTGGATCCTGATGAGTGAGTGGCGGGGAGGGGGGAGTCCAGTCCTCATTGCAAGGTCAGAGGGGCTCCCCTGGGGTCTGGGGCAGAGAGCTGACCTGGCCCAAGGTCAAGTGGTAGCAGCGGCATAAAGGGAAGGAGTCAGCGCAGAGTTCTCGGTATCCGGAGGGCGGAGAGAGTCAGACTGTGGCTCGTAGCGCGCGGCTCATCGGGGAGCAATGGCAGGACTCCATCCACGGATGCGGGTCTCAGCGCGGGAAGGCAGGCGAGACACTGTTGGGTGGGGTGGCTGTCCCAGGGCCTGGTCACCTCAAGCCCTGTGTCTCCCTCTTTTTCATTTTTTGCTCTAAGAACCAGGCCATTCATTGCTTTAGCCTCCAGAGGCTGGCGGGCAGTGATGTGGGTAGGATGGGGTCCTTCCCCAGCCTGGAGCTTCCAGGCTGGCCTTGCTGTCATGGGCCATTTACCATGAGGGCTGTCAGCCTGCAAAGTAGAGCCCTGTCCTCCCTCTGCCATGGTCCCTTATCAGAATCCTCATGGGGGAGAAGTGGCTTGCTCATGGCACATTTGGGCATGCCAGTGTCTCTTAGCCAAAAGCCATAGAGCCAGCCTCACACCAAGCCTGTGGTTTCCAATAGACAGCAGGAAAAAAAGACCAGTATAAGTTTCCAGTCCCTGCTCTCCCCCCTGGGGTGGGCAGCACATACACCCAGGAGTCCTCTTTGGGGGTGATGCGGTTACCCCTGACTCTGAACTCCCCCTCTGGGCCCAGGGCAGGTGGTTTCATGGCCCTCACGTCTGGGCCGTTTCTCCCAGAGAACCTGCGAGCTGGCTCTCTGCTGCGTGGAGGCGTCCACCCCGCATGCTCAGCAGCTTCAGACTGACATGTTCTCAATTCCCCTATTACGGACCATAACCATAAGCTGGAGCCCCAAGGGGCTGGTGCTTGGCAGCGAGCCAGTGCACCCCAGAATAGCCTAGACATGGACACAGACAATGAGCCTCAAGATAAAGGCAGGTGGGTCCTTGACAGGTGGAAAGTCTCAGCTCCCTCAGCACGACTCCGGCTTGTGTGACCCTCTTTCTAGTCGTGGCTGCTAAAAAGACTCCATCACAGCTTTGTCACCTCAGGGCAGGAATCTCCTCTACGGAGATGGGTGGCATGCAGATTCCAGGGCCTGCTGCTGGGTTTATCATTCAGTATGTCTGCAGTATGGCTGTGGAATCTGTCCCGGGCAGTCCTGGCGTGCGGCCAGATTTGAGAACCCTTGTTCCAGTTCACCTTCCCCTTCTAGAAAGATGCCCTTCAAGGTCAGGAGCCCAGGCTCTCGTAGAGTCGGCTGTGGAAGGGAGACTGGGGAACACTTGGGGCCCCCCCTTCCCTTTGATTTTAGTTACATGTGGAGAAAACTCGTCACCTGCAGTGCCCATCAGACCTCAGAGTACGGAGTCCCTGGGAAGCCCCGATTCTGAAGCTCTTCCGAGCCCGGGGAACGGCTGCAAATGGGAACCTGGGCCACTGGGACGCCTGTCTTATAGCAAAGGGGTGAGGTAAGGAGCAGCATGAGGAGGATGAGGGACTCTTGCCAGCAGCAGGGGAGGCAGGGCTGCAAGGGGGGGCCCTCCCTGCTCCTCTCAGCTGCCCGAGGCCCACGCTGAGCCCCCCACTGGTCAGGTTCTGCTCTGTGTTCCCCTGGAAGAGAGCTCGCTCCCCAGCCGATGGCTGGTGTCATGTACCCTCTTCACGATGGGTTCCATTGGGAAGGGTGATCGGTGCTGTGGGATTTAGTCCTGCACAAGGAAGCAGAAGGCCCAGATGGAGTCTATTTCCAGCCACGCTGCTTCCTAGTATCGGCACCTAGGCCAGGGACCCAACCTCCCCAGGCCTTAGTGTCTCCATTTACGAAAGGGGAATTTGATTTCGGTCTCGCCTCCTCTATAGAAACATTTCGAAGACCAAATGAGTTGAGAAATGGGAGAATACCTTTTAAATTTCCAAAGCAAAGTCCATGAACTTCACATGAGTGACAAATGAGGGAGCTGGGCAGTGCGGAATAGGCGGGAGCTGTGGGGAACTGGACAGCAGAACTAGATTCAGTTAGAAAAAGTCCAGACCATGGGCTCTGAGTAACTCATGGCGAAGACCCAAATTTGCCTTACAGGCCAACAGTTAGCCTCTGCTGCGAAGTGTCATTCAAAAGCCAGGACGCTACCATAGATTTCCATACCACATCCATCGGTTGAGCTACAGCAGCATTATAAACATTGCTCTACAAAGTATTTTATGTCTGGACATATATATGTGTGCTGGGCTCTAAGAGGTGGGTCCAGAGTCAGCCTGCTTAGATTTAAACCCGGTCTCTGGTGTTTGGACATGTTATTTCAGTTTCCTCTACTCATATTTTTCCTTTTTTCTTGCTTCATGTGTAAATTGTGGGTAATGATAGCTCCCTACGTTATTGGAATCCTGTGAGGATTAAATGAGATAATCCATGAAAAGCTTGGCCCAGTGACTGCTCATAACTTAACCTGTTCAAGAAGAGTTTAATATGATAATTATTGTTGTATTCTTGCTATTATTCTCTGCTTTGTTGCACAAAGGATTGGAGGGCTGTAAGCAGCAGTACTCTGATGATAATATAGAATAAGAGGTGGAGAGAAAAAAGGATCAGAACTTAAGAGCAGACAAGATGACCACAGAGGTCTAAGGTGGTTCCTTTGGAAAGTTTATGTTTCACTTTGAGCTTCCTGTTAACCACAGGGACTAGCTTCTTATTAAAATGGAGGGGAGATCGTAGAAGCTCCTCCTGGATCTGTCCTTACCTTTTGTTCAAGAAAGGAAGTGCGAGAAACTCTCGTCCTCGGTTAATGGACTGTGAGTGTACCTGGATAACTCAGGTGCGTGGGGTTTGGAGTGAGTGTCCCCTCACTGCCATGTCTGAGCTCAGCATGATACCCTGTTTGTGATGAAACCTCAGCTGGTCCTCGGATGCTGGGATGTAGAAATGGCCCCCTCAGGGCTAGCGCTTCCAAGCTCAAGGTTTGGGCCAGTTTTCTCATCTTCCTGAGTGTGCCAGTGCCTAGGTGCTGCTCAGGTATTTCAGTAACCCATCCTGGCCTGCACCTCGTATCTAACCCTCTCCTTCTCCAAACCGTTCATTCTTCTCTTGCCAGCATGCGAATGGCTCTGACATCTTCCTTCCCACCTCCCGTCTTGAGGCCCTTTCTGAAGATTCTCTGGGTGGTGGTTTCCTGTGAGCATATTGGCTTGAATTTCCAGTGCCTTTGATGGATCTGACACCCCGTACTTCTGACTAGTCAGCTACTCTACATACTGTAGACAGTATGTAATTTCTAGAAGAATGCTTTCTGGCTTGTCCACTGCTGATTTGGAGCATCAAAGTACAAGTTTCTAGAGCGCACAGACCACACATCTGTTCTTCTTGCTTGATTTATATCCTCGGTGTAGAAGGATACTTAAATCAATGTCCTGATGAAGACGGTGGTGTTGTCAGTAAATGATAATAATTGGGAATGCAGAAGAGGAAAACATTACTTGATTTGAATGCAGACCTTGAGTTTTCGGAGGAAAGCAAGCTCTATGCAGAGTATTTATTTTAAGAGGGCAGTGTGTTGACTCTGCAAGCCATTGCTGGAGGAAATGAGCAATGCATTATTTTATTGCTGAGTCCTTTCAAATGTTTCTGGGAACTCTGATGTATCGGGACAAAAGGCCTTCTTTTTCAGCAATATGTGACTTTAAAAGGCTTCCTTATGGGAACGCGAAGAAACAATTACGTGAAGACACTGATCTTCGAATGATGAAGGGGCCCTGTAATAAGATGCTGGTCCTTTGCTGTGCTGTTGTAGAATCCAGTGCAGGAAGTGGGCAGTCAGGAAACTTGATGGCGTTCACAGAGGGTGGGTCCTTCTGGTACTGCTTTCTGGGATGCAGGGAGGCGCCACATAGCCTGGAAGGCCCTTTCCTTGGTCATCCCTTACCCTTGACCTCCTCACCACTGATTGTATCTGTGATTCCACAGCCCCTTGTATAGGTATTGATACTGTATTACATTATATTTCTTTGCTTACGTGTTCATCTCTCTGGACTGCGAGGAGGGACCAGTGTGGTGTGATGTCTTAGCAATAACCTCTATACGCACAAGACCTAGCACGGAGTGGGCCCTCCACATTGCATTTGTTGGATAAATTAAATATTTTTGGAAAAATTCTGAAAAAATAGAAAGTCTCCCGGTCCATCCCTTGCTGGTAAGATGGAAGTTCCTAGAGAGTTTTAATACTTTGTCCAGGGCCCCAGAGCCAGAATGTGGCCCCCACAGGAACTAGATTTTTTGCTTTCTGTCTCTAAGCAGAGCATTTTTGGTGAGAGCTGTTGAGTTGTGGTTTCTCCCCTCTTCTTAACCTACATCATTTTTTCCTCTTCACCCATTCACTCACTGACTCATTTTTATGTTGTTCATTGAACAGCTACAGTGGGCCAAGTACAAAAGAAAACAGATAAAGAGTGCCAATGGAGCTTTTGTTTTAGCAGGAGAAGATAGCCCATGAACAGTAAGTGTAATTAATAAGGCAAATGTATCGCGTGCCAGAAGGAAATAAGTGCTATGGAAAGAAGGAACCAGAGAGCAGCGTGAGGGGGGATTAGAAATGCTGAGCTGGGCAGGCAGAAGGTTGCAGTGTCTCCTGGGGTGAGTGGGAGAGGGAGCTTAGAGCAAAGACTGGAAGGAAGTGAGGGATTTCATCTACAGATGTCTGGGAGAGTGTGTTTCGGCAGAGAAGGGAGCTAAGGCAAAGGCTCCAAGGTCAAAGTCGCTTGAAGTATCTGAAGCCAGGGGCTTGCAGAATGGAGTGGGCTGGGTGAGTGTAGGGGGAGAATTTGGAGATGAGGTGAGGCAGGTAACCAGAGCCTTATCAAGTAGGGTCTTCTAAGCCATAAACAGGACTTTGCCTTAGATTCTGAAGGAAATGGAGAGGCCGTGGGGGGTGCTGAGGAAATGAATGCCACGATCGGACTTGTTTTTAAAAAGAACTGCTGTTGTATTGATACAGGTGTTCGAAGGGGCAAGCGTGTGAACAGTGAGACCTATTAGGAGGCTGTCGAAATAATCCAGGCTCCAAGGCTTCGAGATAACCAAGGCTTGGATCAAGGTGGTAGCAGCAGTTGACGTGGAGAGGAGGCAGATCCTGGATGTATTTCAAAGGCAGAGCCCAGAGGATTTCCTGATGGATTGGGTACGGGGTGTAAGAGAAAGGAAAGGGAGAAAGGAAAGGTTGCAGATAAACCAAGGTCTTCACCTTGGCCGGCCTTCGGATGGAATTGCCATCCACAGAGGTGGTGGAAAGGCTGTGGGCGGAGCTGGACTTCCCACCCGTTCCATCCCTGAGAAGGAAAAGGCGCGGGGGCGGGGAGGGACATGGGAGATTACCTCTCCTGTGAGCCCCCCCGCCTTGGTTTTGAACCCTCAGTCTTTTCTCTGCACCAACACAGTGAGCTACCCTTTCAATATTCCCTTTAAGATTCATTTCCTCCTTCATGACATCTGTCTTGATTAATTCCGTCTGGCCGAAGTCTCCCAGTTCACCCCATATTCACACCTAGACATGCTTTACCTAACGCAGAGATGAGTTTTTGGAAAGAGACGTGTGAGTCACCTTTTAAAAAAGTATTAAAGCCTATTTTATATTCGCCAGGGGAGCGAACTGTTTAAAGGACCCTATCATTAATGCTTTCGTAAGGTAAAGAATCCTTTTGTTAGATGACTATGGACTTCCACTAATTTATTACTTTTGAAAGGTCGGTTTAGAGATGTATAAGACTGAGTGCACACTTCTATGTCTCTGTACGTGTCTCATAAGAGGGCCCAGTGGGACCTCAGGCTCGGTGCATTCTCACCTGAGCTCATCATTTTCCGTCTAAACCCTCATCCTCCTGCACTCCCTGTTTCACCTAGGCCTGAAACCTCAGAGTCCTCGCTCTCTTTAAAATTTCATTAAACTGTGGTTGATTTAGTGTTGTGTTAATATCTGCTGTATAGCTAAGTGACTCATTTGAACACATATATTCTTTTTCATTACAGGGAAGCTGTGCTATACAGTAGGACCTTGTCGTTTTCCCATTCTATTCGTAATAGTTTGCTTCTGCTGATCCCAAACTCCTAATCCTCTCCTCTCCCGCGGCAACCACAAGTCTGTCCTCTGTCCGTGAGTCTGTTTTTTGTTTCACGGGTACGTTGATTTGTCTTTATTTATTTGTTTATTTGTTTGTTTTTTGGCTGCTCTCATGGCATGTGGCAATTCCTGGGCCAGGGATCAAACCGGAGTTACAGCAATGACAAAGCCATGTGTGGTCTTTTGGATTCCACACATAAGTGATATCATATGGTATTTGTCTTTCTCTTTCTGACTTACAGCACCTGAAATCATAATCTCTAGGTTCATCCACGTTGCTGTAAATGGCATTATTTCATTCTTTTAGGGGCTCAGAGTCATCTCTTGATTCTGTCCTCATCCTTCTCTTTGTCCCCACCCCCCACCCTCCAGCTCATCACCTCACACCTGTGAGCTCCCTTGCGTCTCCCACCTTCTTCCCTGACCTTCTGCCTCTATTACAGTTCAGGGCATTTTAATGGACATTTTAATGTCTTAGCGCCTCCCTGTAACTGCTCTACCCCCGTTCTCCAGTGCATCATTCCACGTGCAGTTATGCCAGCAAACCGCCAAAAGCGTTGTTCTTATCACGACCCTTCTCTGCTCAAAGATCTGTAATCCCCCATCACCTTGCCTGTTGCTTACAACTGAACACCTGAGCATGATATCCAGGCCTCTGCCTGTAGCAGCCCGTGTGCACCTTTCTGGCCTTCTCAGCACTCCTTCTCCATTCCTACCTGAGCACTGCGAGGGGCACCCGTGATGAGACAGTCACTACACGCCTGCGTCTCTGAGCATGAGCAGGTGTGGGCCTGCACCTCCATCATCACCCCGGCCTGCAGTGCCCCTCGGGCCACCTTATCCTGCTCCAGTCCTTTCCATTTTCAAAGACTTCCAAGCACCCCTTCCTGTTGGAAGACGTCTGTTCTTCAGACAGAAGTGACTTCTCCTTCCATGGCACGTTTCGCAAATTATTTTTATAGCATGTATCCTTCTAGTGTGTTGTTTTTCTGCTTCTCACATCTTCCTCAGCAGCCTGGATGCGTCCTGCCTGCTGGGGGCCATCTTCAGCCTCACCTTTCATGTCTTTATGTGAAATAATCCTTTGTAAGAGTTCGCTGTACGACTGTATGGCTGTCCTTTTTCTCATTCATGTTTTATTGTTGACATGTGCTGCCCACGTTAAAGTGTTAGCGTTGTGAAGTCTGGGACTGTTTTTTTTTTTTTTTAACCTCCATCCTTGCCGTACAGTCCCCACTGGTGGTGTTTATTGTGCTAAATGCTGAGTTCTCCATTAGCCCTTGTGTTTCAAGGTTGTACGATCCTAATGGTAGAAGCACAGCAAACTGGGAATTTATCCCAGGCACTCTGGCCTCTGCTTTGTTTATTCATCCGTTCATTTATTTATATCCCATGTGGCAGACATGAATTTCAGCCCACAACAGTAGGGTGCCAGAAATGTCATATTTCTTTATTTCTCTAAATCAGATTTAATCAGTGCCAAGCTTCCACCTGCTGAGCTGGCAGGAAATTCAATCTATCTTTTGAGAGCCTCCCACCCCCAACCACTCCTTGAGGATTATACAAAAGCCTCAGGATTCTCACAAGCCCTGAAGAAGTGAGGAAGGACCCTTTTGTTTGGGGTCCATCCTGGTCACATCCTAGCTCATGTGATCTGCAGGCCACTGGCTCCTCTGCTTCTGTGTAAAGAGAGCTGGGGGGCCCAGGTTGGAAGCATCAGGTCCTTTCTGAGAGGTGCCCCCCAACCCTTGTCCCCGGGTCACTGTAAGGAGAAGAGCCTTCGCCTTTAACACTCAAGGTGCCTCTAGAAACCAGGCCCCATCTCAGCTTCAGGGGACTTTCTCCAAACTTACTCCAGATGAGAGGAGGAAAATACCTCTTGTTCCTTTAAGCTTATTTCAATACTGCCAAAAAAAATTAATATCAGAATGATTCTCCTGTCATACATTTCAATAAAGTGATTTATGCTCAGTACACATGTTATAAATTCTTGACAGTATAGAAATAGAAATAAAGAATTCGGACCAGGGAAAGAACCCAAAGTCCCAGTAGCTGTAATTGCTATAGTTAAGCTTCACAGTTGACTCTAAGCTTTGTTGTCTTCGTGAAAAGGGAGTTGTGCTTTCATAACTCTGTGATCAGAAAGAGACAATTGGTTTCTCAAGAGAAGCGAGGGTTTTTCTGTTACTTGGTTCTAAAGTAAATTTCTCTTGTGGAGCTTCATAAAGGGGGTATCAGCTAAGCCTTCCAAGGCATTGCATATGGCTCTCTGTTTTTGTAGCTTGTGCCCCTTGGTAACCATGTGTGAGGGTAAGTGTGCCCGAGGCCCTGTGCATGGGAGCGTTGAGCACAGTTGTTGGTTCCTGGTTTTGCTTCTTTAATCTCCGTTCAGATTTCTAAACATGCCCAGCTGTTATTGATAACAGCACTGCACCACAGTCTAAGCAGAACAAAGACCGAAATAAATATCTACTAAAGATCGTAATTGAAGTGACAGAAAGGTCTGGCCAGTCTGGCCAGGTAGGTTCTGCTCCTGATATTGGCCTTTGCTTGTTGATGGTCTTGGCCACGTGTTTTCCTGCTGAAATCTCTTTGAGCATCGGAGCTGGGACTCTGTCTTCATCACTGAATCACCAGTGCCAAGCATGGTGCCTGGCATTTAACAGCTGCTAAATCATTGTTGGATTAATATGCTTGTTTTTTCCCTCTATTTTATATCTGTAATCTTTTTTTGTTGCAATTTTATTTTTTATGTCTTAAGTGATTTTTATTTTTTCTATCATGGCTGGTTTATAGTGTTCTGTCAATTTTCTACTGTACAGCAAGGTGACCTGGTCACACATACATGTATACATTCTTTTTTCTCACATTATCATGCTCCGTCATAAGTGACTAGATATAGTTCCCAGTGCTATACAGCAGGATCTCATTGCTTATCCATTCCAAAGGCAATAGTTTGCATCTATTAACCACAAATTCCCAGCCCATCCCCCTCCCTCCCCCTCCCCCATGGCAACCACAGAAAAGAAAATCACGGGCTTGTAATATGATCTTTTAAGTACCTCCTGGGTTTCAGGAATAATGTGGAGCTAAGTGAGAAAAGAGTTCTTCTGAGGTGGACTTTGCTGTACCTCATACATGACAGGACTAAAGAAATAGGTCTGAGGACCCATCAGTGGTTTAAGAGACGTATGAGAATTAAAGGAAAGTATGACAACATTGTTACATTAAAGTAGAGATAGAAAATGAAAAATATATATACAGATTTATAGAAGAACTAAAGAGACATTCTGGAGTTGAAAAGTATAGTAACTTTTGGGTCTCTAGAGAAAGCCAACAGTATATTTGAGTTGGCAGAAGAAAGGATCAGTGAACTTATCCAGTCTGAGGAACAGAATGAAAAAAGAATGAAGAAGAATAGATGAAATATAAGAGACTTGCAGGACACCAAAAAATATACCATCGTACAGGTAATGGGATCCCAGAAGGAAAGAAGAGAAAGGGGCAGAAAGAATATTTGAAGAAATAATGTTCAAAATCTTCCCAAAGATTTTGAATTCTGAGTAACTCGCAGAAATCTACACCTCAATACATCATAAACTATCAAAAGTTAAAGACAGAGAATCTTTAAAGGAGAGATGTGTTATGTACAAGGGTTGTCAGTGTAACAGCTGAGTTCTTATCAGAAAGCTTGGAGGCCAGAAATCAGTGGTCTGGAATATTCAAAATTCTGAAAGATGGAGTTCCCATCGTGGCTCAGTGGTTAATGAATCCAAATAAGAACCATGAGGTTGCGGGTTCGATCCCTGGCCTTGCTCAGTGGGTTAAGGATCCGGCGTTGCCGTGAGCTGTGGTATAGGTTGCAGACACGGCTCAGATCCTGCGTTGCTGTGGCTGTGGCGTAGGCCAGCGGCTACAGCTCCTGTTAGACCCCTAGCCTGGGAACCTCCATATGCCGTGAGTGCAGCTCTGGATAAGGCAAAAAGACAAAAAAAAAAAAATTCTGAAAGAGAAAGAATGTCAACCAAGCGTTTTGTATTCGGTAAAACCTACCCTTCAAAAGTAAGGGAGGAATTAAGACGTTCTCAAATAAATGAAACTGAGTGAATTTGTTGTTAGAAGAACTGCTCTACGAGAAATACTAAAGAGGCTGAAATGAAAAATACACTAGCTGTAACTCAAATCCACACAAAGAAATAAAGCCAGTAGTAAAAGTTACTGCAATGTAAATTTATTTTTTATTTGTTACTCTTTTCCTTTCCTATCTGATTTAAAAGACAACTACACAAAGCAATAATTATAAAGCTGTGTTGATAGGCTTATATTGCATAACCATGTGATTTGTATGGCAATAATAGCATAAAGCAGGGGGAATGAATAGAGCTATACTGGAGCCAAGTTTTTATATACTATTGAAAATAAGTTAGTATTAATCTGAACTACATCGTTATAAATTAAGATGTTAATTGTAATTTCCAGGGAACTCACTAAAAAAAGATTCAAAAAAAAGGAACAAACAGTGGGGAATAAAAAATGGTATACCAGAGAATATCCATATAACATAAAAGAAGGCAATAACAAGAAATAAAGGAAAAAAGACATAACGCATATACGAAACAAATAGCAACATAGCAGACGTAAATCCTACCTTATCACTAATTACATTTCAGTTAAATAGACTCAACGCTTTAATCAAAAGAGAGAGATTGGCAAAATGGATTTTTAGAAAACATAATCCAACTATATGCTGCCTACAAGAGGCGTATTTTCAATTCAAAGACACTAACTGGTTGAAGGAAAAGAATAAAGATATAATATGCGAACAGTAACCAAGAGGAGCTACACTAATATCACACCATAAGAAACTTTAAAATTAAATTTTTACCAGAGACCAAGAACATTTACCTAACAACAGAACCCTAACATGCATGAGGCAAAAATTTACAGAACCGAGGGGAAAAATAGGCCATTTGACAATAATACCTGGTAATGTCAATACCGCACTTCCAATAATGGTTGGAAAATTTAGCAGATGACCAACTAGGAAATAGAAGTCTTGGACATTGTGAACCAACCAGACTTAACTAATATCCCTAGAAATCTCCAACAGTAATGGAATAGACATTCTTCTCAAGTGCTCATGGGACATTTTCCAGGAAAACCACATATCGGGCCATGCAACAACTCAATTACATTTAAAATGAAATCTTACAAAATAGTTTCTCCAGCCACGGTAGAGTGAAATTGGAAAGCAATTACAGAAGAAATTTGGGAAGTGAACAAATATGTGGAAATTAAATGGTATACTTCTAAATAACCAGTAGATTAAAGAAGATATCACAAGAAAAGTATCAAATACTTTGAGAAGCATGAAAATGAAAACAAAACATACCAACACCTATGAGATGCTGCTAAATCAGTGCTTAGAGAAAAATCGATGGCGGCAAATGCCTGTATATATTTTTTTAAAAGATCTCAAATCAATAACCTAAACTTCTATCTTGAAAAATTAGAAAAAGCAGATAAAAGAGACAGAATGAAATTAATAAAGATTAAAGCAGAAACAAGAGACTAGAAAAACAATCAAAAGACTAGAAAAACAAAAGACTAGAAAAAGATCAAAAGTCAGTAACTAGAGTAGCCACAAAGAGCTCAAGGGAGCTTCCAGGTAAGGCCACCAAGGATGGGTACGATATTGTGGAGGGTCCTGGTGCTGGACTAAGCACCCTGTTTTTTTTGGGGGGGGTTTCTTTTTTTAAGGTACAGTTGATTTACAATGTTATACCAATTTCTGCTCTACAGCAAAGTGACTCAGTGATACACACGCACGCACACACATATATGTATATACACATACACTTTCTTTAAAAATAGTATTTTCCGTCATGGTCTAGCCCAGGAGATTGGATGTAGTTCCCTGTAAGCACCGTGTTTCGAAGTGTGGGCTGAGAGGAGTCCTTGAACCTTTCTTCTGGAAGAGTAACAAAATGGAAAAAGTATTCTAAAGGTTTATCTGGAGTCCATGTTGCCTATTTGGGGCCAGCATTCAGTGCATTACAAAGGCTTAAGGATGACATCAGTAAAGTGAAGCTGGAGGCCACTGCAGTAACCCAGGCAGATATAGAGATCTGCCTGGAGTCAAGGCTGTGGAAGGACAGATTGGGTATCAAAGGGGTTAGAAAGGAAGGAAGACGTCATAGGATTTGATGCATCTGAATCTAGATTGGGTATCAAAGGGGTTAGAAAGGAAGGAAGACGTCATAGGATTTGATGGCATCTGAATCTTTGATCTGAGAAGTAAGAAAGCAGAAGTGAGGTTAGCCTTGGCTCCATCATTTACTTGTTATTTGATTTTAGGCAATTCTTCCGAGGCCCCAGTTCCCTCATCTATGAAATGAGACTAGCAAGGACCACCTGGCCTACGTCCCAGGATCTTTTGTTCTGGTTGAAATGGGATCATGGGTGTAGAAGCCACTGGTGGATGTTCAAACTCTCAACAAGTGTGAGGATTTGTCCGCTGTTGTCGTGAGTCTCATTTCTGACGTGCGTCTTCAGTAGTGAGACTATCAGCGTGGAAACGTTGAGCAGACTTGGGGAACAAGGGTGGGAATTCTGGAGAGAGGTTAGCGCCAGAACCAGCATGTTCAGCTCATCTCGGGGGGAGGATGGGATGGGGTGGGGTGGCCGGACTCAGCCAGCGGAGAAACGGAGCTGACTTGGGGCCGAGGCAGGCTCGGGGAGGAAGAAAGCGGAAGCCCGCTTTGGACAGGGTTTCCCAGAGCCGCAGCTGTCTGTCCTTCCCCCTGAGATGGGAGAGGGAGAAGATAAGGGGGGTCTGGGGATGATGGCGTGTCTGCCCTACACCCGGGAGTTTCCGTTGAAAATGATGGAAACAAAAGCAGCGTTATCCAAATTTAGCTGGAGAATCAAGAGTAAGGAGAGGCAGGTCACAGGACGGGACGTTCGTTTAAATGACTGGCTTTGGAGGAGAGAATTGGGACAATCTCAGAGTCTGGCATTACGTCATTCTTCTTTATTCTGAAATACTCAGTTGTGGTTCTGCTGTGCGAGGTATCAGGGTCAGGAGGCGGGTCACCGGGAGCACAGGTGCATTGAGTTTTGCAAATGGGAGCCATGTCACATGCCGTAGAGGAGGGACCCCAGTCCTTGGGAGCAGGAAGGAAAGCTTGTGAACCAGAGATACCCCAGAGCCTGGAGGGCTCAGCCTCAGCACCTGGAGGAGCAGCCTCCCACCCCTCCTCCAGCCAGCAAGGCTCCTTTTGGAAACCTGATTCCTCCATCGCCATCTCTCCCTTCCCCTGCAGCCAGTCCACTCCCCATCCCAAGCTGTTCCCCCATCACAGTATAGCACCAAACTTGGGCCGGGTGCGACTCCGCATCCTCCCAGCTCAGGGCTGCTGTGGGAGCTGACCATCATCCCGCGGTGCACCTTAGGGTGTGGGTGCAGCCTTGCAGGTCTCCTCTCACAGAGCCCAGCAGAGCCCAGCTGTTTTTCCCAGCATGGAGCAAAGTGCAGCCCGAGGCAGGGCTTCCTGGCTCCAGAGGACAGGACGCATCTTCTGCTCTTCAGAGCAGATCAGTGGGAGGTTAATATGACCTTAATGGCTCAGCAGTGCTGCTGGGCTGTGCCAAGCAGGGACTTCCTGGGCCCAAAAGAGAGAGAATTGCGGGTGGGAGGAGGCGGAGGGTTATTCTCAGCAGTTTCCCAGCAGGATGGTTGCAGAAGCAAGTTGTGCACCTGCTCGCAGGGACCTCTGGGCTGCTCCTGGCCGTTCATAGCTCCAGGATGCTTCTTAACATGCTGGACCTCGGAAGACACCGGGAAAGTTAAAGCAGCAAAAGTCGAGCCCAGCTACCCTGAACTGCCAACTGCATCTGTTTCTTACAGCCTGGAAATGAAAATCGCCCTGCCTTTAGTTGTTGTTCCGAGTATTCTAGAGTCCTGCTCTGCAATCTCCCTGCCCTGCCCCTTGCTGAGTTCCTCATTCCCAACTCCAGGCTCAGGTGAGGAAGATGTCAGTGGCTGGAGGTACCTTGAGTGGGTGAGTCCTCAACCAGCCATCTACCCCCTCAGTTCCCCAGGGACCGTGGGCACAGAAAACTTTCTGAGAAAAATGACCCTTTGACTGGTCAGGGCTTGGGGCTTGAGCATCTGTTGGGTCACCCAGCTTGGGGAGCTGACTGCATCACCGTGGACCCAAAGGGTTCGTTTGAGTTCATGAGTCTGGCCTGTGGGTAGTCCTCCTCCACAGATCCCACCATGGTGTCAGCATCGGCTTCCCAAAGGACAACGACTCCTCCTTCCAAGAGAAGGAAGGCTCCCGGCAGATTAGTATGACGGCTCCAAGGAGGGACCCGGGCACAGCAATGCCGGAGACAGAGGCTGCAATGGGGAAGACACTTACTGGAGAGAGAGTGCCTTACTCAGCATCCCATCCCCATGCTGCCCGTCCTCCTTGCGGGCGTTGGGGGGAAGGGGAGCCTCTGCCCCCTTTGTGAGTCGGGATGCATAGCCAAGCTCCCGCACCTAAAGCCACATTTCCTTGTGGGAGTTTAAGGATGGCGGCTATTTCCAAGGCTTTGGCACGGCATTCGAAGCCTTCCTTTTAATCCATATGATCTTGTTTGGGTGCATCCTGATACTGAGGGGTGTGCCAAAAAGCCAGGACTGTTTGGGAATGAGAAGACACAAGCCATGCTCTCCAGCTGCTCACTGTCTGGAAGATACACATGTAACAGCCAAGTAGGTGTGGGTGGCACGCTCTCATAGCGTGCTGTCAGAGCAGGTGCACTGCGGCTGCCCAGAGCAGAGAAGGACTTGCTCTTCCTGGAAGGACAGTGTAGGGGGTGGGGGGTGTATTTGTTAGGAAATGGGCTGAGCTGCTGTAACAAACACTGAGAATTCTAGTGGTTCCCCCAAACAGATGCTTTCTCTTTTCTCTCTCAGCAATCTAGAGGTGGTCCAGCGTGAGCCGTGCTCTGCGGCGAGAACTCACGTGGAGAGCCCAGCTGTCTCGTTGCTTCTCCAGACCTTAGTGTGCTGTCCTTGTCCACAGGGCTGAAACTGGCCATCACCATCACATCCAGGTCCCGCAGGGGAAGGGGGGAAGGAGAGGAATGGGGACAGCCCACTTCCGTGATAAAGGCTGTGACCTATGCCTTGTATCTGTGATTTCCACTCACCTTCCATTCATTAAGAGGTTCCCTGTGGCTGCAAGGCAGGCCAGGAAATACAACTGCTAGCTGGGTGGGCGTGCCCAGCGAAAATTCAGGGGTTCTGTAACCAAATGATGAAGAGGGGAGAGATTCGAGGAGACAACAATCAGTCTTTGCTGGATGGCTTCATTGCAAGGGCCTGCAGGAGCTGCTGCCATCCTGTGTGAGACTGATCTGTGTGTGGAAGGTCACGTGGTCGGATGCTGGTGGCACTGATGAGGCATCTGGGGATGTTGCTGGTGGCAGAGGCAGCTGTGACAGCGACTGTGGGCGTTTCAAGGGGCAGAGTGTGTGTGAACGGGCAGGCTGGCTGTTCCTGACTTTGGTTCTTTGTGTAAGAGTCACAGAGCGTGTCTGACCCTGCACTGTGCAAAGGAGAAAACAGATCCAGGGAGATGAAGTGACTTGCTCAAGGTCACGGTGCTCATGAGTTGCGAGGAGAAAGGCAGAGCCGGGCCTCTGCTCCAATACCCTTCGTTCTACGCACATTAGAATTTTCCTGGGTGGGGCAGTTTGGTCAATGAGGGTACAGGGAGTGCACAGGAGAGCTGAGGGCTGTAAGAGTGTGTGTGAACTGCTACAAATGCCCTCATTCCAAGCCTGCCACCCTCATTCTGGGAAGAAGCGCGTTCCTTTTGTGACTTTTTTTTTTTTTAACATAGCCCATTCTTCAACTGTAAGTTCCTCTCAGCCACTGCTACTTAGCATGTGAGCCGTCTTTTCTTTCTTCTCACCTTCCCTTCCCTGCTAGATATCGAGGCAATGAAATACCACCTTGGCAGAGTCGGAGAATTTGTCATTTTTACATCTCTACATCCTAGTGTCTTCTGCTCCCAGTGACAAATAAATCCCTAGGCTGATGGCTGGCCCCAGCCATTCATTAAGCAAATAAAGCCCCAGCGTTCTAGCCAGAGACTCGTAAATAATCCCTGGTGTTTTATCCCCGTCTCCCGCTGCCTCCCAAGCTTTGCATATTTATAATACAGGAGCAGTATTTCTGACATAGCCTATTATGGGTGGGAGACATGGGGGAGAAGGACAGACAGCAGAGGCACTTTACTAAGCCTGGCTGCAGGTTGGCCTCTCAGCCCTGCTGGATTTGACCTCATCATCCCGTGGGGCTGAATGAGGGGCTGTGTCGTCTTGGGCCCAGAGCTGCCCCGATCTGTGGCGGTCAAGGTAGGGAGAAGGAGGGAGACCTGGGCCAAGAGGCAGCCCGTTCTGTCCTGGGGGCAGAGAACCACTGTCTCGGAGGAGCCAAGTGGCTGTATGGTGGAAGCCTTGGCCAGGTAAGTGCTGGTCATTAAGGACACATTAATCATTTGTCCCTTCGGAGAGGCCGAGCACCCTCCCTCCTGTCTCCCTAGGCAGCCCCATGGGTGAGGGGGTCAGACTTCTGCAGTAGGGAGCAGGAGGAAGAGGAGAAAAAGTTCACGCCAGTGAAAATAAGAACAAGGAGAATAATTAATCCTGAAGAAGGGGATCAAGTTCACAGGCACAGTCATGAGCGTTACAGGCCTCACTACATACGCTCCTGAGCAGTGGGCTTAACAGCCTGTTACCTGGGGAGGATGTGATGCAGCACCCTGCCCCCAGCACGCAAACGCACGCGCGCGCACACACACACACTACACACACACACACACACACACACACACGTGTGCGCGTGCGCAGGCACACACCGTGGCCCTCAGCCTGTCATATCCCCCAGGCAGCATTTGTTGCCTAAAGCCTTCCAGAGGCAAAAACTCTTATTTATAGAGTGTACAGCATGCACCGGTACACAGTGATGGGTGTGAATTTCATTTAGGTTCCTATTTTAACCACAGAGGGTAGGCACATGAAATCGTGCTGAGAAACAGAAACACAGCAGTGGGCAACCGACACTGTATACCAGCTGTAAAAAGAAGGCTTGGGACACAGTACCATTAACCCACTGGTGGCACATACCAGGTTTCTTCCGAAAGTGGCCAAGGTTGGTTGATCTCCCCCAGGACCCGTTTTGTCTGGATGCGTGCACTCTGCTGTGAGCCCCCAAGGTGGAAGCTTTGTTGTCTGACCGGACCCTGTGACGTCTCGGAGTAAGAAAATGCTGAGAGCAGAGCTCATCTTTAAACCCTCGATGAGAGACTGTGGTCCTCCAATTTAGTGGGAGGAGAATGTTTGTCTAATGTGGATTATAATCCATCACTGAACTGTATTTTTTTCAAAGGCACGAGGGGGAATGAGAAAGCATTACAAGCCAAAAGGCAAGTTTCCTTCCTAAAAGTGTTAGTTCTCGTTGTGTCTGTAGGCGTAAGTGCTGGGTAAGTGTATGGTCACAGTGTGAAATGTATTTCTGACCTGGCGTTGCACCTCAAAAAGTGGGAAGTCTGGAGAGGAAAGGGCTCCAGATGCGGAGTTCAAGGTCCTGAGTTTGATTCCCAGCTGTGCCCTTGAGTTCTTCTGCACATAATCACACCCCATGACTCAGGCCAGTCCCCTTTCTTTGTACGTGAGCATGACGAAGTGACCAGCCACAGTGGCACAGAGGGCTGTTCCAGCCAGAAGACACCTTGGAGGTTAGCCAGGTCTGTGCGGAAACTCGAGGTCAGAGATCGGGAAAGACTGGTGCATGGTCACGGAGCACATTAGTGGCCGGGGCAGGGCTGGAACTCGTTGCAATTCTGGCTGCAGCCCCCCCTCCCCACCTTCTGAGAAGCCACAGGCACAAGGGCCTCAGGAATCTCCTTAGAAGCAAACATTGCCGCGGAGCGGCCAGGATGACTGCCGTTACCCCGTCCTGGGCCTCATTTGTCTCTGAGCCAAGGCAGCGCGGCCACTTAAACCATCTCAGTCCACACTCCAACGTCTGTCTGGGGAGAGAAGACAAGATATTCTGCATCCAATTAAAAGCAACAGGAGGGTGTAAGGGAGACAGAAAGTAATTCTCCTTCTTGGAAGCCAGCCAGGGCATCCTCGTGCCAAGATTAAGAAGGATAATAACAACAGTCATAATAGCGGGAAGGAAGAAGCTTCTACAAGGCCTCAGGGACCTGGCGCGATAAGGAGGGGGGAAGGGAAATGACGATGGACTCTCTGACCTTTGCAAAAGCCAGGGGCCCCGCCCCTCTGTCACTGGGGAGAAACGTCCCGCCGAAAGTGCCCTGGGGGCTCCGGCCAGGTCTGCACTCTCGGCTCCTCTGAGGACAGGCCCGCTGCGCTGGTTAATGCCATGTGTCAGCCAGGCGAGGCTCTGGGGCCCGGGGCTTTTGTCCACACCAGTGTAGATGTTGCTGTGAAGGTATTTTAAATATGTGATAAGCATTAAGGCAGTAGACTTGCAGTCAAGCTGTTAACTCTCCACAGTGTGGATCCCGATTAAATGAGCTCAAATCTAGTCATTTCAAAACCTCAGGAGCAAAGAGAGAGGTTTCCTGAAGAAGAAGGATTCTCCTGGAGACCCTGGCATAGAAACCCTGCCGGAGTTTCTAGGCTCTGGACTCAAGACGGCAGCATCCACTCTTGCTGGAGCCAATGGCTTAAAAAATCTCTCCGTCTCTCTCTCCTATTGGTTGCGTTTCTCTGAAGAACCCTGGCAAATGCATCGACTCTCTCGTCCCCACGTCTCCTCCTGTAACAGGTACCCACCCAGGAGAGAGCTCTCAGAGCTGACCTCACCTCTGGCCTCCTCTTCCCTCCACCCACAGCCTGTGGGCCAACAAGCCTGTTTTCTCACTGCCACTACCGTAGGACTGTCATTTCCTGCCACCCGCCTCACATCCAGCCCTGTCTTGTCATTGCCTGGTCTGTTCTGTGTAGCCCAATACATGGATGATTGCAGTGGCCCTTTAGCTCACTCGTACTCTTTTTCTTTGTCCTTGTCTCCCTGTGTCCATCTATCTCCACCTCTCTCTCTGCCTCTCTCTCTTTTTCTCCCTCTCTCCCCTCCCCCATCTCTTTGCTTCTCTTTCTCCCCCCTCCTCTCTCCCCATCTCTCTCCCCCACCCTCTAGCCCTCCCTGTCTGTCTCCCTCTCCCTCTCTCCATATTAGGGAGTGGTAGTGGTAGAAGGGTACCTGGCAGGTCATGAGATCCATCCCCCCTCTCTTTGGTTCTGGGATCAGACCTTCCTCATTGGAGTCTAGGCTGATCCACTTCCTAGCATTACCATAAAGCTTTCTGCCTCAGTTTTCCCATCTCTGAGACAGGTGTAATAGTAACGCCCACATCTTAGAGTTATGAGAAGGATTAAGCAAGGTTATCCCCAGAATGTATTTAACCCGATATAAATACTCAAATCTGTGTTAGCTAGTTTCATTATTATCATGGGAAAAAAAAGGTTAGCCCAAATCGGTGAAGTGCCTGGCCTGATGAAGAGTATCCGTGGTGTAGCAGAACCACCTGTCAGGTATTTTGAATTCCAATCTAGGACCCACAGCCCACCATCACTTCCGGGAAGGCTGGCCTAGAGCCGGCTGTTGTGGGATCTCACTCCTCACAGAGTTTTCAGTGGCTCCCCATTGCTGTTCCACATAAAATCCATATGTCCAGACCTGGCATTTATTCAGCAAATATTTATTGAGCAGGACCACGTGCCAGGCTTTGGACTGCGTGTGAGGGATACCCAGGGGAGTTCCTGCCCTCGTGGGGCTTACATACTAGTGAGAGGAGACAGAAAGCAAATAGATGTATAATCTATATCAGGTTGATGAATAGTATGAAGAAAAATAGAACAGAATAAGGGGAAGAATGGTCCTTATAAGTCCTGTAAGAGGTGAGGGAAGACTTTACCTTCACCCCAGGAGGGAGTGAGCCATGCAGGTATCTCGAGGAAAGGCATTCTGGAGGAAATAACATGTGCAAAGGCCCTGTGGTAGGGGCTTTGCAGGAGTGGTGGAGGAACCGCCTGGAGCCCCGAATTACTGGAGTGGGGTGCCTGAGGGGAGAACAGGAAGAAATGAGAACGGGTGGGGTCTTTGGGCCGCTGTTAGGACTTTATTCCTGAGTGAGTTGTGCAGCCGTCAGTTGTGCAGCCAGGAGATAGTTTTGGGGTGAGACGTGTCATGATTTGACTTACACGTTTCTAGGAAAGCCATTGTTGGTTTCTGTGTGGAGAATAACCTCTAAAAGAAAGAGGGAGGCCCGTTAAGTGTTCAGATGAGAGGTGACACCGGCTCGGGCTCCGGTGAGAGTGGTGGAAGTCCTGACAGGTCTCTTGGGATATACTTCAAGTTTGCCGACAGTGAGAGAAGTCAAGAGTGACACGTGCACTGTGGCTGCAGAAATGGAAAGGATGGATTTGCCTGGACCTGGGGTGGGGAAGGCTTAGAGGATCAGGTTCAGAGACGAAATCAAGTCGTGGGTTGGCAACATGTTCAGGATAGACCTGAAAAGTGGAGGGGCTGGGCAATCAGTTGGAAACGAAGAGGGAGAGAGGTTGGTGGTAAAGACATAAATGTAGGTGTCATCTCTGTGTAGAGATGCTTGGGACTGGACGAGACCTTGTAGGGAGTGTGGGTGAGTACAGAAGAGAGGATGACTGGGTGCAGAACCCGGGACGCTTCAGTGCTTAGCAGGGAGAACGAGGCTGAGAAGGCCAGAGAGGTGGAAGGAAACCCAGGAGAGAGTGGGGTTGCAGAGGCAGGCGAAGGAGGAAGGCACCCCCGTGGGAGAGCTGGAGCTTCCTGCCGTGCAGCGATGCTGCTGGATCACGCGCTCAGAGGATTGACTAGTCCTTTGGGTTTAACCATGTGGAAGGACGACCTTCATATGGGCCACTCACAAATCATGGATGACTTCAGTAAGGGCCATTTCAGTGGAGATGTAAGGGCGAAAGCCTGATGGCTTGGGACTTGAGAGAAGAGGGGAGCCGGTGAGGACGAGATTCTTTTTCCATAAAAAGGAAGCCGAGAAGGAGGGTGATTGCTCTAGGGGGGTCTGGGAGTTAAGGGAGGGTTTTTAAAGATGGGAAATATGGTACTAGGTGTGAGTGCGAGCAGGAATGATCCAGCAGAATGGGGCGCTGTGATGATGTTAGTTGGAGGGTGTGCAGTTACAGGAAGGAATGCCGAGAGGAGGCGGGTAGGGTTCCCACAAGCCCCGCCCCGGAAGTGGTCCGCCTTGGCCATCTGTGCTCTCTACCTGGGCTCTCTGAGCGCTTTTGTTATGGGGCTGACTACTTCACTAAGCAGACAGAGTGCATGCTGAGGGCGACAGCAGAGCAGGGCCACCTGTGGCTGGAGAGAGAGGGGGCACTCCGCTCCTCTCAGCTTAACCCAGGATTTTGGTATCAGAAGAGCTACTAGGAGCCTCCGTCCATTTCAGTGTCCATGTAGGTATACATGTAAGCTTTGCCGTGCCATGTTGTTGCAAATTATGTATGGGACGCGTCATGATTTCCTCTGGTTTCAGGACCCCTAAAGATCCTTGTGGGGCCACGGAGGCCCCCTTCTTCCCCTAGGAGGCCGTGAGCGCCTTGAGCAGCCATTGCATTCCGTCTGTCTCAGGCCCCTGCAGCACCTCCTTAGCTCTGAAAAATGCATTTGCCACGTGTGAAGACTGTTTTGCACAAGTGTTACGCGGCAACAGGAGACCCGATGGGGGATGATTTTCTGACTTTGCAGAGACTAGAGTGGTGATGAAGAGTGGTCTTATTCCAGAACTGGGGGAGAGCAGACCCGCAGGGCTGAGGCTGGGGTCGCTCTCCATTTACTCAGCCCAAGGGGAGGCTGACCCAAGCCAGGTGTTAGGATGGGTCGCACATCCCACCATCTCCCACCGAGGGAGCCCCGGGGGCTTCGTGGCCATATTTTGAGTGTGCCAGTGTCCATATTAAAAGAGAAGGCAGCCTGCTTATCCGTGTTTCACCTGGATGGCAAATATCAGCTCTCCCTTCTTCCTGCTGCTCCTCCCCCCTTCTCAACCGCGCCTCCGGTCCCACCCATGCACATATTTGCAGCACACACGCAGCGTCTCTGAAAACATTCTAGCCCCCGAAGAATAGCCTGCAGAGTCACATTTCAGAGCCACAGGGGAAGAAAGAACCTCTCTTCTATTTAGTTCCTTATCGACACATCTATTTAGTTCCAGGCCTTTATTGCACACACAGCTTAGCTCATTTTTACTAATTAAGACAACACCCTGTAAAGTAGCTGTTACAGTCCCATTTAATAGATGAGAAAATCTGATCTGTGGAGCAGTGAAGAAACCTCTGCGGGGCACAGAGCCGGGACAGGACAGAGCACGTGTGAATCTCTGGTCTCCTGGCTCTTTCTGCCACACCAGCAGTCCTCTGACGGCCAGATAGTGTTTCAGGCTTTGCCGGCCATATGGTCTCAGCACTGCCCTTGTAGGAAAACGAGTGAGCGTGGCTGTGTCTCCTTGTAGTAAGTGAGTGGGCGTGGCTGTCTCCTTGTAGTAAACAAGTGGGTGTGGCTGTGTCTCCTTATAGTAGACGAGTGGGCGTGGCTGTGTCTCTGTGAGTGGGAGTGGCTATATCTCCATGAGTGTGTGTGGCTGTGTCTCCTTGTGGTAAATGAGTGGGTGTGGCTGTCTTCCTTTATGGGAATAGGTGGCAGGCTGGATTTGGCCCACGGTCAGAGAGAGAGGACCCCAGACCTCCTCCAAAGCTGCCCCTTCCCTTCACGTCCCTTTTTGTGACCACGGTTTCACAAGGCCCGTGGAGGGTCCCTTCCTCGCCTGCACACTGGCCCATTTGTGCAGCGCCTGCTGGCTTTTCCAGCTCTTGCGAGCATCTCTCTTGGTTCCTGGATGGGCATTTCTGCTCCTGCCTTCCTTCCAGGCCCATTGGCAGGTGATTAAGAGCCCAGCTCTACATTTCTGACAGCAGTGGCTGGCAGGAGGGACCGCGTGGCTGAGATAAGCGAGCGTGTGCAAGGGAAGGGGGCTGGCCACGTGGGACGAGGTTTCATTCCTGGAGAGGAGTAATAAGCATGTAATTGGCTTTTCAGAATCATGCAGGCTGCTAGAAAGCCTGCTTCTCCCCAGTACCAGGCTCTCTTCAGAGCCGCCGGGGCTGGCTCCCCCAGAGTGGGGATGAGCTAGATGAACTCTGGATCAGCAGGTGGGGGCCCCCCTGTCCTCAATGATCGCTGTAAGCTCTATGATGTTTGGGAGCCAAGAGACAGGTTAGGACCAGACAGCACCAGGGGACGTGAGTCTGGGAGGACCCTTCGTAGACCCGGCGTGACTGTTGAGAAGAAGAGAATTAACTAGCCTGCCCAGGATGTCAGTGTGTACAGATGAGACCATCCCTAAGTGACCCTGAGTCCACCTTGAACTTCAGGCACAGGTGGGAACTGCCCATCCCCCAGCTGTGTGCTACCCACAGAGGGTGCTCTGATGGTATTTGATGGTGGGGAGAGCACAGGCTGCTTGAGGGCCCCGCTTGTCTCTAAACCGCTCTGTCCCCTGGGGTGTCCCTGACTCACATGAAGGTATTAAAAACTGCAGCCATGTTTTTGATGGAAACATTTTACAAAAATCATCTTTCACCGTGCATTGACTTTAGTTCATTAAAACGAACGCAATTAAAATGTTCAGTTCTATAGAGGGAATCTATTTTCCTGTCTCGGATAATGATCCAGCTCTGCTTTGCATGTTATAGCAGCAAAACACATCCATCTCACGTGTTCATTTTCCAATCCCTGATCAATTAGCACTTGTCCAACCAGCAGAGATGCTGTTTGCGGGGCAGGCCAAGCACTTCTCGCTTCTACTCTAGTGCAATTCTGTCTTGATATTTTGGCACTGTAATAATCTTTTATATGTGTAGGGAGCTGTTAGATTGTTCAGGCACTTTCACATGCATCTTTTTACTTACTTCCTACGTGATCCTGTGAGCGAGGCAGAGGGCTAATGGAGGCTGCAAGCTTGGACTTTCAAGGCCACACGGGGACTAAGTGCCGGCCTCTGGAAAGAAGGCAAAAGCTGTTTACCATCAAGGTGCAACCCCCGCGTCCCCCAGGCCCTTCCCGTCATAACCCTCAACACTTACATTGTGGCCCGTGGGCTCCTGGCACAGGTTGTGTGGTTGTGTGGTGCACCGCCCCCCTCCCCGTGCATGCCTCCTGGCCTGGGCCCTGCAGGGCACAGAGTCTCAATAACTGCTCATTAAATGGGTGAATGGGAGTTCCCGTTGTGGCTCAGTGGTTAATGAATCCGACTAGGAACCATGAGGTTGTGGGTTCGATCCCTGGCCTTGCTCAGTGGGTTAAGGATCCGTTGTTGCCGTGAGTTGTGGTGTAGGTCGCAGACGCAGCTCGGATCCCGCGTTGCTGTGGCCGTGGTGTAGGCTGGCAGCTCTAGCTCCTGTTAGACCCCTAGCCTGGGAACCTCCATATGCCATGGAGGCGGCCCTAGATAAGGCAAAAAGACAAAAAAAAAATAAATAAATAAATGGGTGAATGAAGGAGTGACACAGGGCCCCTCTCAACTGACAGGTTGGCTGTCAGACCCTAGGCTCTTCAATTCCAGAAGAATTTCTTTACAAACGGAAATGAAAGCAACACCCACTCAAAATGAGCTCGGATGTCAACACATTCTCAACCCAAGTCCGATTCTAAATTGAGACTGCGTGGATTCTGCTGACCTCGAGTCTCAGCTGGAGGCCCAGCCGTTTCCTAGAAGGTTCTGGCCCTCAGGGCTTCTATCCCTGCCACCCCCGAGGTCCGGGGTGGGGATTTAGGTCATCCTGCATTTGCGGCCTGACCGCCCTCTCCCAGCCTGTGTGTGGCCTTGGGGACATGCCTTAATCTTAACCACCTCATGGCATTGCTCTGAGGATTATATGAGGCGACGTCCCATGAGGCCTTAAGCATAGTGCCCGCAGACCTCCAACTCACCCGTGTCACCCTGTCATTTATGACGGGCCCAGGGTCTCTGTTCATTCATCCATTTAACGACCACTCACTTAGAATCTGCCTGCCCCGAGGGGCCTGGGCCAGACAGCAGGCCGCAGGGGGTCCGCTACACAAACGCCAGGCCTGCAGCCACAGTGAAAGGCCGTGTGGGTCCCGAGGGCTCCGCGCTGAGTAAAATTGTGTGTTTTATTGTCACCACCCCTTCACATCCCTAAGAACCTGCCCAGATTTCCTTACTCCTCACTCTGTCCCCAGAGGCCCTCACAGTTCCAGACGTCCTGTGCCTCAGATACCTTTAAAACAGAAGAAAAAAGAGCCCACGCCTGTAGGCTCTTTAACAAGAATGAGCAATAAGTGGCAATTATTCATCCTGAGTCCTTCAGAGCCGGTGTTGCCTGGTGCCTGTGTCAGGTGACCTCCTTTCCGCTGAAGCGGCCGGCCTGGAGGTCCCCCGTCGCCCTGCTGGAGTGACCCTCGCCCTCTGGCCACTCGCTCTCCCAGCCTTTCTCCCTTTTACACATCTCTCGGTCCCTTTCTTCTCAGGAAAATTGCCTCTCGGGCTGGGAGGCCGCTGAATTGCTGACCCTGACCCGAGTCAGGATGTGAGCGAGAACTGCCTCCAGGGCCGAGGGCCTGCAGGAGGGCAGTGTCACCCTTGTCACTATAGCTACAGATGCCCTTATTACTCACGCAGAAAGTCTCACCCTTGTTAAACAACATATTAAACCATTAGTCTCCGTGCCAGTGGGTTCAGTTAGTTCACAGTGGCAAAAGCTGATCATTAAATCCCCCTTTCCCCGCTTAATCTCTTTTAAATTGGTTGCCTTTTAATTTCATCGAGTGCCCTCTTTCTCATCTGTTCCATCACCTGGTGCAGCAGCGCCACCATCTTCCTAGGTGAGAGGGGCTGCTGAGCTTTCTGGGACTTTCCTGGTGGTCTCCGTGGGCTTCAAGGTCCTGGCGCAGAGGCGAAACGGGACCCTCCCCCTGCAGACCCCACGCCCCCCGTCCCTGCTCAGGGTGCCGCGAAAGAGTTGGTGGTTTAACTCTCCTCTCCCTCACCTCTGACTCCGGATCTCCTGGGGCACAAGATCCCAGGCTTGCAATCTTGGGCTTCATTCATCTAAGAACCTGGGTCCGCTCTAGGTAAAAATAAAAGCTCTATGTTTTCTTGGAAATTTAAATATTTCTAAAAATGGACAGAGTGTTACTGTGTGTATATTACTTACAGTAAATTCAAACGTCATTAAGGTTGTAATGGAGTGAGGAAAATTCATCTTGCTAGGGCCTGTCGGAAACGCTTGCCGTGGGTGGGGGAAGGGAGATGGGGGGGGCTCTGCTGAGGCCCCGCTGTCCCTCCTGGTAGGTCCCATGAGCCATGAGAGGATAATCCAGGCGTGCAAGGTACCAGGGTCAGGCCATCTGTGCTGAGAGCCCTGGGTTTGGAGGGAGATTAGAGTCTTAGGAATTATTATGAAAATGGGGAGACAGAACTGGTGTGTGAAACAAATGGCATTAAGAGAATAACTGGCCAGATTAGCAGAGGCTCAAGGAGAAGTCTGCTAATTTGAACAGTTTGCTTTGAGGCTTTTGCTCATCCGTGAGGTAGACATGATACTATTCACGGTGCAGGGTTGAGTGTTGAGTGCTGCGTCTGGCACACTGTAAGGCTGATAGCTAAAGCCCACTGAGCAGTCGCTATATACTAGGTACTGTGCTGAACTTGGCAGGTGTTACCTTGTGTCTTGGGTCAGGATCCCCGGAAGTAGAGCCTGGTGAAAGTGATGCAGTTGAGAGTACTCCCAGGAGAAGGGGGGCCAGGGAGGCACAAGAAGGCAGAGGAAGACCACCCAAGACTGAGATTTCGACACAGGCTTTGACCTGTCCCACGGGGAGCCCTGCAGAAAGACAGCTCAGCCTCGGCACTGGCCACCCCCAGGGCTGGGGATGAAACCTCCCAGGAGGCAGGTCCCACTCAGTGGAGGGCAGTTCTCTGGAGCAGAGGGAGGCTGAGAGAGGGCGGCAGCTGGGGGAGAAGTGTGCAGGTGCCATGAAAGGGATCTGGGTGGGGCCACGATGGTGTCTACCATAGTCCACCACCCATCCAGTTCAGTCCATGCTCCTTCCATGTACCGCTTCGTGGGAATTCTGGTTGGTCAGTTTCTAGAGAAAATTATAAGTGAAGGGCCTGTAGAACAAAGTATAGCTGCTGCTGCTGCTGCCCTTCTTCCTGGGACCATTTGTCTCCCTCTCCGCCACCCATTCTGGGCTTGCCCTCCATCTGCACCTGTGCTGAGGTCTGGTCTAGGTGGTTAGCCTGACAGGGTGCTCCAGACCCTTGTCCCTGAGGCCCTGGTTAGCAGACCGCTGTCGACCAGCAACTGCAGTAGCTGCCTAGTTACACTGAGTCTGGGTGCACCAGGAGGCGTGGTCCCACCGCCCCTGTCACCCTCCCTGTTAGTCAAAGCTGCTTTGTGTGCCAACTTGGCTACTGATAAGAGGAATCGAGACTGAGGCGATGGCAGCCATAGCCTTAAGTTTAAGAGGACACTGTCCCCTTAGGTGGAACTGAGAGGGAGAAGTGTCCCCTCTCTGGGACCCAAGGAATCTGGACCCAGAGCCTCAGTGATGGTGAAAAGTGCAAATGCTCTACATGTGGAAATGAGCCCACTCCTGCCTCTTCTCCCTGGTTCCCAGATATGACTGTGAGCTCTATGTGTCGAATATAGAGCCATATCCTGGCCACGGGCGCACGGTGGCGTCCTGTCTACTCGGGGCACAGTCTCTGTGCTGGTGCCTCAGCTGTGCTCAGGTAGGCTTGTGGCTTTTGGATGGCACAGTATATTTTAGGATCAGTGGATCTCTCCCACTGCTTTACCTCCTTTGACATAAAGCTGGTCCCTTGGTATAAGAAAGTGTCATTATGGGGAATCCTCTGCTGCTAAGTCCATCTTTCTGTGAGTCCTCAGCGGTGGTACCAGCTGGGAAATTCAGACACGTACCTGGATCATGGCTCATCTGTGAAGGACCGATCTCTTGCGGCCTCTTCCATTATAGAGGGTCCCACGTACTCTTCACCCCTGAGCAAGCCTGGGGAACATCTGAGTATCACTTAGTAGGCAGCCCTCTGTATCCACAGTTCCTCTGTGGATTCCACCAGACCGTGTAGTATTGTTTTATTTACTATTGAAAATATCCAAGTATAAGTGGACCCATGCAATTCAAACCCTCATTGTTCAAGGATCAATTGTAATCAACTTTCAGCCAATGGCTATTTGGTTTGCACAGTGGATTGTGCTATGTTGGGTTTAGCATTGGCCTCTCTTGTTGGCAGGTCGGATATGTGGCTCTGGCAGTGGCTGTAACAGATTGGTGAGAGGGAGCCCAAGCCACTAGGCCCATGCATTCCCTCTGTCTTTATCTCCATGGCCGCTTCTTCCTTCCTGATGCAATTGTGAAAGCACTAAGCTGGATGAGGACAGAGGCTGGCTGACTGTTGTGCCATGGATGTTCTTGGTGGGCATGAACGTGTGACACAAAAGTCCTCCCATGTGCCAGCTTCCATAAGGCCATCATGTGTTTCTACCTAGATTTCCTTGTCTCCAAGGTTTTAATCTTGCTCCTTCCAGACCCTTGACCAAGCAGCTCATCTACTGACCACTGCTCGTTAGGCCATGCATATCCTTTCCTTGGGCCACTCCATACAAGGTGCATGACTAGACACCTTGTCTGAAGCTTTATGCACTGGGAGGATTTTCCCTCAGCACATGCCAAAGTCACACTGGTGAGTGGCTAATGCCACAATAGTCTAGTTGTGGTTTAGACCCATTTATGGGTCCAACTAACCCATGAACAAAGCTCGGATGTTCCTCCTTATCTGTCATAGGAAACCCCAACCCCCTCCTCACAAGGCTGAACGGGTGAGCTGGGTGAGCAGTGTAGGTATAGTTGTTGTGATGGCACACTGAGTCACAAGGTGTCATAACAGATTAAAGGGAGTCTGGGCCACCTGTTTGCCCAGATTTCTTGTGCCTTCTGGATGTGCTCAAGCCCAATTCTGGATGTTCCCTTTGTGTTGTTATGATGGCTTCTCCCAGGCTACTCAACCTTGACTTGGTAGGTCCCACAGAATCCAGTTCATTGTGAGTAGTTTTGGCTTCATGTCCCATGGCTAGATTTTTTTTTTTAATTCTCTTCTTTTATTTGATATCCCAGGGTTAGAGTTGTGTGTGTTTTAATATCCTGCTTCTGCCAGGGCCCAGTAGCATGTCTTAGCATATAGTTCTCTGCCTCAAATGGCATATATAACCTTGCTACATAGCCCTACAGTTCTAGCTTGCAACTCCCTTTCGGGAGCCTTACAAAAGCTACATACCCCAGATACCTCTAGTGCCATGGGACCTAGCAAGTTGTATGCCCTACGTGTCAGAGCTGCCTGACATGTAGCCTTGACCTACCATGGAGCCCATTTTTGTTCTGGTTTATTTTTAAACTAGCAGACTTTGAAGTTACTGATAAATAGGTACCAGTGGTGTTCCCAGGTGTACAGTATGCTGATTGCAAAATCTGAGGAGATCTACCGAGTACTATATTTCTCTTTTAGTGGAGAAGGTATGAAGTGCAATTGCATTTTTCTTTTTGGAGGGGGTATCCCAGCCTTCTCCAGATCACGGGATCTCTAAAACTTCAGCCATGGGTAAAGCCCTTGAATCTTCATAGGTCAGATCGCCCACATTTTGCTGCACGTAAATCTTACCAAGACTTCCAAGATACCTGCTGGCTGTACTCATCTAACCTGACTGACATGACGCCATCAGTATGATGGACCAGTGTGATGTTCCGAGGTATGTCCAGACAGTCCAGATCATTTTGGATGACATTGTGACAAAGAGTTAACACAGCCCCAGAGCTAGTCTGTGAATGCATATTGTTGTCCCTTCCATATGAAAGCCACCCTCTGGTCTTCCTTCTCGATGGATATTGAAAAAAAAACATTCACCAGGTCAGTAGCTGCAGATCACCTACCCAAGGCTGTTGCAGTCTGTTCTAGCAAAGGTACCGCATCTGGCACAGCTGCTTCACTTGTGCAGGTTTGTGGTAGTTTATTATACCATCTGTCATAATTCATCCAGTTTTTGCCTTGGCCGGGATGGTGATTTAAATGAGCATTGATCGGCATTACTACCTTGGCATTTCTTAAAGCTCTGTGGATGGCACTAAACCCCAGGGAGGATGGGATCCATTTCAGGGTCTTCCACTTGTCCTTTCCTCTCGCAGTGGCTCCTACGCTGCAGGCTGAAGAAGAAATGTGGTATTCCTAACGGTGTCCTTTCCGGTTTTGTGTCGAAGAACCAGGGGAATGACTCCCAGGCAGGTGTGTGGATCCAGTCAGTCCACCATGAGACTAGTTTGGTCCAGGTCTCCATTTCTGAGCTGACCCCTCTTCGCCCCACTTCCAGCAGGGGGACTGTGATGGCACACTGGCTCGCAAGGTGTCAGTAACGGATACTGTAATTAATAGCCCTCAAAAGACCTGGCTGTGGTTACCCTTTTGAAAGAGGACTCTTTTCTCCACCTAATTCTGCAGTTTTTAGAGGTACCATCTGCTTGGAACTTCTCGAACGCTGGTTGCCTTGCACTAGCCAGGGCCTGCCCTTTCACCGTACCTTGCCCAGTCCACCATGGCTTTGAACCCACGCTGACTTCGTGACCTGTGCATATCTTGGTCATGCTTCACTGTTTTCCAGGCTGCCAGACTAAGGCCTACATCACACACAGACACACACACACACACACACACACACACACACACACACACACACTCTGATGCCCTAGTCTGGGCACAGCAGGGGCACTAGTGGCTGGCAGTGGTGGAGTGGATTTATGTAGGGGGTAGGAGGTAGTTTTATAGAGCTCAATGGTCTGTGGATTTTGACAGATGCATGCTTTTTTTAAAAAAACAACTTTTTATTTTGAAATGCTTTTAGATTTATAGAAAAATTACAAAAATAGTCTGGAAGATTCTCATACCCTTCACCCAGCTTTTCCTAATATTTACATCGTGTATAACCATATTGTAATTATCAACCTCAGGAAATTAACACTGGTATGATATTATTAACTAAACTACAGCTTAAAACTTTCCCAGTTTTTCTACTAAATGTCCTTTGTCTCTTTGGGGATCCAATTCCGGATTCCACGTTGCCTTCAGTTGTTCTGTCCCCCTGCATCTCTTCCAACCTGTGACAGTTCCTCTCTTTCCAGGTCTTCAGTGCCCTTGACACTTTGAGGAGTACCAGTCAGTTATTTTGTAGAATGTCTCTCAATTGGGTTTGTCTGATGTTTTCTCCTGATTAGATTGAGTTTCTGGGCTTTGGATGAGGATGTTACAGAGGCCACGTTGAGTCCTTCTCAGAGCATCATTTCAGCGGAGACATGCTATTGATGTGTCTTATTAGTGTGATCTTAACCTTAACCCCTTATCCAAGGTGGTGCCTGCTGGAGAACCATTGTAAGATACCATGTTTTCCCTCGCGGTAATTAATTTAAATCTTAGAGGGATATGCTTTGAGACTGTACAAATATCCTGTTTGGACTCAGGCTTTAGGATAGGTAGATGCAGTTTTTATGCTGTTTTCTGGACCCTTTTTATTTTTTTAAATTTTTTTTGTCTTTTTGCTGTTGTCTAGGGCCGCACCCATGGCATATGGAGATTCCCAGGCTAGGGGTGTAACAGGAGCTGTAGCTGCCGGCCTTCGCCACAGCAATGCGGGTTCCAAGCCGCGTCTGCAACCTGCACCACAGCTCATGGCAACGCCGGATCCTTAACCCACTGAGCAAGGGATCGAACCCGCCACCTCATGGTTCCTAGTCGGATTTGTTAACCACTGAGCCACGACGGGAACTCCTCTGGACCCTTTTTATAAGATGGAGTTGACTTTTTTCCTTTCTTCCCTTTTTTTTTTTTTTTGGCCACCCCCGAGGCATGTGGAGTTCCTGGGCCAGGGATCAGCTCTGAGCTGCATTTGCAACCTCCAGCTGGGGATCGAACCTGCATCCTAGTGCTCCAGAGACACTCCTGATCCCATTGCACCACAGTGGGAACTCCCAGCAGTTCTCATGTCAATAGTGGGATCTGGGGTACTCCATGCAGGTTGCAGGCAGCTATCTCCCAGCCTTCCCTGCAGGCAGTGAGCTGACATTCCTGTGTGCCTCTAGATCCTGGTGGGTTCTTTCACAGGCTCCAGAACTTTATTAGCCCTCCCTGCTTCCTTTCCTGCTTATTTATGTGCCAGTCTCCCGTTTCCTTGGCCTTTCTTTCTCCTTCCTTTGGTTTGCTTGTTGAATCAGTTGTGGCCAGAAAGACTTCATGGGTTGGATGCAGCCTGCTCAGAAGTCTGCGCTCTCCGCACGCGGTAAACCAGGCAACTTCAAGATCAATGACTTCCATCCTCTTACTTCACGGATGAGGGACAGAGACACAGGTTGAGAAGAGTAAGTGGCTGCCAGTGCCGGGTCTAGAGCTCAGCTTCCTGACTACCATGTGTCCTGTTCCCCAGGGTAGCTCATCCCTCAGGGCTAGCCCTGGCCTTGGGCGACAAGGTGGAGGCACCTGCAGGCTGGCACATGGGAACCAATGACCTTTCACCCCACTCCTCACCTGCGAGGAAGTCCTGCACCCCTCTCAGTCTTCAGCTTCTCCTCCTCAGTCCTGAGGCCAAGAGGGCTGCATTGTGCCTGGTTGGAAAGTGGGGGCCCCACGCCTGTCTCGTTGTCGCGCCCTGACTTAGCATGCTGGCACAGGGACCTTTGTGAAGGGCCGGAGTCTCCTGTGAGTATCCAGACCCAGAGCAGTGGCTCCCGCCCTTGCCTTTGGGGCGGGGGGAAGGGTTGGTGTGGGGGTGCCCACCGTCATTCCTGTTTTCATCTTTGGTCCCCTTCACCTCTCAGTGAATAGTAATTATGTACAAGTCACTGCTTTTTATCTCCACTTTCGTTTAATCCTTAAGCCCTCGGAGACAGACATGGTTCTCCCCATTTGGCAGGTGAGAGAACTGGGGCTCAAATAGGTGAAGTAACTTCCTCCAAATCACACAAATAGTGAGTGGTAGAGCTGACGTCGGAGCCCAGGTCTCGAGAAAACAGGTCTGTTTTGTTCCTTATTAGCAGCTTTCATGTAAGCTTACAGAGTTAGAAGCCACGTTATTATTATTTTCAGATTGTCAGAGCCCGTGACGTTTTCACAGTATCATATGACCGTTCCCATAGCTGCTTCATTTTAATTTCAGAATGAAATAGACTCAATATGCTTCTGGTTCTTATACTCCATTTCTGGGATTTTCACTTTGAATCATCTCTTCATTGGTTGGATGTTATCATTTAGTAGCTTCTTCAGAATGGTCTCAGAGCAGCTGTGATCGCCGAGTTCTCTGATGGTGGGAGCGTCCGTATCTCACTTTCTACGCCTGAGCAGGTTAAGATGCTCTCAAGTCACGCCTGGAAATAGCCTTTGTGGGCATTCCTTCATTGTCATCTGACAATGAATCTTGCACTGGGGAAGTTTGAAGTCTACAAACGTTTTCCCTTTTGTGGATGAGAAGATGACTTGTTAGTTCCACCTGGATGCTTGATGATTTTTCTCTTGACTGTCCAAGTTCAATACCTAAACCAGGAACTGTCTCTGGGTCAGTTGTCTTGTAACAGTTTTTCATGGAACTTGGCATGCTGTTTTGTGGTGCAGATTCCATTCTTTATTCATTTCAGGGGCTTAAAATAAAAAGACGAATACCTTTTTGTGTGTTCCACCTGTGTCTTGGCTTCAGGGTCACTGGTTTTCTCATGCTGGGTCACCTTTGTTGTTTCTGCATGGTTTTCTCTCCGCTGGCTGCTTCAATGACTTTAGCAGTTCTCCTCTGCCGTCACAGGGACTCGTCCAAGGACCCGCTTCTAGTGAGTGGCAGACGGGGATGGGACCATTTAGTTGTGTCAGCGGTTAGATTTTCTGCTGTGCCTTCTCTGCTTCTTGGAATTTCTGCATTTATTTGTTGGCTCTGCAGAAGCATTTAGTAGTTCTTGATTTTATAATCCTTGATTTCATTTCTTTGTTTTATCATCTAATCTTCTAGTTCTTGTTTTACTTAATTCATGTTTTTAAGTTATAACATGATGGATGTTTGGGTAATTTCTTTCTGTTCCTTAACTTATGTTTTCTTTCAGACCAGGGCTTTTGGTTTCTGTGTGTTCACAGTGGGGTTTTTAATTTTTTTTTTCATACTATGCTTAGTTTCTTTGTTTTGGCTCCCCCCTCCCAGGGACATTTGCATCGTTGCCCTGTGGTATGTTTTCAATTTCCTATTGGCTATTGACCCTTGATTCACCTCTTGACCCCTTTCTCAGCGTGTCTGAACTTTTTCATTTTCTCCACCAAATGTAGTTTGAGGGCTGGGGACTTTGGCTGGGGTGAGGGTGGGGAGGGAGAGCTGGTCTGAGGCTGTAAATGGTCTTCATCAAGAAACCCAGCCTCTCCCACATGCAGGGAGTCAGAGAGAAAACTCTTGCTCCTGCGTCTAAGGCATATGCAGTTTGGGAGAAGAAGGCCCAATAACAGCTGATTTTAATTAAGTGCCATGACATAAGAGGAGGAGACAGTTTCAGATCGTAGGGACCAGATTTTCTCAACTTACTTTCAGTGCTGTTGGTGGCAGTTTAGTGTGAGGATACCTGTCGCAGAGACCGAGATCAAGCCAGGTGAGGCCTGAAGTCCAGCAAAGGTCTCAAAGGCCATGGGAAGGAACTTGGCCTTCATTCTGTTAATAGGATCCAACTGTATGTTTAAAAAGTCACTCCAGCAAGAGTGCAAAAATTAAACACATATCTAAAGACTTACATCCCGAAAGCATATCTGTTGGTCAGCTCTGCAAAGAGGCCAAGGAAATAATCTTTTGTACTTAGAGCTGGGATACAAGGGAGTAGAGAGGTTCCTGAAAGAGGCTGACACCCCCACCCTTCTTTTCCCTGCCCCATTTCAGACACCCTCAGCTTCTGGGCAGCGCTGAAGGAGACCTAGCTTTTCCTCCCAGTGCTATTCCCTTGTGGACCTCTGGAGATGTTTTCTAGAACCATCCAGATGGCAGGGGCTACACATTTGGCTAATATATCTCAGGGTTGTTGTCTTTTCCCAGCAGGGCACAGAGCAGGGACCAGTGATGGGGTCCCTCTGCAGAGCAGGCTTCATTACTGTGCTCAGCACAGGATGGGTGGAGGCTGGCAGAGCTGGGGAACCGGCTTCCCCTCTATGGGTACCTTAGGTGGGGAAAGAGGACATCATTCATCTCTTCCCGGACAGGCAGGTGTGCCCACATGAGCTCATCTTTTCAGGGAGGCACCCCCCCCCATACCAGACTGGCTCCAGGTTGCCACTGGGTCCTTGATACTGTAAACAGAAATCTGCATCTGTTTCTGCAAAGGCATTCCTCTGGGGAGAAGAACTTCCATCCCATTGAAAAGGGGGCCATCTGTCCTCAAAACAGTTACGAATGCCTGCTCTCTCTAACTCCTGCATTTGGCAGGTGGGGAAAGTAGCCAGTGAGTAGAAGTGATTGACCCAAGGATACAAGGTGGCAGAGGCAGATCTGAAAGCCAGATGTGGCTCGGTCCCAGAATCCTCTCTGCCTCCCTGGTGAGGTCGCTTCCTGCCCATGGACACACCGTTGTCTTCCCATTACGAGTGAATGAAGCCGCAGCTACCATTCACGGAGCCGGTGTGTGCACAGCACAGAGCTCGGGGCTTTACGTGGTCTGTTCATTCACACAACAACATCATGGTTTTACACGATAGGTGGCTGAGGCCCACTCAGTTGAGGAGGAGGAGGAGGAGTGAATCGCTCTCCCAAGGTCACAGGGACAGTAACTGGGGGAGCGGGAAGGCGCGCCCAGCCCCGGGGCCTCTACTCCACCCCTCCCTCCCGTCTCTGTCCGATCCACACCTCCAGGCCCAACCCAGGACCTGTGTCCTCCTTGCGATGTTCTCTCCTGAGCCCGGCCCTGGCTGGTCGTCCCTTCCCAGGATAGATGGGACCACTGCGAGGTTTTTTTTTTTTGGCAGGCAGATGGACCTGCTCAGCTCCCTGTCCTGCTACTTGCCTGATGGCTGCCCTTGGGCATAGGTGCCTCTCCACTCCCAGCTCTGCTTGTATATGACATGGGAATAGTAATAGCCAAATCTTGGGGATTTTAAGAGGATTAAATGAGATAATTAACATCCACTGAGTCATGTATTCAACAAATGCAGAATCTATAGCAGGATGCAGTCTCTGCTCTCAAAGAGGGATGTGGCCGGGCTGGAGAGGCAGGCCTGAAATATGTAATTAGATAGCGTAACCCTGTACAGACTGTGACTTCTAGGTCCTATCCAAGAGATGTTTAAGGTTCTAGGAGAGTGTAGGAGGGAATTTTTTTGGCCTCAAGGTACACAGAAGCCCCCTTTAAAGATATAACACTGAATGTTTGATTCTGTTTCTGTTTTGTAAGTTCTCTTATATCATTTCTATTAGATTCCACATATTAGTGATCTCAGATGATGTTTGTCTTTCTCTGTCTGATTTACTTCACTTAGTATAATAATTTCTAGGAACTAAACTTAAGTTTACCAAAGGAGGGGGATTAAATTAGGGGTTTGGGATTGATATATACACACTACTGTATATTGAATAGACAGAGAATAGGGACCTACTGTATAGCATGGGGAATTATTTTTTTTTCTTTTTAGGGCCGGACCTGTGGCATAAGGAAGTTCCCAGTCTAGGGGTCGAATCGGAGCTATGGCTGCCAGCCTACACCATAGCCACAGCCACGCCAGATCCGAGCCACGTCTGTGACCTACATCACAGCTCACGGCAATGCCAGATCCTTAACCCACTCAGTGAGGCCAGGGATCGAACCCACATCCTTATGGATCCTAGTCTGGTTTGTTAACCGCTGAGCCACCATGGGACCTCCTAAACTTATTTTTGAAAATAATAAAAGGGGGAGTTCCCGTCGTGGCGCAGCGGTTAACGAATCCAACTAGGAACCATGAGGTTGCAGGTTCGATCCCTGGCCTTGCTCAATGGGTTAACGATCCGGCGTTGCCGTGAGCTGTGGTGTAGGTCGCAGACGTGGCTCAGATCCTGCGTTGCTGTGGCTACAGCGTAGGCCAGAGGCTACAGCTCCAATTAGACCGCTAGCCTGCAAACCTCCACATGCCGCGGGTGCGGCCCTAAAATGACAAAAGGCAAAAAAAAAATAATAATAATAAAAGAATTTTAACAAAAGCATTTTTAAAATAACAAAGTAATATTTTTTTTAAAGAAAGAATCAAAACGAAAAAAGATACAACACTTAGTCTGAGAGCTGATGGGTGAACAGGAGTTGGTGGGATGAAGAGTATTCAGGGCAGAGCGCACAGCAGGCGTGGAGGCCTGAGACCGTGGACTCGTTTGCAAGAACAGCCATAACAGGATACTGCAGACTGCGTATTCTGGCTTAAACTACAGAAGTTTATTTCCTCGATGTTCTGGAGGCCTCTGCCATCTAAGATCAAGGTGCTGGCGGTGCTAGTTTTTCCTGTGGTCTCTCTCCTTGGCTTGCAGATAGTCACCGTCTCACTGTGGCCTTTTCTTTGTAGGAGGGCGCCCCTGGTGTCCCTACCTCTTTTTATAAGGACACCCGTCCTGTAGGATCAGGGCTCCACTCCGATGGCCTCATTTTAACTTCATCACCTCTTTGAAGGCCCTGTCTCCAAATGCAGTCATGTGGATTAGGGCCATCGGTGTAACCTCATTTAACGTTAATTCCCTTCCAAAGGCCCTATGTCCAAACACAGTTACATTCTGAGATGACGGTATTCAGAGGGGAAAGATCTTGACTTCTTTTACCAGCTACAGACAGGCCAGTATGACTGGAGCAGAGTAAACAAGAGTGGGATGAGGCTGGGGTTATTTGAGGGGCCAGATCAGGCAGGGCCTGGACAGGGTGTGGGTGGTGTTCTGAGCGCAGTGGGGGAACCACTGGGGCGGTTCTGAGCCAGGATGGAAGAGAGACGATCAGGCATTTTAAGAAGATGACTCCCGAAAATAGATTGTTGGGTCCAAAACTAGAAAAAAGGAATCGAGGCCTGTTAGAGTCAGTATTCCAGAAAGGAATCGGTGGTGGTGGTTGCAGAGGAGGGGGGCAGTCGGGGGATGGACAGAGACTTGCTTTGGAAGTAGGATCGAGGGGCCGTGGTGATGGGTTAGCTTTGGGGGGGGGGGATACAGGGGGTCGGGGGGAAGATGAGGGTCAGAGAGAGGGGGTGTGAAGGATGACTCAGATTCCTGGTTGAGCAGCTGCGTGGATGGTGGCGCGGTTCCCTCACGTGCGACAGACTGGACAAAGGCGCTGGTTGTGATGGGAAGGCTGGGAGTTGCATTTGGAACCTACTCAGACATCCAAGTGAGCATGGGAGGCGGGCATCTGTTTAATCTAGACATGAGCTCAGAAAAGAGATCCGGGCTGGAAAGATTGGTTGGGAATTACCCACCTATCAAAGGCTTTGAAGTCACAGGAACGGAAGTCATCTGTGCTGAGCATATAGAAAGGCGGTGGTGGGCGTGGGAGCATGGGGGACCAGGATTAAATCCACAGGCAATTCCAACATTTAGAACCCAGGGAGGAGAAGAAGGCAGCAGAGGAGATGGGGAAGAGGCTAGAGGATGAGGAAGAGCCCAAGCGAGAGGGTTCCTGGAAGCCAAGAGACACATGCCCGGGAAGAGGACTTCCCCCGTCTGGTGGATGTTGCAGAGGGACCCGGGGAGAGGAATATGCCAGATCCTGGCTCAGTGCCAGGTACCCACTGGCACCTGGTCAACGTGGGATCCTTGGCCTTGCCACTCCCTCCTTCTTAATTTGTTTCCATTGTTCTGAACATCTGTTGCCTTTTCCTTTAGATTGCAATAAGAACCCAAGAAATAATGAATAAACGAATGAAGCGAATGCCAAGGGCAGCTGTGATGGGCTGATGGGTGATCCCCTCATCCCCCTCCTGCCGCCCCAGGCACTGACTTCATCCCAGGCCCAGGCTGGGTGCACATTTCCTAGAAATGGATGGCTCCCGTTTCGCCGAAGGCCCTCTGGGGAGCCACTTTTCACGCTCATCAGGCATCCTGGCCTGGGCAGGACCAAGACTGTCCCCATGAGCTGGTACAGGGAGCCGCCTCCCCCAGCAGGTCGCCGGAGTCCCCGTCGCCTCTACTCCCCGAGTGGTGTTGACTGCACTGTAATCACACAATTATGATGCCATTAAAATGTCACATTTGGAGAAATCCATATAAACAAGGCATTAACAACCTCTCGAAAATTGTAGTCTTTACCGCTAATGACCTACTTTCTCTGCACACAGCGCCCTCCCACCGCCCCCATTCGGCTGCCGCTTTCCCAGCCTCACTGTCAGAGGCAGACCAGAAGGTACTGTCCTCCCTGCTGCCTGGAAAGCCTGAATGTTTAATGTGCTGGGAGAGGCGCTTTCACGGGGCTGAAGACGGCCAGGCCAGGGGGAGCCTGGCACTGAGCCACTTGGGGAAAGAGACAAAAGGATGCCACCCCTGCAGATCTAAGATCCTGAGGCTGGATGAGCCCACGGAGAGAATCCTTAGGAAACTGAAGACAGATGATGGTGTTGAAAAACGTCAGGGTTGGAGTCATGCCACTGGCATTGACTCCCTTCTTCGGGGGAAGAGCTTGAACCTGAGACCGACATAAGGTGTTGCAGGAGGAAAGGGGCTTGGATCCCTGCTTCTGCGAGTCCAAGCTGAGAATGTTGGGGGGTGGAGAGGCACTGGGCAATGGGGCTTTGATGGCTTCTCCCTCCTTCCCAGAATAGTGCTCTGCAAAAGTTGAGATCCTGAATTTTCTCGGCCACCAGAGTCTAATTTTGATGTGCTAAGGAAATGGATTACTCAAGGGATGTGGGAGTGAGTGTTCTTAGGAAATAAAACGTAAACCAAAACAGCTCTCGCCAAGTGATGAATCTCTTCCTGAGGTATCGGCATGGTAAGTCTGGATTCTCACAGAGACCCGCGCATGGTTAAAGGGAGAGTACGTCTTATTCTGAGGAAGCCTTTGAAAGACAAAAGCGCTGTGGGTTAAAAGATGTTGAATTAAAGTGTAGGAGACGCTGGCACTTTACATCCATCTCACGGTTCAGGATTCCCCTGCAGAAGGGACCACGCCGTGGGGTGGAATGGACTAGAATGGCTGGAGATGCGCACAGCCTTTGGGGAGCCGTTACTGATGCCTCCTAACCTAAGAGGAATGGCCCTGTGCATCTTGTGTACATAAGCAAGTGCTTAGAAATCCAGGAGTTTAATAGAAAACATTGGCAAGACACTCTCGGACATCAACCTTACTAATGTTTTCTCAGGTCAGTCTCCCAAAGCAACAGAAATCAGAGCAAAGATAAACCATTGGGACCTAATCAAGCTGACAAGCTTTTGCACAGCAAGGGAAACCAAAAAGAAAACTAAAAGACAACTTACAGAATGGGAGAAAATTTTTTCAAATGACACAACTGACAAGGGCTTAATCTCTAAAATATATAAACAACTGATGCAGCTCAACTGCAAAAAAGCCAACAACCCCATTGAAAAATGGGCAATGG
>PVHT021183518.1:16261617-16297770 GCA_004024745.2 Catagonus wagneri | reverse complement strand
GTGGTTGCCAAGGGGGCGGGGGAGGGGTGGGGGAGGGGTGGGAGGGAGTGGGGATAACTAGTGCTTTAATGATGGAATAGCAAGGAGCTCCAACTGTAATGCACGGGGAACTATATCTAATTACATGTGACGAATCCATATATGTACATGTAACCGGGTCACCACGCAGTGCAGTTGGAAAATCTGACAGAAATCTGTAAACCAGCTATAATGCAAAATAAATAAATAAATAAATAAAAAATGAAAGAAAAAAAAAAAAGAAATCCCTTCTCTGTAGGGATTCAGACGAGATTCCCGCTGCGCTGTAGAGATGGCCAGTATTTAGGACCGCCTCCTAAGGGTTTCTCTCACTGTTTTCAGCTCACTGCCATTAGCACTCGCTGTGTCCCCTGTGGCACTAAATTTGCCCTTAGCGGAGGCGAGCGCTGTCCCCCCCCCCAGGTTCGGCAGCCCTGATGCCCGGGCCTCTGAGTCTGCTTTTAACATAAAAGAGCCCCTTGCACTGGAAAGCCAGCCAGCGGCCCCCATGGAGTCCTGGGAGATAAAGTCCTTTCCAAGTTCTCTGTGCCAACCCCGCACCTACATATTCAGCAGCTGACCTAGATATGAGGGAGCTGGAGGCCATCTGGATGTCACCTTATTTGCAGAGTGTATAGAAAAGGCGCTAAGCTCTGGGGCCTCATGCACGCGGGGGGAGATCTAGCCTGCACCTTGGAGGAGCTGGAGCCGCAGAAGAGAGGGACTAATTCTCCGCAGCCTAGAGCTCCAGGCTTCTTGCTAAGGTCACCTTTGGAGAAATGAATGACAGGGCTTAGGGGCACGACTCGGAAACTCTCTTTTGACCTGTGGATGAGGGTAGGTATTTCCAGGATAGCCTTGGAGGAAAATGTATGGTGGGGCTTCTGGCGGGGGCCTCTCCCCGGCGCCCGCCTCCCTCCCTCCTCTTGGCAGGCGCTGGCTTTGGAAACCTCACTGCACGGACAACCTTCTGCCATTGCAGGTCCCGCTCAAGGCTGTGATGGAGCCCACCTGCCTGGGCTTAATCTAGTTGTATGACCTTGGCTGAGTCCTCCGAACTTCCCACATCTCAGTTTCGCCTTCAGTACAGGGGTTCGTAACGGCACCTGCTTCAGGTTTGTTCTGGGGATTCAAGGAATGACATCGTCAGGATGGAGCCCGGCACGTGGTAAACGCCACAAAGTCGTGGTTGCTGTTCTGAGTGGCTAGGTCCAGTTGAGCGAAAAAATCGTTGTTTCCCAGTGGGTCCCTTGCCTTAGCTTCCCGCAGCCATCTCCGCCCTGATTTCTCCAAGGTCGCCTTTGCCTGAGAAGAACCTAGAGGGAGATTTGGGGAAGCTGCCAACCTTGCTGAGCGCGTTCCTTGTCTCTCCTGACAAGTCCCAGGAGGCCTGGAGAAGACCCTTTGGGGCCGATGCATTGAGAGCTGGAGAGGGGCCGGCGGTCGAGCCGGGAGCCCTGATGTCCAGGCTCCTTGGCCTCATGGAAGCATTAGGGTCTCAGGCAAGTTTAAGTTTCTGACCTCACCCCTGAGATCCCCAAGTCTCCCCACCCGGAATCACCCAGCACAGCTTCAGTACCTGCCCCAGGCCCCGCCTCCACATACGCGAAAAAAGGCAGTTAGCTTAGAGGCCACACAGAGTTCAATTTCTAGCCTTCCCAGCTGATAATGACCTTATGTATTACATGTTTTAAAAGCAGTTTTGTGGTTGTGTCATTTGCACGGCACACTCGCACCCCAAACCCATATCCGAGCTGGGGCTTTGGGGTGAATGGAGCCCACCTGAGCCCCAGGAAACCTCAGCATTGACAGTGACCTTTCACTTTCATCCCAGCCAGACATTAGGGAGGTGCATGCAGAGACCCCATTTCTGCCACGGGGAAGGACGAAGCTAAGTGTGAATTAGCTGACTGTAAATTGTAAAACTGTAAATTTTGTCTCCGTTAGCATTCAGTCCCCAAAAGAAATAATAGTAACCACAGCAGCGCTGACAGTAATAATATGTTACATTTGCATTTTGTTTCGCCAAGCAGTTTTTCCTGTCTTCCCTCATTTTGGAGACCTAACCCAGGCCTGTAAAATCGGGTAGGGTAGAGGTTAGTGTTGCCCTCGGGATGGAGAAAGAAGCCAGCCACGAGAGGCTGAGAGCATGGTGCAGAGCAGAGCCAGGCTTGGAAACGGCTTTCCTGACTCCCGTCCTCTTGTGGCATCGACGAGACCATGGAAAGGAATTACAGGATCATCTCTGGTGCTGTGCCTCCCCTTTCTGCCATCTCCACCTTCCCACACGCCAGCTCTCTCGCTGCCACTGCGTTCCTGCCCAGGTGAAGGGCCCTTGAAGAAGTCACAAAAGCCTAACACATACAATGAACATTTTTCCCCTTCATTTCATCCTTTCCTCCTTTATCTTTCTTTACCCTCTTCCAGGACTGACCCTGGGTCATGTCATGAACGTGACATGTCATGAACGTGACACGCCATGAACATGAACGTGACACGCCATGAACATGAACGTGACACGTCATGGAACCTATTCCGTGACTGACCTTGGGTCACAGTTAGGTAGCCTGTTGGCCAGACTCACCCCGTGGGCGTATTTTGTTTCAGCCAAAGGGGAAGTTTAAGGCAGTGTCACTACGCAGGTATTATGTGGCACCTGCAGGGTCTTCGTTCACATATGTGTTCCCGGTGACCCTGAATGCGGGTTCATTTCTGACCCCTGCTGTACACCGTGGTCCAGTTGGGCCCCTGAATATTGCTCGCCTGCCCAGCTATTCCTTGAGGCCAGTGAGATTTCTGATGATGCCTTAGGACACTCCCCGGCCCGGTGCAGGTGAAGAGGGAGACCTCTTCTGTCACTGGGAAATCCAGATCTTGTTTTTGGTGTTTTTTTATCTCGCTCCTTATGCATGAACCTCTGACCTTGAGGCCCGTCTCCGTCCTGCTGGAGGCCACTCTGACCACACTCCTGGACCACCCAGGAGGAGCTGGCCTCTTCTTTTCGCGCACCCCTGCCCTGGGAGATGACTGCCGTCACCCTAGTAGACCTGCCCTCGGTCTGATGGGTGTCCCTGTGCCCGGGACGACTCGGTTGTCCACACCCGAGACAATGCGTTTCAGTGTCCGGTTCTCTTTAGCTGGAGGCCTCCCTTCCCGAGCCCACTTCCAGGTTCCTCTCCCTCGGCCCAGGGCCCAGGGCTTCTCCTTGGTCTCCCCCGAGCACTGCTTCTGTCTCCTCGTGCCTGCGTCCTCCAAGCGTCAGCCTCCATTGCAGGCACGAGCATCCTCTGCATGCCATCAAATCCTCTCCCTCCCGAGCCACGTGTGGTTACCGGGCTCCCTCCCCGCTTGAGCCCTTGCTTCCTGGGTTTCAGAGTTGGAAGGGCCAGAGGCTTCCTTTGTTCCCGTGCTCTGTTTACTGCTCCAGTCTTAAAACACAACAAGGATGCGGAAATCAGTGATGGGAGTGGGACGGTTTTCCCTCCATCCTCATACCCACCAGCAGCTGGGAGGTGTTCTGCAAGCCAGCCACAGATCGTTTCAGGAACCCATCTCCATAAAGGAGTTCTGGGTTTGGTGGTGGATGTACAGGGCGTTGGGTAGGCAGGGAGCTGACGTGGAACCTTAGACCTCCTGCAGGTGTGGTGGTGGGGGAGGGCAGACCTTCCTGCCTAGTCACGCTACTTTCCCTGGCACCTCCCCTTTATGCTAATTAGCGAGCAAATTCATCTCCATATAAAGCCCAAATCACATGAGGTTCTTTTCCTGTTCCAGAAACAAAAGCTGGGCTTCTGTCCATTCTGTTAATCACATTATATTTCACAGTCGGAGTTTTCAGGCAATTAGAATAATTCTCAGAACTTTCCTTCTTCCAGAAAGCTCGAAGCAGCCCCCAAGGCTCTATTTGCCACTGACGTGCAATCGGAAAAGAGGTGATGAGTGCGTACTATGCGGGGGCGGCTGCGGGAGAAGCGAGCTCCCGGTGGCTGTTGCCATGGACTGAATGAGATTAAAAGCAGCGGTGGAGTGGCGTCCAGGCTGTCAGCGCCCTACCCCCGCAGCGACCCAAGGAAGCCACAGCAGACCCAGTTTCTCAGCACCTGGCTCTTGAAGGAGCAGAGGTGAGAAAGGAAATGGGGAAAAGAGCCAGGAGGAGGTGGAAGAGAAGAGTAAACTTATCCCTGCTGAATTATCTTCTACCTCATTTGGTCTGAGAAATAGCCCTTTCCTCCTCTATTATATGTCCATTCCATCTATCAAGTTCTTTAAAAAGTGACTTTCATATAATTAATACTCACCATTAAACTACAACATTGAAGGAGCAATTGCCTAATTCTGAGGAAAATTTAAATTTATTACCAGCACCCGAGATAAAATGAATACTAAAGAGAAGGAGAGAAAACCGTGCAGAAGATAAATAGAAAGCCAAGTGGGATATTGACTTGATCCTTCTCCAGTGCAGGGTAATTTGGCTTCTAAAGTGAGTTAGATCATAATAAATTAAATTTAGATTTCTGCACGTCAGTTCAATAACTCCCAAGACAGAATTCCAGTGAGAGGAAGAGGTGATAATACATGGTGGAAATATTAAAATGGAGATCTTATCTAATAGTCCATAATTGATGTGCTGTCCCTGGATGAAGGGAGATTTCGCAGCTCTTTCTTTGTCACGAGCCCAGGTGGGTGAGCGAAGGGCTGGCTTGCCCCTCCTTTGTTTGAGTGGTTTCTGTACACGGTGGGGAGTCTGTTAGCTGCAGTCGCTCCTCTCCCAAACCATTTACCCGAGGTGGGACTTCCAGAGCAGTGCTAGCGTAATGAGGGGTTGTGCTGTCCTCTCCCTTGCCTTGACTGCCCCGCAGAAAAATAAGGTCACTCCCCAGCTGGGTGGATCACAGAGCAGTGGAGAGGCCGGCAGATCCTCCTGCATTCTTCTGACTGCCCAGCAGGGGGAGCAAGGGAGCCCCGGGGATGAGTGAAACACCTGGTGATGGGGAAAGAACACAAGCTTTGAGGTCAGAAGTCCTGGGTTAGGGTCTCAGTAGTGAATTCACTATCTAAGTGGTTTCGAGTCAGCTCTTTTGCTTTCCCGAGCCTCAATTTTCCATTCTTCAAAATGGGAGCAACCTGACTGGCCCGCCGACTGCACAGGGGCAATACAAATGGTTTGTTCCAGGGAAAAGGCTTTGAGGATCGTAAATGTTTCTGTTTGGCTTTCAGTCGTGATTATACCGTTTCTGTATCTAAAAATTCTGCGTGGTTCTTTTTCAAAGACCTTTTGTTCTTCCTTAAGTTTTTACTCCACATTACCACCTGCATGTACTTTATTTTGTACCCGTAATTGCCGTGTCTGATTTTCTTGGAGGATCAGAGTATGTTGTTTACAGTTTCCACTGACTCTCCCTTATAGTGACTTGTTTCCTTGTAAGTCTGATCAATTTTTCTTGTGATTTCATCTTTCGTTGAGCTCTGTGGGAATTCTGGGCAGTCTACCTTGGAGATATTCTCCAGTTAAGATTTATGTTTGCCTCTGCTGGGAGGCAGGTTACAACTGCCCTGGGACCATGAAGTCCACCTTCTTAGCCTTAATTATGGGAGACTCAATTTCGGCTTCTCCAACTTTTAGGAGCCAGGTTTTTACTTTCTCCATGACCTTTACCCTCAGGGCATCCTCACCTGTTGTCTTCACTTATCGTTCCACTATCCCAGCCCTGGCTTCGGCATCAGTGGTTTTCCCCTGGCTTTGCCCCTCCTCTCATGCTGAAGATTTTCCTTCTAGAAAGCCCAGCAATGCATCAAAAACCACCTTTGTTGTTATTTATGCAGGATCTAGCTGTAGTTTAGCACGAAGCTGCTCACAGATATCTGGTCTAGGAGCAGAGGCCTCCAGCAGGTGGGAGGCAAGGGGCGGTGCTGGGAAGCCAGAGGCTGTGGTCCTGGGCCAGCCTGGACGCATGGAGATGAGACGTCCAGGCCACACAGTGGGAGTAGGAACTGGGTCTGTGGGCTTTGGGACACACTTCTCAGCTGTGTGAACTTGGGCAAAGTATCCACCCTGTGCCTCTGTTTCCTCCTTTGGAGACTTGAGGATGCAATTTTCTATCGTATATTAAGTTTGTAAGCCATCATTTGGGGGACCCCCCCCCCGCCACTTCCCTCTGAGGTTCTAATAGGGAGCGGTGATGGGTGACTCTGTGTACCCAGGAAGTGGCAGGTGTTAGCTGGGCACAGCACTTCCACAGAGAAGCTTCTCCCTTGGAAACCTGGATATAAAAGTCACACTCTCTCGTGGGCTGTGTCTCCCTTCTGTTCCACACCTTCTGGGTTTCGAGGCTGTTTGAATTCCTTGACTTTGCTTAATCTTGTTCACCTTGATCGTTGGGTGGAGGTTTTCCACTCCTCTGTGTCATTTTTTCTAAGTTGCGAGTTTGATAGAATGGAACCGAAGGTCGGGGCCTAAAAGACCCGGGGGACTCAAGAGTTGCCACTAAATTTCTGAAGGGAATGAGAAAAGTCTGTTTTGCATCAGCTATCCCCAGGGGTAAAACCAGGCCCCAAAGGGAGATAGTATCAGGAGACAGATTCTGGTTCAATATTAGAAGAAAACATCTAGAAATTACAGTCCTTTAAGGCTTGAGATGAGTTACTTGGGATCTCTGTGTCCCTGGCTGAGCCCAGGAAGGATGTCTACCAGCCCATGGAATATTCCACTGGAGTTTCTCACCTTGGATGGAAAGATGAATTGTAGCAGCTTTAATCAGGTATATCATTTTTTCAACTCTGACCTTCTCCCATGCTAGTCTGTCACATTCTCTTCTTCCTGCAGGAATCTGCCCGCCAGAGTCCCTCTTTCCTCGCCCTGACTCTCAGGATCCAGCCCGCTGCTGGGAGGAGAATGACTGCCCAGAAAGGGGGAGTGAGGAGCGGGTGGGGAGGTGGTGAAAAGGGGTACAGACATCCTTACGTGGAGGAACATCTGTCTCTAAGCAAGGAAACAACTGGACTGAGAAAAATGGTGGGAGACGTGTAGATAGCCTGTGAAGAAGACCAGGAAAATGGCCGTGAGGCTGTGATAAGGCAGAGTCACCTAAAGGGTGAATGCACCCGAGCCTACGCTAGGCCACCTGGGCTTAAAGCCTGGCTCTAGGACTTACATCTGTGTAACACTGGGCAAGTTCCTCCAGCTCTCTGCCTCAGTCTCCCCTGTTACAGTGGGAATGATGATATTGTATCAATGATAATAAATGTGAATACTTATCAGTGTTCCTGTCATGGCACAGCGGAAACGAATCCGACTAGGAGCCATGAGGTTGTGGGTTCGATTCCTGGCCTCGCACAGTGGGTTAAGGATCCAGTGTTGCAGGTTGCAGACGTGGCTCAGATCTAGAGTTGTTGTGGCTGCGGTGTAGGCCAGCAGCTGTAGCTCCAATTAGACCCCTAGCCTGGGAACTTCCATATGCCGCGGATGTGGCCCTAAAGAGCAGGAAAAAAAAAAAAAATTAAGTACTTATGGCACATAATAGGTGCCCCCCCAGATGTTACCTTTTCATTATGGGGGAGTCATTCCCTTAAGGGTCAGGTGCATTTCCAAGTAGGATGGAAGCCATAGCAAGGGCTGGAGATTTTCTCATTTTAAATTAGAATGATATCAATAAGAGAGGATTAGTAGTACCAAGCTGGGGGAAAAGGGGAGGGAGACAAAAATATTAGTGGGAAATAGAGGCAGCTTCAAAAACCTAACAGAAGGGAAGACTACACCCATGATTCCTGCGCCAAATAATCAGCTTGAAATCAGAGTGAGAGAAAACAGACCAGGGAGGGAGGGAGGAGAGGGGATTCAAGATTTCGTGATGGGTGGGTGGTGGGAGGAAAGAAATGAAGCAGCTTAACAGATGTGCTTTTGAGCTTTCGTTTTTGGTGCCAAATTATTTAAGCGCTGGCTTGGCCCCGGGCGGCGGTGCAGGGAGGGTGAGGAGTGGCTGATTTCATTAGATATTTTCTATTTAAAAGATTGTTTGTGATCTTTTGAAACCCACCCACTCTAGATTGAATAAATTCCGATCGGAAAGTCAAGCGGAAGCAGCTGGGGGGGGCAGGTAGCCGCTGGCCTAGCTCTGGGGTGGGCCCTTGTGTGGGCTCCTGGGCGTGTGTTCTTGTTTTGGAAAAGACTTCTGCTTCCTGCGCTGGGAAGGTTTGCAAAGGTGAAAGTGCCCATTCAGAAGCTTTCTCGATGTTCACCTGAGTCGGGAAGGGAGGAGCCCAGAGCAGGGGGACAACGTCCTGTGCTCTGGGCCCTTAGAGGCTGGACATGGGGACTTATGAATTGAAGAGCTTGGAAACTGAGTTCAGGTTAGGACTGAAAGTATCCGGCCAAGTCGGTGCCCCTTCAGAAATCCCGAGAGGACCAAGTCACTCTGTACTGGGGAGAGCAGGACAAGAGGGGCTGGCCCTTCCTGTGGGCGCAGCCCCCACTACACTCCTCAAGGCAGGGGTCTTTCTCTGCCCACGCACCCTCAGTAGAGAGGGTGCCCCTTGTTCTATGGTCAACGGAACAGACTGTGATGCCGGGAGGTTCTGGGGCAAGCCAGTTGGAGGTCCCTTCTCCTGGCTGTCCAGCATGGGTTAGTCACCTTACCTTTCTGAGCCAACCCTGCCCTGTCCCAGTGGAGGTTGCGTGAGGATTCCGTGACAGTCCCTGCAAGCCGCTTTGTAAATAGAAATTGCTCTTCCTTTGGCAGTGTTATTGTAAGCACAGCCTCACCGTTATTTAATACATCAGATATCATTCCAGGAGCACCAAGCTCCCCAGCACAGGGAGACACCCCCCCCCCCCCCCCGCCATTGGATCCAGTGCAGCAGACTGTTCAGTTTCTCTTGCCTGCCTGGCTGCTGCTCTGGCTCTGGGCTTTCTGAATTCTCACGGCACCACGTCCAAGGTTGCCGGGGAGGCTCAGCTGCCCTTAGGGTGGCGATTGCCAGGCGGAGCAAACCACCCGGCCTTGTGCCTTCTTGGCCCCGAGCCTGGTCTGGTGTGAATAGAGAATGGAGGTTGGGAGGCGGCCAGGAGGTTGGTCGCGCGCCCTCTCTCCAGCCCCTGTGCCGTCCGCGGCGCTGGCCCTGCCGCCTGCTTCTCCAGCTGATGGATGGAAATGTCCGCCTGGGCTCCAGCAAGCTTCCCCGCCTGCCGGCTTAGGGGACTGAGGTCACCTCCCGCGTGGCCTCCCTGTGGCGTGCTCCTCCCTCCACCTCCTCCTACACAGGTGGCAGGAGACACTTGATACCCGACCGCTTCATATGGGACCAGCTGCATTCTAGAATTTTCTTTCTCTCCTGCTTCCCTTGCCGTCCACACTCTGAACTAGCCATTCGCTGAACAGATGCTCCTCCTCTGAGCCATCCTGTCTTTTATCTGGATTTTTACTGCACGCATACTTCCCTTCTCCAGCTCTGCTTAAGCAAAACAAAATCCCTGCTCATCCTTCAAGTCCCGGCTCATTGGACGCTTCTTCTGGGAAGCGGTTCCCATTTCCCTCCCTGCTCTGGTCTATGTGTCCGCGTCCAAGTCTCTCTGCGGTGGGTGAACCTGCTGAATGGCCGGGGCCTTCCAGAGGCCGGGGCACACAGGGGGATTTGCTGTGAACTTAATCGGGCATGAGCCTGCCGGAACCCCATGGCCCTTCCCGCAAGAATAGGATGGCAGGGTCGCCCTGAGGTCATGTTCCAAGCACAGGTGACAGCTGTCAGGCTGTGGCATGGCACAGCACGGGCTGGGGGGTTCCTACTCCCCTGGAATACCCCCATGTAGCAGCAGTATCACAGGACATTAATCAAATCAATTATTGGATAAAAATCTCTGGTTTCCAATGCTTCATTTTGTGCTATTAGCAGGAGAATCCTGTTGCAAAAGGAGATAACAGAGCGAGCGAGAGAGATCAATTACATAGATAAGAAGGAGCGGGGCCTGAGATGAAGTGCGTGCGGGCCAGCCGCCCCCTCTTACCTGCCAAATGTGCGCCGGGCGCCTGCCCCGCTGTCTGTGGCGCCTGCCCTGAGCCTGCCTGTTAGGAGCCCCGAGTGCAGAAGGGCCTCCTGGTCAACGATGGGATGGGTGGTACCCGGGCAGCTTCAGATACTTGCACAGTGACAGGGGTCAGTAACCCGTGAATGGACAGCTCATCCTTGGTGACAAGGCCAGCCCCGGGGCTCCAGCCCTCCTGGTCCAGGTCTGAGCCTGGTCAGCAGGTTCTTCCAGACTCAGTGTTCTTTGGGCTTTGATGAACCGGAAAAGTCTTTGTTGATCCAGACTGGCTCTCCCCCAGTGGAGGCAGCGCCGGTATCCGCTGCACGGTGGCTGTCAAGGGAAGCAACCAGTTTGCCAAGCTCCTGGAGCCCGCAGCTCCTGCGGGCTGTGTGGAGTCTCTGTTGGTTGCAGAGCAGAGGAGGCAGCCTGGGCTCTGGGCAGGAGCTGTCCCCTCCCTGTGTGAATCCCCTCACCTTCTCTGCACTGGAGGTCGCAGGGGAGCCCAGGAGACAGAGCTCTGCTTTGGGCTCTGCCACAGTCCAGCTGGACACCCTCAGACAAGCTGGTGAAACCTTGTCTTCCCTACTCTGCAGAGGGTCTTGGGGAAGATGAAACAAAGTTCTAAATGCGGAAACTGCCTCCTACATCCAAAAGTGCCATCTCCTCGTACGGTGAGGGACAGGACTTGTTCCCCCATGGATGCTTGTTAGAAATAATCACAGGAGTTCCTGTCGTGGCTCAGCAGTCAACGAATCCAACTAGGAACCATGAGGTTGCGGGTTCGTCCCTGGCCTCGCTCAGTGGGTCACACCGTCAGTGTGCACCTACTGTGTGCCAGCCTCTGCGCTGTCACCAGCTGTCTCCGGTTACCCTGGAGAGGTGGCCTCTGGAGTTGATATTCTAGAATCCCAGTCCCAGCCCCGCTGCTTCTTAACTGGAATTTTTTTGTTTGTTTGTTTTTTTTAAGGGCCACATCCGTGGCATATGGAAGTTCCCAGGCTAGGGGTCCAATCGGAGCTGCAGCTGCCATCCTACGCCACAGCCACAGCAATGCCAGATCTGAGCAGCATCTGTGATGTACACCACAGCTCACAGCAACGCTGGATCCTTTACCCACTGACGAGTGAGGCTAGGGATTGAACCCGTGTCCTCTTGGATGCTAGTTGAGTTCATTACCGTGGAGCCAGAGCGGGAACTCCTTAACTGTGGGATCTTGAGCAAGGTACTTGGACTGTCAAGCTACTTGCTTGTCTGTGTTTTGGGCATATGAGCAACACCCATCTCGAACCGCTGTGAGATTTACATGAGATGCTGTGAACCCAGGTCCTAGCACAGTGCCTGGTCCCTGAGCACAGCGCTCATTAAGTGGAGGCTGCCACTGTCATCATCATTCTGTTGGTTCCTGATGGTTTTATTAACGTCTTTGAGCTACACCTCGCCTGCACAGACCTGGTCTCCGCAGTCGGGCGGTGACAGACACGGGGTCCTGGGAGGGCCGGGAGCCATCTCACAGACTTCCCTTCATGTCGCACAGATTTCAGATTCTGACTGGGATGACCTGTGGGACCAGTTTGATGAGCGGCGATACCTGAATGCCAAGAAGTGGCGCGTCGGGGACGATCCCTATAAGCTGTATGCTTTCAACCAGCGGGAGAGCGAGCGGGTCGCCAGCAACCGCGCGGTCCCAGACACTCGCCTTTTCAGGTACTTGCTCCTGACCCCTCCCCGCGGTCATGCCCACCCCATGGCAGGCTTGATTTGTGCAGTGCCCAGGGCCGGGAAGGGGAGCTGGCAAGTCACCGGTTGCCACTTGGCCACTAAGGGGCCTGTGATGTGGTCCTGCACCCTGTCCGTGCTGCTCATCACCACGAGCCGTCCCAAAGCACCCCGTGGACAGGTGAGGCCTCCTTCACCTGCACCTCGCTCGCCACCCAGGCGCACCTGCTGTGAAGTCACGGAGCGCTAAACACCCTGCAGTCAGGGCCCGTTTTCCCCTGGCAGCTTCCCATGGCCTGGCCTGGCGTTCACCCTGGGAAGTCAGGCAGGTGGCGTCTTCCATCACTGGGAGAGGTCCTTCCTCTGACGGCCTGACATTTTTCCGCGTGAGAAGAGAAGCCGGAAGGGCCTCTTCGCTTGCCACTGGGTGCACCCTCTGCTTTGGAGCGGCCCTTTCACACAGCCTCCGCTCCCCTGTCCCCTTGGTCAGGCTCCCCCTTCAAGTGGGTTATGGAGATCAGGCCTGCGACCATGTGGAAAGCTTTGATTCCCAGCAAAAAGGGGCTTTGAGAAGGCACTTCGCCTCCTTACCAGTCTTTCTAGAGTCTGGCTAGCTCTTTGCTTCCCGGGAGGCCCGAGGAAGCAGGCCAGTCTCAGCCCGGCGCCTCCTGCCTAGCCTCGAAGTGGAGGCCCAGCGATGCCAAAGACTCATGAGGGTGCGTTTCCTGTCTGCTGCAGGACTTAACTTTGCACCCAAAAGAGCAGGTGGGCAGGCTTGGGGTAGAGGGGCTTGAGGGCAGTGCCAAGCTGAGAGGCTGAAGGATTGGTGTTAGCTTCTTGGCTTTCCGTATTTGTTTGGGCCTGTGGGCACTGAAGGTGGGCCCTGGGGTTGAGGAGCAGGGCGGTAAGAGCCTTCATGACTAATGAGGCTGCTCGATCAGATGGTGCGTGGGCTGACAACAGGGGAAGGCTGGGGGACTCAGTTGCCCCCATGAGGCTGTGCACCTCGGAAAACGTGGCTTGTACAGCTTGTGTCCCGGGGATGGGGCGCAACCAGACTGTTGAATCACAGTCATTCTTAAGAGGAGCTGGACTCACGGCTTCCCCATGAGTAAAGCCAGGGGGCTGAACTGGGATGCGGCGACCTGTGGCTTCTTCTAACTCTGAGTCTGCGACCTTAACTCTCCCCAAGTCCCTTATAACAGAGACCCAGGGGATGGGCTTTGCCTGGAACACTCCCTACTGCTCACCTGAAAGCTGCTTAGGTCAGAGTCTTGTATTATTCCTATTAAAGTTCTCTAGCACTTACCCCAGGTCCTTGGCACCCGATAGGATTTTATTTAAATAGGGAGTTCCCCTTGCGGCTCAGCAGGTTACGAACCCGACTAGTATCCATGAGGATGCATGTTTGATCCCTGGCCTCGCTCAGTGGGTTCAGGATCTGGAGTTGCCATGAGCTGCGGTGTAGCTCGCAATTGCAGCTCAGATCCCATGTGATTGTGGCTGTGGCTGTGGCGTCAGCCGGCAGCTGCAGGTCCAGTTTGACCCCTAGCCTGGTAATTTCCAGATGCCACAGCTGCGGCCCTAAAATTTTTTAATAAAGGAATTTTATTTAAATATCAAATGATTCTATTTGGCTGAGCAGAGACTACACATTAGGAGAACAGGGAAGAGGGAGGAGGCAGAAGGCTGAGGAGCTCCACTGGAGCTCAGCAGGTGGTGCCTCTCTTGTCTTGAGTCCAGATGCCAGGCCCTCCAGAGGGACCAAGGGACACCTCCTGGCCATGAAGTTGCCCGTGCATCTGGGTGAGAGCTGTTGGAACTGCCTCTGAAGGCTCCTACCTGCAGCAGGCAGCCATCGGGAATTCACTGAGCAGGCATATTCTGGAGGACCCTTGAGCAGGACTGAAATCTGCATTCAGCCTGTGCCATGATCTAAGAGGACTGGACACAGCAGTAGTTGTGGGTGAAGAACTCAGCCTGTCCCCAAGGATCTAAGTCCTCCACGTCCGGTTCCAGGCTCCGCATACGACCCAGTGTGTTTCTTCTGTTAAGTAAGTGTGAGCTGCTGGGATAGCAGCAAGAAGGAAGAGAGGGTTTAGATGGAGTGCAGACACCCTTGGGAAGACAAAGAGGAAAAGCGTATCAGCCGTGTGTCTGCCTCAGGATGCCGACCTTGCTCTGTGGGAGCTGGGATTGCGTTACTCAGAGAATTGCACATTTATGGACCCTAATCTGAAAGCGCAGGAAGGGGAGAGGACAGGGCACCGGGAAAGAGGCCAAGGCCATGGTGGCAGGGATACTGGGCATCTACGGTGTGCTCAGCCCCAAGCGAGCCCTGGAGAAGCCACCCATTGGTCAGCCATCTCCAGGCTGAGTTTGGTACAGCATTGACCCCGGGCCTGAATCACCCTTGCGGTGATGGGAGTTCCAGAAACTGGCGGAGCCCAGTGCTCCCCCACTCAGATGGGTCGCCTTGGCTGGTGACCCTCTGTCTATGAGATTTCCCAGTTCCAATCCGTACCTCCCAGGGAGCCCGTGTCCATGAGGTCGAAGTCACCAGCAAAGTCCCTTAACCCTCCTGTGACTCCAGACCCCTGGCTGTATTGCAATTTCATCCAGATGCAGTCCTTGGGCTTGCCTGCCTGAGCTGACAGAGCCCTGGGATCCACTCTTGAGCCCTGCCTGTCCCAGTTCAGACCAGCTGTGGCTGCTGGTGACCTGCATCCTCTTGTCCAGGGATTCTCAGTGGTGACTGACATGTAGGGCCAGATAACTGTGTGTTGTGGCGGGGGCCGTCCTGTGCCCTGTAGGGTATTTAGCAGCACCTCCAGCATTTGCCCACTAGATGCCAATAACAGCCCTCAAATTGTGACATCCAAAAATGTCCAGACATTGCCAGATGTCCCCTGGGAGCAAAGTTGCAGTGAGAACCCTTGCCGTAAAGCCAGCCCTGCTTGGTTACCTGAGTTCTGAAGAATGGCATGTGAATATAATATGCCTTCTCAGCCCCAGCAAAAGGATGAGGCCGTATCTTCTTCCCCATAAGGCAGAGTCAAGCAGAGGCAGTACAGCCCCGGGTTTAGCGACACAGTCTCTGGGACCCCGTCGTCCTGATTCCAGTCCTGCCTGTGCTGCTGACCAGCTGAGCAAACTCCCCATTGCCTGGCTTGGAGTTTCTCTGGTCCACAGTTTCCTCTTTTGGAAAACAGGGCTAAAAACAACAATGATACCTACCTCATGCATTTTTTAATAAGGATCAATTAATCTAGATATAAAATACTTACGTACTTTTTAGTAAATAATCAACATTTTTCACTGTTATTATTACAGGGTAATAACGTGGGCAGGCTGGCACTGCAGGGCCCAGAGTGGAAGGGAAGGTGGGGGTCTCCTGAGAAAACCGAAGATGCTCAGGCAAGAGATGCAGCCAGAGTATGAGGAAGGCACCCGAGGAAAGTCACTAGGTTGTCAAGGGTGATGGGGGGCAGGGAGGAACAGACAGGGGTCCCAAGGTTAAGGTCAATGCTAGAGAACTGGGCGTGAGCATTGGTCATGAGCAGGAGCCCCAGCGGTTCTCAATCCAGGCATCTCGTAAGAATCACTTAAGGGGCTTTTAAAAAATGCTGTCCCCCAGCCCCCAACCAGCTGAAGTGTCTCTTTTCTGAGCTCCACAAGTGATTCTGGTGGGAAGCCAGCAGCCGTGAAGAATTGCTGCTCCGGGTTAAGCGTTTCTCATATTTAAATCATCTGAGGTTCTTGTCAAAATTCTGATTCAGAAGGTCTGGGTGGGTTGGGGTCTGAGAATCTGCATTCCTAACAAGCTCCCAGGCGCTGCCCAAGCTGCTGGTCCACGGATCACACTTTAAATAGCAAAGGCTTAGTACAAAGGTTCTCAAAGTGTGGTTTCCCAAACCAGGGGACCTCCAGGCATTCCCTGGAGACTTGTTAGAAACACACATTCTTCAGTTCCTGTTGTGGCTCAGCAGTAGCAAACCTGACTACTCTCCATAAGGACACAGGTTCAATCCTTCGCCCCGCTCAGTGGGTTAAGGATCCAGCACTGCGGTGAGCGGTGGTGTAGGTTGCAGACAAGGCTTGGATCCAGCATTACTGTGGCATAGGCTGGCAGCTGTATCTCCAATTCGACCCCTAGCCTGGCAACTTCTGTATGCCGTGGGTGTGGCCCTTGAAGAAATAAAGAAAGAAGGAAGGAAAGAAAGAAAGAAAGAAAGAAAGAAAGAAAGAAAGAAAGAAAGAAAGAAAGAAAGAAAGAAAGAAAGAAAGAAAGAAAGAAAACAAATGTACATTCTTACGCTTCCCAGGAGAACTCCTGAGTGAGGCACTCTGGGGTGGAGCCTGGCAATCTGTGTCTCAACAAGCACCACCAGTGATGCTGGTGCCCCTCCTGTTGGCAAACCACAGAGCAGCAGCTGGCACAGCAGCTTTTGTGGAGCAGATGAAGTCCATGGGTGCATTGGTCCAGCCAAAAGTCCCAGCATTCGAGTGGAGAGTAGAGATCCTAGAATAAGGCTGCCTACCTGCCCACATGCTGCAGCCCCCTCCCTCTGTCCAGGTGACAGAATTCTGTCTCAGCCCCTATGGAGACCTCTGGTTCCTCTGGTTCCTTCCTGCCCCTTCTTCTTCTCCCAGTTTCTTCAACCACAGGATCTGTATGCTGCCATCTCTTGGCAGTTGCCAACACTAAGAATGTCCTGCTGCAGCCACTGGCCCACCCTAGATTCCTGGATCGTCTGTGGGACCCTACCCCCAAGGACACAGCTTGGCTTTCCTTGTCCATGTTCCCATCATGCCTAGAAGCTACGGTTTTACTAGTTATGACAGCAGTTGCCCTCTAGGGGGAGAAATCTTTGATGTGTGATAGGAATTCAGTAGGTGCTGTGCAAATGGAGAGTAACCCTGGAAACACAGCTGCCTCTTCTCTTTCTATCTGCCTTAATGAGCAAATAGGACAAGAGGAGCTAGAGGAAGCCTTCTCCTCCATACCCTTCCATCCAGCGGGACTTGAGATAAGGGATCAGGAGAATATTCTCCTTTAAAGGAAAAAGACCCTTCTCCATAAAGAGTTCTCGTTACTGAAAAGGGTGAAGAAACAGCATGTGAGAGGGGTCTGAGCTTATTAAATTGGCTTCCAATTTTCCTACCACAGTAATTGGATCGTGATTTATGGGATGTGTTTGGACAGTGTCTGAAACCGAGGGCTATTAGCTGAGCATTAGCGCGGGCGCTGCCGGGAATGGCTTAGGAACCCAAAGATGCAGCAGGTGGAGTGAGGAGGGAAGAAAGCAGGAAGGCCGTGGAGGTTTTCGCCCAACAGCTCATTCTGCTGATTGAAAAGTGAGAGCACTGGAGGTGTAGAACCCCTGAGCCGCAGGGCACGGTGGGGCATCATGTGACAGAACAAGCCTAGAGGGGTCGGGGGCTTGATTCCCTAAGTGCAATGGGACCGTCACCATTTTGCCCTTGGTCCTTAGCCCCGTGGAGTCCATGTTATTTCATAGGAGGCAGAGGGGTTCACCTGGAGCCCGGGATGATCAAGGGGAGGAGCAGAAGATGAGACTGGCTTTAAACTCCCCATTCCAGGGTTTCTGGGGTCTGTGGTGTGGGCGTTGTTGAGTGATGGCCACAGCCGGGATGGTTTAGGAACGAGTGTCTGTGGTTTCCTGTGGATCTCCTCGTTCACTCGGTGGGGCTGACAGCCTTCCTGTGCCCACCCGCACCTCTTCTATAACATTTGACGTTTACACACGCTTGAGATGGAGACCCGCTGTCTTGGGTCTTTAGACATCTCTTTGCTGCGGCTCCGGCTCCCCACCCCCATTCAGGTCCTATGAGGGGCGCGGGGACACGGTGATCAGCAGTGCCCTTATGCCCCTCCCTGCCCTTCCCTTGGCTTTGTTTTTGCATCTGTAGTGGGACTAGATAAGTTTTATCATTCTGTGGGTACCACACAACTGTAGATGAATGCCTTCTTCCCTATAGCTGGCCTTCTCGTTCAGATACAAGCTCACGCCTACACTCTGCTCTCCCACCCGCCCCATGTGAACATAACCCGGGGTACATCATCAGGGCTTCCTAGTCCCGAATTTGCCCCCTGATGTCCACAATTCCGTTAACACGGATGAGAGCCTTAATTGCCAGGGCATGACCTGAGTTCCGTAGGGTCACGAGGATGAGCAGATGTGACTGCCTTCCATGGGATGCGGGGACGGTGCTCCATAAATAGCTGTTGCAATGTGAGGAAGAGACAACACTAGCTGGGGTGAGTCTGAGAAGATTTCCCAGGGGAGCTCTGCTGTTTATAAAGCATTGACTGGTCAACAAATAAGTCCCCGTTTTCCAGTCCCGCCGCCCCTGCCCCTGTCACCACATTCTGGTGCCAACGGCTGGATTTGCCATCATCCAAGTAGCACATAAAACGCCTGGCAGACAGGAAGCCATTAAATGGAGGCACACCCCTCGAGAAGAGGGGGAAATATTTTGATAAAGTGCATATCTGTGTTTGCTGTTGCCTAGCAATGCTTATTATGGGGTTGCTTTGATTGCAGGGGAGCAGGTGGGAGGGTGGATGCGCCCGTGAGCTGAGACGGCTGGGAGGGAGGGGTGAGGGCTGGGAGGCCTCATTCGCTCACACCCCCGACCCCGGCCAGGCTGGGTTCGATTGTTCGCCTGGGCGTGTCTTCCGGGGCTCTGTCCGGCGTGGTGCTAAATGCTTCAAACAGTGGGATGCCCTTTGCTTGCCTGGAGGGAAAATTCCACACTTGGATACATCTCACCAGGAAGACGTTTCTCCTTTGCTCCTTTTCATTCTGGGAAATGAAGGGGCCGTGGCCGGGTCTGGGATTGCATTTCTCCCTCCTTGTATTTACTCGGTTGGAGTGGCTGCCAAAGATCATCATCATTTCTCTCTTTGTACTCGTCACTTAGCAGTAATACGATCACAATCTTTATAGCTGGAATGGCTAAGCGTAAAAAATGTTCGTATTCCCTCAGAATCAAGGCTCTTCCACGAGCTCAGCGTAGAGTTGGTGATTCCACTTCAAGGTGGAGGGGAGGGGAGCTAAAACCCACTACAGATGCTTAGCTTTGCAAACAAGCTCTCCCATCTGCTGCATTCTGGTCCCTCCTGTGCGCCATTTTTCAATACGGGAGTTTGCGAGCCCGTTGACAGTGGCTGTGAGAGCGTGCCACTCCAGAGCCTCTCAGATTTCCAAGGAGCTTTGGAAGGGAAGAGTGGGAGTGAGTTTCCCAACGGCCTTCAGTGTCTCAGCAGCAGGACCACATCTGCTGAGGGGCTACCACTGTTTGCAGGACCACCTGCAGGGCCTGGGGAATGGGTTCTCACCAGGGTGCCGGGAAGAAAGACCACAGCGGCTGAGGGGGCAGGTGCCCCTGGGCTAGGATTCTTTCCACTTGGGCCCCCTGTCCCTGTGTGCTGCCCCCAAGCCTAGCCTGTGAGTTTCAGACAGATTTCCTAGAAAGCACTCCTCAGCCTTTGAAAGGGGACCAGTCAGTAAAAGCTACTGACGAGAACTCATCTGGACAAAGTACCTGAGCTGTGTTTCCTTGCGTCTTGTTTCCTAGTTTATTCCCACCAACTTGACATTGCGCTGTGCGTCTCACTCATTCGCTCCTCTCCCCCTGCATCCGCTCCTTCGTCCACTCGGCACATTTAGCGAGCACTAAACCACGTGCTGAGCTCTGTGCTGGGAATCGGTCCCCACTCTCCAGGAGCTCATGGTCTGGTGGGAGAAACGCACAGGGACTGATTCCTGATGCTCAAATGTGGATTCCCCTGAGGCCATGTCCTTAATTCCGGAGTTGATGCCCAGCCTTCCTGCCCTTGATTTCCAAGCTCCCATCCCCTGCCCTGTCTCTGGCCATGGAACAAAACAGAAGAGTAAGGAGCTTCCTGCAGGAAAAAGATGAGATGGGCTGGCATGTGGAGGAGAAGGAATTTACATGTGGATGAGAAGCAGAGGCTTTGGGGAGGAGGTGGCGTCTGGACTGGAACTGGGGGAGACGGGTGGGCTTTTGCAGGTGGTAGGCATTCCAGGTCGAGAGAAGAGTGTACCAAAGGAAAGGAGATGGAGGAGCCACCGTGTTTGGTGGCAGTCAGTCCAGTTTTCTTAGAGTGTGGGATAATGGGGGGAGGGATGGGGGAGGGTAATTCTGGAAGGGCTGCTTGGAGTCATGTTGGCAAAGCCTTGAATTCGGGTAAGGACCTCAGAGTTAGGTCAGTAAACTTTGGAGCTCTTTCTCTTTCCACTGGCACTGCCTCATCGCCACAGCAACTCTGAGAGACGCCCTGAGTGGCACATCTCTGGCCAGCAGCACAACCCGCTGAGCCACAGCAGGAACTTCCAAAATTGAGTTTTTAGATTCTAGGGGTGTGTGTGTGTGTGGTGTGTGTGTGTACATATATATCCTGTCATAAACATAAAACCCTTATTATGTCCAGGTTCACTGAGTGTGTGCATGCGTGTGTGTGTGTGTGTGCATGCATTTGACTTGTGCTTGTAGTACAAGCAGAAGAAATGATACCTGAGGATTCTGGGCTTCCCAATTAAGATAGTTTGATCTTTCTACTTTAGTTTTGCTTGGAGGAACAGAAATAACATATTTCAGTTGGCTAATGGAGTCAGTAGTTTATTCTAGTGTTCTGCTATTTTGTCTTTTAGAGCCTCACTGTTGGCATATGGAGGTTCCCAAGCCAGGGGTCACATGGGAGCTATAGTTGCTGGCCTTCACCACAACCAGAGCAGCATGGATCCGAGCCACATCTTCAACCTACACCACAGCTCAAGGCAACGCTAGATTATTAACTCACTGGGCAAGGCCAGGGATCCAGCCGACGTCCTCATGGATCCTAGTTGGGTTCATTAACTGCTGAGCCACAATGGGAACTCCTGAGGCCAAATTCTACTGGCAGGTACCCTAAGGAAAACCCTGTGTGGCTTTGAAAGGTACTAAGTGGCTTTATTTCTGGGGGACAGATGTCCCTTCATCCTCCCTGGGTTGGGCCCCTTTGTGACACGATGCCTGGGGAACGAGGCAATGAAAACAGAAGGAGAAGTATGTCCAGTGCCCAGAAGAGGAAGCTGATTTGGAATTACTGTTTGCCGTGAAAAAAATCATCGCGCCATACTTATTACTTACCCTTTCTGAGTATAAGGCTCATATCAGTAAACGAGCAGCCTTAGCACTTGCTCCCGTGGACCTGAGATTCTCCGAGTGAGCAAATCCCCCACTGGGTGACTGGGAACTGCCTTAGGGTACCCACAGGCCACCAGCCCCTTCTCCCCTGAGAGTCGCTCCCTATAGGAAGAATGGTCCATTATGCTGCCTTGAAACTAAGTCCTGACGCTCAGGGCGGTAACACCAAGGAGAGGTGGTGTCATTTCTCTCTCCTCTAAATTCTCTTTTTTGGGAAAATTTGGTTTGGTGTGTGCACTTTTCAAGGTCAAAGGCAGAAGGCTGAGGGGACCCTGGATTTGCAGTTTGCGTTGTGGGGTGTTCTCTCTAGCACTGTGAAGGGCACCGGGATGTTTGGGGTTCTGAGAAGGGGTGAAGGCGTTGATGAGTTTAGTGCCTATTTCAATACAGTCCTCGCCGATTTCATGGGATGTATTTTGAATCCTTCCAGTTCCATGGCTATTGAAATATTCCTGCAAGACCAAAATATGCCCCAGGAGCAGGATCTCTCTTCATCTTAAGTAAACTTTCTATCAGGCTGTCACATACATACAGAAAAATTCACACCGTTGGTTACATGTAAAGCTAGAAAGAATTTTTCCTTAAAGAAGTCACCCATGGTCCTACATCGAGGACAAGACCCTCATTTTGCCAGAAGCCACTTTTGTTCCCTGCCCTCCTCCCCACGGTGAGTAACACTGTCTAGACTTCAGGCACCATAGACTAGCATCGCTTGTTCTCGAACTGCTCGTAAATGGAATTGCACGGTCTGCACTCTGTGTCTGGCTTCCCCAAAAGTGTACCGTGAAATCCAGCCACATTCTGCAAGAGACTTTGTTCATTCTCATTGGTGTACAGTATTCCTTTTTAGGAATATATTTCAATTTATAAATCTATTCACTGTTAGTGTTCATTTGGGGGTTTTTCCGAGGTGGGAGTCTTCTGAACGGCGCTCCGATGAGTAGCCTCATATTTGTCTTCCGGCAAACGTGCATCTGTGTTTCTGTAAGGTGTATCCCCGACTGCTTTTCTAAATATCGTGAAACATCTCGGGAAGCAGTCCTACCGTTTCACCCCCACCAGCAGTGTGAGAGTGCCGGTGGCTTCACGTCTCTGTTGCCTTTTGCTTGCTGTTGTCCAGCTTTTTCATTTTAGCCTTTCTAGAAGTGAGTAGTGATATCTTATTGTAATCTGCCTTCTGCTGTCGATCGGTGAGGTGGGGCACCTTCGCCGAAGTGTATTGGCCACTCGAATACCTGCCCCTTCCCCCGTCCTCTTTCTAAGCCTTTGCCCAAGAACCAAGCCCTAAGCCCGGTTCTTGATTGGTCCTCAGTGGTCTGCTTCTCTTCCGATTCACTTTTGGCATTTTGTCCCCCATCTTGGCAGTGGGCTTAAATGGAGGGAAAACAGCGGGAGAGGATCTGGGTCTCATTTAAGATACTCCGCAGCTCTTCAGTGATTGGGGGTCTGCTTCTTCACCTGTAAGAAGAGAGAGAGAGCTCAGAGCTCATCCTTAAGGTCACTTCTAGCTCTGTTGCTGGTGGAGGATACTCTGCCGGGAGGAACGTGCGGAAAATGACTGAGGAACTGACTCAGATCGGAGGCTATTTGCAGACACGGGGCTCCCTCCAGCTCAGCAGCAGCTCCCCGCCCCCAGGGCCCTAGATTAATCATTCTTCTCACCCACATCCCTTCCTCACGGGACTCGAGGGCCCGCTGAACCAGTAGGGCTGTCCTTTTTTATTGCTGCCACGGCCTGGCTGGCCTTCCCTGTCCCCTCGCGCCTCCCCGCCTCCCCGTGAAGGTCAGCACACTCCCTCCCAGCCAGTGATCCAGATGGAAGCTGGTGGGTGATCCAGATGGAAGCTGGTTTGACACCGTCTCTGCACTTATCCGAAGATCTCAGGATCTGTTCGACACAAAGACAGTGAAACCAGTTGCCCTGCAGTTGACACGTCACGTGGTTGGCAGCTTGTCTGCAAACTGGTGACCTGAGCACGTTTTTCAGCCTAGAATAAGGAGTCGGAACATACAGCCTTTTTCCCTTTAAAACCCAGAAAGCTGTCGTGTTCGATTACTATTTCCCAACACCACCCCCTCACCCAGCACTTTGTAGAACTCTGGGTGTGGCATGATGCTACTGATGCCAGAAAGATATGGGGCTGGCCAGGCTGACTTGACAAGGCCAAGGAGGCTCAAGGCACCTGTGGCAATTCCTACGAGAGAGGCCAAACCTTGCGCTGTGTCCCTAGAGTAAGAAAAACCCACTTTACATTTACAGGCAATTTCCAAAGCGCTCTCACATCTCTTACCTGTGATGTCCCCTGTCGCCCTCTCCACTCTGGGTCAAGGGGGTCCTTGTCATTTCACAGCGGGGGAATCTGAGACCCAGGTCAGGCGGCGAAGTGGCAGGGTAGTTCTTCTTGCCCACGTGAGCTTGAAGCAAAGACATCTCTTCCACTTCCTGGCTGGTCCTTGGGTGAGTTACTCGAACTCCTAAACCTCAGTTTCCTCATCTTTAAAATGGGAAAAATTAATGGTACCCCAGGTGGCTGTGAAGGTGAGCAAATCTATAATCTACATCGGACTGAGCCAGTCTTTCACACCTAGGAAGCACTCAGGGACTGTTAGCCGTGGTCAGGAGCAGTCCAGCTGGTCTTAGCGTGAGGACCAGCGTTAGCGCTCAGGCCTGTGGTCCTGTCACTGTTCCATGACTGTGGGTAAAAGCAGCTCCGAGAGGCAGGACAGAGAGGGTATCAGCCCCCCATGGGGATGAAGGGGTGACGTGAATAAGTTTGGGAGGTCCTGGTTTGGCACCCGGTCCCCCACCTCTGAGTTGGGATGGGCTCCAAGGTGGGCGTGGGCAGCGGGGGTGGGCAGAGAAGTTCTGCGGAGAGCATCCTGCCTCAGCCTGGACTCTCAGTGCCAAGCGCTTGCCACATTTACTTTAAAAACTGGAATGCAAAAGAAGCTATGAGGCAATTGCGATGCCACATCTAGTGAAGTTTGCACTTTTCAGATCCTGGGGATAGATGCCAAGGCCAGCAGCAGGAGTGATGTAAGGGCTGGGGGCCAGGAAGTTCCAAATGTGTTTGACAAGAGATGAAAAGAGCAGAGAGGAGATGACAGCTGTGGGTGGGAGAAGCTGTGGGAAGCAGGCCGCCCGTGCGGCCGCAGTGACAGACGGTGGGTTGGAGCCGCGTGAGCCCCGCGGGCCGAGGATGGCGGAAAACTCGGAGGAATGTGTCCTGTGACAGAAGAAGGGCTCTGCTGGGGGAACTGTGAGTCGCAGAGCAGCCGGGCTTCCATCTGCGCTGGCAAGGGGGCAGGGTCAGCAAAGGCCCTTTGCAGTGCCCTTGGTGTCCTGGCTGCAGTAAGTGGAGCCGCTCATGCTGGATCGAAGCTTATCGTACTGACACCTCTCACCTCCTGCCCTCTCCTGACCCTCCTAGTGACAGTGAAGCCACCTGAACCACCAGGCATCGTCACATCCGTTCTCCTATTTCTGCACTTTCCCCTGTGTCTCCTTGACTCATCCTACAGACGCATCAGTATTCGCAGACCCCAGGTCTCACTGAGCCTGCCTCAGCTCGGACGTCAAGTACCCACTGTGCTCTCACATCATCTGCTCCATCTCCGGGCAGGCCCACCGTTCACCCTGTGACCTGAGCCTGCATCCTTGGCGTTCCCCTCTTCTTTCACGCTCACTTTGTTGAGTCTGCCTCCTACGCAGCTCTTGGTCCCCAACCTTGCTCCCTGCTCGACGCTTCCCCCTCTACCTGGCTGACTACAGCAGCACTCCCACCATCCTCTCCCTGGGCTCTGGCCCCGCCCTGGTCCACCCTCCACCCCTCTTCCATGGAAAGCATCCCAAGTGCAAAAGCATCGCTCCCCATCCTAAACCCTGCTGTGCTGCCAGCTCACCCATCCCCTGAAGGCTGTTCCACCCCAGCCAGGCCTGGGCCTGCATCTGCTTGACTCTGCACAACACCCTTCCCATCTTCCGGGCTTTCCACTCAGGACGCTCTTTCACCTGGCAGGAACCTGGGTTGGTGGAGTCCCTGCTCCAGGAAGACATTTTGCCCCTCAGGCTAAGTAGGGCAGCACCTTCTGCTCCTGTTTTCCACCCCCTGAGTGGTACCCACCCAGTTGCGAGCTTTCCCTCTCCCCTCCTTCAGCACCGTGGACAGGGATGCTGGCTTATCCTTGCCCCTCCCCCCCAGAGCCCCACACAGTGCCTGGCACTCAGAGTCTTCATCAGTATCAGCTGATGGCTCATGGATTCAAAGACCCCACTGGATTCATTCTCAAACTGTCTACTAAAAACATCAGGGTTTGCCAGTGCAGGCGTGGGAATGAATCTTCAGAACAGAAAGCGAAAATCAAATCACGGGAAATTTAAAACCACCTTCACTCAACAAAGAATTCTCTGTGTTAGCACATAAATCCAGGGCCATAATCAGCCAACATTTATTGATCAAACTATTCCCCTGACACGTGGTAGGTACCTTATATATGTTCTCTCAGTTAAGCCGCACGACTTTGCTGTGATCCTGGGTTTAGAAATGAGGGAAGGGACTACAGTCGGTTCAGTAACTTGCCCATGGGAACATCAAGAAGTAGAAATGCAGCCATTGCTCGCAGGGAAGATGGTACAGCCCTGCAGAAAGGGGACACAGGCCAGGGAGTCCGTGGGAGGTTCAGAGGAGGTGGCTCAGCCTTGCAAACAGTTACACCGAGGTGATCCTAGAGAGGGTGGTATGGTGGCTGGGCGGGGAGGTGTGTGGAGGTCATGGCTCTGGTGTGACCATGGAGGAGTGGACTGGGTAGCAGGGTCAAAAAGGCTCAGGCAAGAGAACCATGTGGCAGGCTGGAAGGCTAATGTGATGGTGGGGGCCTTGGGATGCAGCCCAGGGTTAGCTTAGGTAACTGACGAAGGTAGGGGATGGGCCAGGCTTAGGCAGGTGGAAGTGAGAATAAAAGGAGGGGTTGGAGGCAGAATTTAGTGTAGAACTGACTCGGGTTGGGCAGGCTGTCTGGAAGGGTGCAGGAGGCATGGGACATCTTGGCTTTTTACCTCCCCAGCTCAGACCTTCTGCAGGGGTCCACCACTGTGAGTCCCCTGGAGAAGAAGAGATGTTGGACACTTCAACCAGACCATTCCCGAGCTCAGTATGCTCAGTCTGGCCAACCCCCGGAGTCACTAGGCTGCAGGTCTTGTCTCTTCAGTTTGCGGAATATTTCCCCCTTCAGGTAAAAGGAAGGAATGCCTCTTCTCCAATCTGCTAGCTAGAAAGCCTGAAAAACATCAGGAAACAGCTCAGGGAAGATCAAGGGGAGACAGCCTTCCTTAGCAGTCAAGGGACAGCCCAGACTTGTGATGTTCCGCCTTTCCAGAACCTTCCAACATGCAGACTTCAAGAGCAAAGACAGAAAGGTCAGACGAAATGAAGGTTTGCCAGCCAGTGAGCTGGTGGACCATCAAGGGGCATTCTAGTGGAGCAAAAGAGCACAGAGCTGGGAGCCAGACCATCTGGTATGGCATGGAGGCTCAGCAGCTTACTGATTGCAGTCTCACAGTCTCCTCCACCAAGGGAGAGACGTGCCACTGCACCTGCCTCGAGGAATGACTGTGCAGATTTAAAGCTCTCGGAAGAACACCTGAGACATAGCAAGGGTTCAGTGAATCTATTATTACTATTGTGTAACGTGGTTCCAGCAGAGCTAAAATAAGACTTGGAGGAGCCCTAGTCCCAGACACTGAGGAATCTTTTTCAGGAAACACTTCAAAAATAAGCCTTGACCCACCTCCACACTTCCTGGTCCTGGCTAGACTCTGCACTTGCCTTTCGAGAACTCTCTTCCCTGCACACACATGTGCACACACACAGGCACACAGCTGCCATCTGGCCGGTACTTGGTACCAGCTAACACAGGTCCTGGCAGTATCCCAGGAGAAACCTCTTTGCAGCTCCCAAGAGCGGCTCCTCCAGCTCCCTGGAGAAAAAGGCACTGCCACTTCTCCACGGTTTCCACCAAACCTCAGCTTTCTACTCACTTGGAAAGAGCTGGTCAACAAAAGACCCAAATTAGTCGTCTGCATTCGTCCGGTCAGGTGTGCATTCTGAGCCCACATGGCACGTGACAGCTTGGGTAGCAGAAGTGCATGAGGAGAGAAATCGGGGCCAGAGATTGGAAAAACCATATCAATTCATTAGCATCAGCAGCACCAAGAACAGAGCTGAGGTTGCTGGTTCCAGAAGAAAGCGTGGAGATGTCCTGTCTTCTGTGTTTGATATCCATGCTGTCTGTAAAGAGTGGTCAGACACAGACCCATGGCAATTTAGTGGGACAAACCCTTGAACTGTACTTTCAGATGCTATTTGGTGAATTAGTGCAGATCTGATCTGTGGAATTGGGGAAAGGGAGAGATGTAGAGGAAGATTTTCTTAAAGCCTAATCCTATAATTTATAATGCCGTTAATTATTCTGAGATTGTGGCCTTTTCTACTGTTTAAATGCTCTTTCTTTCATGAAATAACAATGATGTTAGATGAGAGTTTAAAATACAGTTTTGCCACAAAAGAATGTCGCAAACCTAATAATGGTCTCTATCATTTTTTAAAATTTTATGTGACTTACATGAAGGAACCCAATCTCTAGAAACTGTTGTCTGACACTGATGTTGAATTCTTAAATTGGATTATATACAAGCTAGGTTTAGTAATCACTTAGGATAACGATGTCTAATAGAAATAGACATTAAACTAATGTCTAATAGAAATAGACATTAAGCTATTAATTTAAAATTTTTAGTAGTCGCATTTTTAAAAGTAAGTTTTTTAAAGTGAAAGTAATTTTAATGCTATGTATTATTTAACGCAATATACCCCAGGTTATCATTTGACATATAATCAGTGTAAAAAAAAATTATATGGATGAGATACCATATTCTTTATCAAAGTCATTGAAATCTCACAATGTGTATTTCACACTCACAGCACATCTCAATTCTGCTACAGCTCAAATGCTCAGTAGCCCCATGTGGCTAGTGGCTACCATACTGGATGGTGCAGGTCTGGAATAAGAGAGTGTCTGAACCATAGTCTGGCAGTCTTATGGGGTAGGATTCAGTCTCTTTCCTGCCACGTAAGGAAGCATTGTCCATCCCTGCGGCTTCAGGAAACGAGGGGGACACTCCAGCTTTTTAAACACAGCTGAGTATTTTCAGTGCAAAAGAAAATGCATCAGAGGAGTTCCCATCATGGCGCAGTGGTTAACGAATCCGACTAGGAGCCATGAGGTTGCGGGTTCGATCCCTGGCCTTGCTCAGTGGGTTAAGGATCTGGCGTTGCCGTGAGCTGTGGTGTAGGTTACAGACGCAGCTCGGATTCTGCGTTGCTGTGGCTGTGGCGAAGGCCGGCAGCTACAGCTCCTGTTAGACCCCTAGCCTGGGAACCTCCATATGCCGCGGGTGCAGCCCTAGATAAAGCAAAAAGACCAAAAAAAAAAAAAGGAAAGAAAAGAAAATGCTTCAGAGCTGCCCACAGCCACCAGATGACTGTCCCAGATGTCTCCCAGGACAGTCTGAGCCCAGGGTCCCCTCTTCTCCCCACATGACACCGTACTTAGCTTTGGTGGCTTGTTTGGTCTCCTCTGTGACTGACCTTGGCACCTCACCTAGCTTACAGCTTTGCAGCTTACAGCCCTGCAGCTCCCTTGAGCTGGTGTCTCCAGTCCTTCGCCAAGGGAGGTTTTCTTCTCTGGCTTTGCCCCCATGGAAGCGTCAACTCCTTCCTCCCCCATCCACTCATTATTCAGACATTTATTGTATGTGTCCTGTGTTTGGCCACCGTGCCAGGTACTGAGGTTATAACTGCAAAGTAGTCCTTGCCTTCTTCGCAGTTGACAGTCAGTAGAAGAAGGAAAACAAGGGGGGGGGGGTTCCCGATGCTGGGGAATAAACTTCAGTGATAGGCGTGAGGGCAGGGTCCTAGGAGAGCACATTAGAAAAGCCTTGGGAGATCAAGAAATGCTGCCCAGGGGAAGTACCTTCCAAGCCGGGATTAGAAGAGGAGAAAGTAGGCAGACCTTGGAAGAGAGGAGAGTGCCTTTCAGACACGTGGGAGGGAGGCGATGCCCGCAGAGGTCCAAAGGGAGAAAGAGCAGGTCAGGCAGAAGGTAGCTGGAACTGGGAGGACGTGAAGGGAGGAGACAGAGGTGGTGCCGGCTCACTGAGGATGGAAAGCGGAGATCAGGAGCTTCAGCTTATTTGTGAGCAACTGGGCAGTGTTGAAACATCTGAAAGATTTGCAGTTTGGGATGATCGCTCTAGCTGCAGTGTGCAGGGTAGATTGGAAGAGGATAAAGCCGGCTAGGAAGTGGCTGCAGTAATCCAGCAAAGGCATCATGGGAAGATAGAGAAACAGCCGTTCGAGAGATAAGTAAGACAGATGACAGGATGTGGTCCAGCAGCTCGCAGCGGAGGGACTGACCGTGTGGAGGATCTCCATGGTCCCGTCCGGTCCGGTGTTGCAGCAGTCCCTGAGTTTGTGTGGAGCCAAGGAGGGAAAGGTCTTCTGGCTACTCTGGACCGCAAAACAGAGCCAGAGGCTGAGCCTTTGGGGGACTCCAGATAACATGGCCCCTTACATCACAGTGTTCCCCCCTTCCTCGGTCATTAGCTTTCTAGTTTGTTAGCAAAGACCCCTTGGGGCATTCTCATATTGCCGGGAAGGTGAGCTTGCAGCGCGGACTTCTGGGACCACCATTCTGATCTACGGCCTGCAATTCATTGTGATGATGGAGGCGCCCTCGAATCGTCAAGATGTTTGTTTTCTTAGAAATCTGATGCTGTTGGAAGTAGATGGCCAAGAAATCCAGAGGGTTCTCTAAGGAGCAAGAAGTAAACCACAGACTCTGAGCTGACCTGACAGATTGAACCAAGACTGTGGTGGTGGTTGGTACTAGGGAAGGTATTTGTTGGCCTAAGGAGGCCTGCCCTAAAACCAAGTGCTCTGCCAGACGGCCTTGTGTCCACGGAATGGAAGAGTGTCTGTGAAACCATCCAGGTCAGCCTTTCCTAAGTGGACTTCTGCAGATGCATCAAGCCTTAAAGCTCTGTGACATCCACTGTATGAAATGATAACTTCCACTCTAAACACGGGGAAGGGTACCAGTGACGTACCATCCATAACTGGTGATGAGAAGAGAGTCCATCAGTTTTCTGTGTACTGTGATTCACATCAAGAAGCCCTAAGGGAGCTGAATCTATTAAGATTGGAACAGGCCCCAAAGGTGCTCCTGAAGAACTTGCACCTAGAAACATCTTGATGCCGCTAAAGCGTGAGCGAGTGGTCCAGTGGGGGCCCAGGAGCTCTGTGTTGGAAGAATAGTGACGCCTTTTCTCTTCCACCAGGTACCCCAAAAGAATTTATCTTTGACCCCAGGAGAGGGAGAAACCCTGGTGGATTTGGTTTTTCCGGAGCTCAGGGTACTGGTATTCATCGTCTGTTGCTGCATAGCAAATTACCACAAAACTTAGTGGCTTAGAATAATGTTCATCATCTCACAGTTTCTGTGGGTCAGGAATTCAGGCACGGTCTAGGTGGATCCTCTCCCTCAGCGTCCCCGGTAGGCAGTGTTCAAGGTGTCCTCTGGGGCTGCAGGCATCTCAGGGCACGTCTGTGGGAGGACCTGCTTCCAAGTTCACCAACATGGTTGTTGGCGGGACTCGGTCCCTCTGAATCCAGAGGCCACTCTCAGTTCCTTGCCGTGGGTGGCTCCCCGACATGGCAGCTTGCTTCAGCAAAGCACACACCCAAAAAGACTGAAGTCGCCGTCTTCGGGGACCTGATCACAGAAGTGACATCCCGTCACTTTAGCTGTCATCTGATCCTTAGAAGCAAGTCATAGGATTCAGCCCACGCTCAAGGGGAGGAGATCACACAAGGGGGTGGGGACTGGGGGCCTCCAGGTGCCCACCACAGAGTCCAGCCAAGTCCCTAAGCAGTTTACGTCCCTGCCCCACCCCACTTATACCCTTTCCAGGAAACTCGGATTTAGTAACATGTTTAGCAAATCAAAACATGGCGGTGTCATAGAGTATCGGATCTCACTGTTATTTTAAGTGTCTTTGACGAGATGCAGGATTTCTATAATGCTGAGTGAGGGTGGTGGTTGAGGCAAGAAGTAGGAGCAATATATGTTTCTGTGGATGAACAAATTAATCTGCATCTGAAATCTCAGTGAAATTGACATGAAATAAAAATTTCATGCCTTCCAGTGTATCAGCGTTGCCCATGAAATGAGATTAAAGGAAATTTCTGGTTTTACAGCTGTCATACTTTTTATACTGCTTGTGTTTTTTCTCATCTAAGGAGTCGAGTTTGAACTAGAGGCCAGTTACAGATTTGACAATTTTTTTTTCATTCGTTTTCGGTCATCTTCCTTTTCCTCATAGCCGAGAGCAGGCTTCCTTACATAGAACTGAGCTGGGAATGCGTTAGGTGTTCTCAGCTCTAAAAACGAAATCTGTGATTCTAAATGCCGGCAGCAAGTTCATGGGCCCTCTCCTGAGGGAGCTGACATTCTGGAAAGGTCACTGGGCTGAGAGCTTTTCTCTTCTTGTTCTTTTATCCTCACACGGGTGGCAGGGGAAATGGGGGAGAGGTGTGGTCTCCCCAGATCCTGTTCTGGGCTGGAAGGGAGGACAGTGGGACAGAGATGGAGGTGGGGAGGGAGGGAAGGCAGTGCTCCCACCCCCCACCTGCATGGGAATCCAGATTGTCACTCCCCTGGGGACAGTGTTCTCCCAGGAAGCTAGCCTCGGCCCGACTTTACATCTTACGTCTATTTCCCTTGGCCTTGGCTGCCGTAGAGTTCAGGCAAACGGTCCCAGCGGAGAAGATAACCCATTCGTTTCCCCTGCCTGGGTGTGGCCTCCGGGGTGGGGATCGGAGGGACAAACCACAGCAGCTTCCTGTTTAGAAACAGGTTCGTGAACTGCGCCTCCCGGGGCCTCGCCGAAGGCACCCCGCACCCACCCTCTCAGGCTCCATCTGGGCAGTAAGTGGGAGCCCCCGTCTTTAGGATGTTCCTGTGGCGGCGCAGCCAGCAGTGTCCCTGTCTTCCTGCAGCTACTGTCGCCGAAATCTCGGCTGCCTCTGTACACCGATGCCAAACAGAAGCGCAGAGACGGGGTTGGAGGGAACAGGACAAGGAGCTTTAACTGCCAGGCAAAGAAGGGAACACAGCAGGCTGGGGCCTCGAGGACTGTGCCCCCACCCCTTAGAGAGGGGAGTGAGAGTCTTAGCAGTGTTCAAAGAGCAGGGCGTGATCAGCTCATGGACAATTTCCTGATTGGTGGGTGGTGAGGTCATTGGGAGTCAGCATCATCAACCTGCTGGTTCCAGCCAGTCTGGGGTCTACGTGCTCATGGGCAGCAAAGAGTTGACTTCTTCCACCTGCTGGGGGCTTCAGCACCTTCCAAACCACTCTGAGGACGTGGCTCGGAATGTTATCTGTGGTCTTTGAGGGAGAACTCAGTCAGGGTCCTTGACCTTGTCGAGAGGCTCAGCTCCCGTTAGTCGTCTTGCTTGACTGTTTTCCTTTTTCTCTGTATGTTCTCACTTCTCTGATTAAGTTGATTCTTTGACTAAAGTTTTTCTATAGATTAAAAGGCCCGGGGGAAGGTCACGAGTGGGGGTCCACTCTGGCAAGGCCTCACAGCGTCCTGATCAGTTACACTACTCAGAAATGGCAAGCTTCTAGAGCTCGGCAGAAACTTCTTGGGGTGGTGATTGAGGGTGGGGTGTCCACAGGGTGTGCAGGGCACAGAGTGGGCCTGGGGACACGTGGCAGCTTATGGATACCCTGATGCTTGGAAGAGTGCTGGCACGGAGAGGTGGTGACATGGGGACAAGGACATGCGGCAGGCCTGGGCTCACTAGCTGCAGTGACTTAACCTTCCTGTGCCTCCATCAGCTCCTCAGTGAATCCGTTAAACGGCACGCCCCCTCCCAAAGGGCTCCTGCGAGCATTAGATCCACGAGATGCTCAGGACAGAGCTTGGCCACAGGGATCACTAAGGCGTCCTGTAAAAACCTTTCCTGAGGTGGATAATTTCATCACCCAAGTCACTGCCCAGCTCCCGAGTGACAACGGTTTGGCCCAGGGTGTCTCACCCCGAGCCTATTTCATTTCCTTTACACCGTGCTGAGTGTTCTGTGACCTTTCCCCTGTCTCTGACTGCCCGCAGCCTCCCATCTGGAAAGCCAGAGCCGCCCCCTTCAAGAGTTTGCCTTCTGGGAGTTCCCTCATGGCTCAGCAAACCTGACTAGCATCCATGAGGACGCAGGTTCCATCCCTGGCCTCACTCGGTGGGTTAAGGATCCCGCGTTGCCGTGAGCTGCGGTGTGGGTCGCAGACGCGGCTCGGATCCAGCATTGCTGTGGCTGTGGTGTAGGCCGGCGGCTGTAGCTCCGATTCGACCCCTAGCCTGGGAACCTCCATGTGCCGCCGGTGCGGCCCTAAAAAAGATAAATAAAATAAATAAATAAGAGTTTGCCTTCTGGACCCTGAGCCGTGGTCAGGGTATATTATGCTAGTAATAATAATCACACTCTCCTCTCTGCTTCAGAGTTACCGGGTCTGCCTCTCTGCCACTGCCTCCTTTTACCAGCGAGAAGAAAATCCCAAATGCTTATGATTTACGACCAAGTCTTTTCTTCCGTGAGGGCAGCATGCTGCAGGAGAGGACCGTGGGTCTAGGGGGCAGACGACCTGGTCATAACCCCAGCAGGCACGCCTGCAGGAGCACTGCTGCCCACCGATAAAATGGGGGTGCTGGACCTCCATCCTGACGTGCTGTTTATGGGGCTGTTGCCAGCGTAACGCGCTTATGCGCCGAAATAAAAGGCATATGCACAGCATTATATTTACGTGCTCCCTGACAAGCCACCCTCGCTTGGTGTGTTTCTAACATGCCCGCCTTGGCACCTGTTCAGGAGCAGGGCTGGGGTGGCAGGATGGTGATGGCTTGCAGGAGAGACAGAAAGAGATGGAGGCAGAAGCTCAGATCCCGTGCCAGGGGTCAGCATCTCAGAACCCCTCTCCGGAAGCATCCTCGACCAATAAATGACAATGAGCACTCAAGAAGCTGATGGTTAGGAAGCAGTGTGAGACCCACCTGAACCTGGGGAAATTAAGTCTTGCTTGAACCTTTCCTGGAAAAAAAGAAAAGAAAGAAAGAAACTACCCGTGGAGAAGCAACGCAGAGCGGCTACATCATTCAGGAGCCGCTGGCGCAACCAGGACGGTGCCCGGGCGGGCATCTGTCTCTGCTCCTAGCGGTGGTCCAGCGCGTCCTCCTGCTCCCAGCGCCGTCCCCCACCCGTCTTTCCTGCTCACTAGCTCTTCTCTCCAGTAAAGCCCCTGAACCTTTAATAAATTATAAACATGCTTTCTCGTCCATCTGCCGGCGCCAGATCTCAGTGTTGGCAGCCTTTTCCATTCCCTTGGTGCTCCTAATAGATCTTGCTGTTTGATTAATCTTTTAGATCCTCTCACAGAAAAGCCCACGCGTGGTCTGAGCCGACTCTCCTCATGACAGCCAGTTTTAAGAATTTTTCCCAGCCCTTTGGTCTTGTTGCTGCCAATGGCCGGGGCTTGTCCCTAAGTGGGGCTGTGGCCCCCCCCCTTGGACTTGAAGGGGAGATGGCCCAGGCACTGGGCTTGGCCTGGCAGGTAGGCCCTGATAGGCACCAGCCCCCACCTTGGGCTCCTGTGCCCTCACCAGAGCGATGTCACAACAGGGCACCAAGGACAAACGCCACGTTGGAAGCCATGCAACCTGGAAGCAGCTCATCTCGGCCACTCGCCAGGCATGTGACCCTGACCGGGATTCTGAGTCTCAGTTGTTTTCATCTGTGGAGTACAGGCGCTCAGAGGCTGTTGTGAGGGTCCGAGGAGACAAAGATGAGTCATGGCCCCATGGGCTGCGGGCGGAAGGAAGGAAGATGCCTCGAAGTGATGGGGGTGGGGACGCCTCTGCCTCCGAGCTATGAGGTACCTCCCTCCCGCGCGCGCAGGAGCTGCTGGGGGACTTCTGCCCCACGAGAGAGAGCCCCCATCCTTTATCCTGCAGGCACAGGAGGCTGGAGGGGCGCCTCAGGATGCCTGTTACGCCACCAAGTTCTGCCCACTTTGGGAGGTTGGACTGGATCGTCTAGAAGCCCCTTCCTCTTCTGAACTCTGAGTTTATAGTTCAGTCCTAAGCGCTGAACGTTGCCTGGAGGCTGGGTGGGCCACTGCATAGTCATCATCAGGATAATTCTCACCACCGTTTCCTTGGCATCTGTGAAACACCACGGGTTTTACCTGCATTCCCTGCCGTCCTCACAAGCCCGAAAGGGAGGTGCTTGACCTCCTTTTTACAGGTGACAATATTGAGGCTCAGAGAAGATAAAGGGCGTGCCCAAGGGCACGGAGCCAGTTTTCAGCAGATCCGGGACTCCCCTCGGGTCCTTTCTCCCACACCGATCGATGCTCTGTTCTTGGCTCTCTTCTCCTCCTCTTGCCACCCAGTACCCCTCACCTGCCGTCGGGCAGGGCAGGACCGCTCACCGGAGATGCCTTTCCAACCCGTGGACCATCTGGCTCCACTCCGCAGGAGGAAGAGCCTGCAGATCTGAACACACTGTTTGTTAAAAATAACGGCAGTTGATATTTACTAAGCATCTATTGTTACCTAATGCAATAATAATCTCCAGGTTCGGAACTGTTGTCTCCACTTTCCAGATGAAGAAACTGAGGCTTAGGAAAGTAAACTTGGGTGTCCAGCCACCCAGCTGAGCCTCAGCTGCTGAATAGTCTTTGCAACATTCCATTCAAATCAACCACGCTTATTGGATGGCAGCTACAATCAGAGCTTCTGATTACCGAGACCCTGGGAACCTTGAGCAGGAGAGCCTTGGGCCCAGACCTTGAGCACACGGCAGCTGGGAGAGGCGGGTGGTTTGCCCCCTGTCTCATAGATGGTCCAGATGCCCAGGCTGATAGTTTGTGAATTGCCTCACTTGGCACCCAGCCTGTGGATCCAGGACCGTGTCGGGATGGGGATGCTGTCCCCCATTTCTGTCCATCCATCCCTACGTCACCCTGTGAGATCCAGCACCTCCTCCTCC